>CM075854.1:97258622-97663622 GCA_037975125.1 Latrodectus hesperus
TTGAAATTTTGTCATTATAAAAGAAAAGTTTTTTTTAAGTAAAAACAAACAAAGTAAGTAAAGTTCTACGGCGACACCATGAAAATGTTCACCAAGATATTTCATGTATCAAAATGTAAATAAAAGTACAAAAAATAAATCATTGAATAAAATGCGCTTATATTTAATATCATTCACATTTTCTTCATTTTACACTTTTCAAGTATAAATAATTTAATTTATATTTATTTATTAAAATTTTTGAAAATCATTTTCAATTATTCATTATTTATTCACAAATGTTTAAAATTTTCTTTTTAGATAATTTTTTTTACAGTGAATGGATTAAACTCATTTTATTATGATGGTCGCTCGCACAAGCGTTTTATCCATCATAATACTAAATTTAAACTAGGAGCAGTCTATAAATATTAAAAAGTTAACCTTTATTATTCGTATTTAAATTTACAATCAATTACAATTTACAATAATTACAATAAATTTCAAGCATAAATATATAAGTCAAATGTGAGAAGCTTTCTTATTTGTTACCTTAATATGGAGTTTGTAACTACAATTTTTATGAATTTTACTCAAAAAACACTTATTTTTTTTTACATTTTTTAATATATCTTTACTGAATTTGAAATTAAACATGTCTACAAAGTTTGCATGTACACTTGCGCAACTTCAATTGTAAATAAATAAAACGATTTTTAATCAATGTTTTTAAACTCTGCAAGTATTTCTCTAAAGAATAAATAAACTTACAAATTTCTGTTTCAACACGTTTATATCGGATTGTACCATAGTTTGTACACAGCCAAATATTTCTAATAGCCATGTTTCGCATCAATGATAAACTACTTGTAATGAATTTTACTAAAAGTAAAACTCTATATTTTTATATTTTATAGTTTTCAGAGCCTTTATTATTTTAAATTTATATTTGAGTGTTTTATAACTTAAATGCCAGTCCTAAAGTAGTAATGAACTAAAATATTAAACGTGAATTAATTTTCTGTTAAATAATTCTAAAGGTCACAAATTTTGTAGTATCATTTTTCACATAAGGAAATATTCTAATGTGATACATATGATGTATTATATTTCATGTTTGCCATTATTTAAAGAAACAATGGAATGATGAATATTTCTTTTCTCAAAGCCCGTTAAATCAATTCCTTGTTTAGTTTCTAATGAATTTAAACAATTTGATTCATGTTTTTCCCTTCAACTATATAAAAATGTAAATCTTTGATACATTTTTGATTATTTAATCAGAAGTATTACAAATTTAACTAAAATATTTAATTTAAATTGAAATAAAGAATTTTCAATAAAATATAGTTCATTCTATTTGAGACAATTTATGGAAAATATTTTATACAAATATTTAAAAAATGCATAAGTTAAAACTTTAAGGAAAACCATTATTTTTAATGCAGAACTTAAATTCGCTTTGCTCATTTGAATCTTCATAAAAGCTTAATATAACAAATAAACAAGATGCAATCGTGGCTGAAAACATCCAATTTCTTTTATCTTTACATATCAGCTTTTAAATCTTTATTTTTAAAACAGCTATCTTTCCGGTAAATAGTTGAGCATATGAAATCTAAGTTTGATAAATCAAAGAGATAAAAGAGAACTTTTATGAGATAAAACTAAGCATTAGAAATGAGTAAAAACATACATGGCACGTGCACGTTGATTATTTACCTTACCTGAAGAATAACAGGTTTTTGCTGATTAAAGCCTGAATTATTGTGTGTTCTCAAACTGAAGATAAGCAAAACAATTGTATTTATTACTGCTCTCTTAGTAACAAAGCTGTTGTCATTCATGTTTGTCTTTTGTGTCGTCTGAAGATTGACTCCATGAATAATTGTTCAAATCAGCGAATGTATTTTCTTCACATTCCATATATTTCAGATTCATGAGATATGATAATAAACTTATGCACTGTAACTTGTTATGATAATAAAATTTGTATTGTTAAATATGCTCGCAGACATTTTACACTTTACTCATTACGCTTATTAGATTTAAAATTGCAATAAAATATTTCACTTTATTCTTCGAATAAGTTTCTGTTGAATATAACTTAAATCAAACAATTTTAAATAAAAAAGGAGTTTTAGGCACGACTTTTCTTTGAAAGTCTGCAAATGGTTTATAATTATTTCAAAATTATTAATTTCTTATTTACACACTTAGTTACTTTTTAAATTTTTTATATATTTAATTTTAGGTATTTTATGATAGATATTTCTATTTAGCTGAAAAATTATAATTTACAGGTTTCTGTGACGAACTGATGCAGTAATTTCAAGACCATTACTGAATTCTAAATGAGTTTTATCACAGATTAAAATTTATTTTCGCCCAAATAGGATTTCAAAATTAAATTGAAGAAATCCTTGCATTTTATTCTCAGTTACAAATATTTACTTATATTAGAATAAAAAATTAAGTTTTTCTTAAATATTACATTGTGTGTGTGTGAGATCTCATTATTTAAATTTTTAATTTCAATAAATTGAGTCAAATTAAAGAAAGAACTTTAATGTAATTATCATCTTCTTCATTTATGCTCATAATAAGAAAGTAATTCTGTTATAACTTTGTATAAAATTAAAAACATTATAAAAAATTAATACAAATTTTATAGATTTCAACATTTTAGAAGTCTTATGTTCTTGTTTGTTCATTCAGTTTTTCTTTACAAGAAACATGTAATGAAAATACTGATAAATGGTTTTACTTCGGGATGTATAATATCCTTAGACCTGTTGACGAGCCTAGTGCGAACCATGAATTTAGTGTAATATTGAGTAAAAATCGTCTGTCAGAATGCGAGATTTTCTTACAATTTCATCGTGTTTTTTCTATTATTTTATCATTTTTATATATCATGTTTATTCTATTATTTTAGCAACTTGAAAAATGCGATATTTTTGCCATTTTATTTATTATATTTCAATTATCCAAGTTTTTCTAAAAACTATCTAGAAAAAAATGGTACAAAAATTGAACTTAAAGCATAAAAAAAAGTGTATCTTAATAAAAAAAATTCATGGTTCGTAGCACATTTCACAGTTTTTCTTGAAAAAAGTGAAGAGCATTGTAATTTGAAGTGATTTGACATTGAGCGAAAACTCCACTGTTTAAGAAGTGACTTTATACTGTTGAGTGCAGCTCAGATTAGATACGCTTGGAAAAACATAGAGCATGTTTTGAATATTAAGTAGTTTTATTCTCTCTCTTTGATATGTGATAAGTTGTGTTTATAATATATACTGATCATAATGTGGCAGGAAATTTTCACTATATCCGTTTCCCCCAGAAACCTTATGATTGATAGCTTTTTCTGAACTATTTAATATACTCTTAAAAATATATAATACATTTCAGATTCATAATTTACCACTTACTTTGAGCCTAATATTAACTTTAAACTGTTGGTGTTGATCAGATGAAACAAGTAACATTTAAAAAAACAGAAGCATTCTTGTTCATTAAAATCTTAAAGACAAATTTCGCAAATCAAGTTTTTTTTCTATTTCTCTCAATAAACAATTTATCATAAAATTTAAGTAATAATGCATGATAAAATGTTTATCATTAACGTTAGTCAATTTTTCATACATTTTTTACGGATATTTTTGTAACTTATTAGTACACTATATTATTCTTTTTAACTCTTACCAATTTTTTTTATTTTGGTTATAATTTATTGATGGAATTTTATATTTATAAACCATATTTGTACAATGATATACAAACACTCTATATTGATTTATAACTATATTTTATATATTATTTAGATAATGAAAATGTTTTACAAATTCTTAAACGCAAGATTTAATAAGAGTCTCGCTAAATATGTAAATGAATTTCGCTCATATTAAATTATGAATGTCTGAAACATACTTTTATATGAAAGGAAACATACACTCATATGCCAATCTGTCTTGAGCTAAAAAAGATACTTTTGATTTAGTTTATTGATGCTCTTAAGGAAACATAAGTATTAATAAAATGATATATCCTCAACGCGACATTGAAAATGTAACAACACCAAAAAGTTTTTTCTTGCCTGAAAATTGTGATTATTGCTGGGTGGACTCACCTTATTAAGCTATCAAAATATGAGAAATGTATAATGCTCCAGCTCCTGTTGGATAAGATGAAAAAGAAGGAAGAAGTACTATGCATAATTTTTTTGCCGTTATTTCCAATAGAGCAATCATTGTAGAATTTTTTTCTTGTCTCAGAAAATGAGTTTAATATTAAAAGATTCCCAGTAATTTTTAATGGAGACAATTCCAGCAAACAGACTGTTTTACGAGGGGAATGGTGATTGGACTGAGAAAAGCAGTTTGGTCCATACAGCAAATCTCATTTGACATTCACTTGGATGCGACCACAATGCATTGGCTGGAGAGAAGATTATAAGAACAAGGAAATGGAGCTGGTTTGAGGGGTGCCGGAAAGTTTGAGGAGAATAGATTGACGCATCTCTTCCAGTTAGCAGTGGTATTCCATATAACAGTTCTACTTAATTTGAAGCGTTTTCAGGACATCCTGGATGTATCATATTGACTAAAGCCATGATCCACCGACAAATTGCTAGAACTATTCTCTAGATGTCATGCATACTCTCATTGCATTCCCATTGTCACCTGATACGGTCAAAATTATTATTTAAGTAGGTGAAATGTACTGACAACTTCGATGACAAATAATTGAATCAAATATTTTATTGGTTAGATTTATTATCATTCCTTAAAATGGAATTTCATGCGATAAAAATTTATCTGACAAAATAATTTTTAGTTCAAATTTTGTTTTTATATGTAATTTGATTGTTCATTTGATTAAACATTGATTAAAAATAAAACTATTTATATAATGAGACAAAAGACATTATTTTATCAATTATGTATCAAGAAAGAAAGAAAAGAAAAATTTTCTTTTTCACTAAAAATACGAGTTATTATTTAAGTAAAAGTTTCAAAGTTATACAGTATCTGAAAGATTAAATATTCTTATACCTAATTTTTGCTTACATTTATTTTAAATTTATACTGCATGATTGTATACTTTTATGATTATAGACACATTTTGAAGAAAAATAAAGCACCTTGACAAAAAAATTATTGCTTTTCTTGAAATTATATGTATAGAGCTGACATATAGGCAATGAAATGATTAAAACTTTAAGGCTAATTTATTAAAGGTGAATAAATGCACAGTGAATGTTCAAATCAGTAGATTGTGTAACCATCTTCGACAGTAACATATGGTTCTACAGGTCTAGGTAAAAATGAAGATTTCTAATATCATCCTGCAATACATTCAGCTAATTATTCATCAATTGTTGATACGATTATGAACATTTTGGGTTGTCCTTATCTGGAAGTCTATTATGTACGAGATGCTTCCATTTAGTGGAGACCTTGTTAGCTAACAAAGGGTATTAAGCTCTCACATGTAGTTCATGTACAGCAAGCCTTATGGAGACTGACATTATCTGTTCGAAAACTGATCCTAGGATAACGTGTCTGGAACCTCTGTTAAAGTTGTACGCTGGATGACTAAAGGTGACATACTATCGTAGAATACTGCATCCACGTGAAGGTAATAATTGTATTCGTTTGTAAAACAAAAATTGATTGATACTTCTTACCTCAAACCCTTAACACATGAATGAGACAGAGGGAAAGACTTGAAGCAAGCTATTTATCATTTGATATTAGATATAATCATCAATCCAAGACAGGCATTTCATCCAAGAGAGAACCAAGATTCACATCGTTGAACACTCACACAATGAGAATCAGCTGTGACGAGAGCATATAACTCCGCCAGTGTTGTGAGTCTGATGTTTTAAATGCCACACACACACACACACAATGTGAGAGTAACCTAGTCTCAATAAATCACCCTGAGATGATGAAAGTATCTGTAAGAGATTGTTGGATAGTGTACAATAAGTACCAAGGGCTAGTTCGGCTTGGCACACAATTATCCAATCTTGACTCATTTTTGTGTTTCTTGGTTTCCCAGAGGCTTCATTTTGACAATAAGTAACTATGCTGCCATCAATTACCACAGCCGTGTCCATAAGGTACAGACAGCCACCTGCTCCTAAATTTGTCCCTACAGTTTCATGGATTCTGTTAGCGCGGACATGATCGAAATTACCTATTTGGCTTTTAGAGCTTCAACAACATCGTAATAACTTTATTCATTGTGACTCCTGATCTTTTTGATGTATGTTTAGGGCAATGACAAAAATAAACCTTCCTTGACTGCTACCAGTTTAATACCATATGAACTGCACATCAGAAATGCGGCACATGACTGGAATTAACAGCCATTGGTATTGAAAATTTGATTATTTGGTTGACACGTATACAAAAATTTTGCATGCGAAATTGATGATGCATGAATTTAGAAGTGATCGAATTATTATTAATAATTCTTTTATTTTTTATTTTTACAAAGACATGTTTGAGCTCAATTTTGCTAAAATACTTTGAATAAATTTTAAAATAAAAAAGATTAATTATATCTAAATTAAAAATCTTTAAGATGTGACATATACATGCAAATATTACAAAAATGATTTATTTGACACTATTCAAATTCGTTCTTTAAATGAAAGTTTCAATGACTTATGTGAATGCATTAATACAGCATATGTATAAAATTGATATTTAGTTTACATTTTCAAAGTTTTCCCAAAGAAAAATGTAATAGGCAGTTTATTTGCATGAAACTGTGCGTATAAACAGAAAATTTACTTGACGAAATTTTACTATTTTCAAGGTCTTTTATTCCTTTGACGTGTTTGTGTTTAAACACTTCAATATTTACGTTATCCCACTTCTATACAGTTTGTTATATACACAGCTGTTTCTGTAAAACTCCAATTCTCCACCTATTTCATTTGCTAATAATATATTCTTATTCTATTAAGCTTTTCCCTTATTATTTAACAATTGTAAAGCTGTTTTATGTTAGCATAATTAAATTACAGAAAGCAAAATTTCTTGTTATTATTAGTTAATTTTCCTGGCATATATTCTATAATATAACAAAAGCTTCGATTTCTAAATGAATAAAATCTGATCAATGAGAAATATACCTTCTAATATATATCACATGATTTTAGCTGAAAATTCGTCCTCTATAAGACAATATCATTTTAATTTAAAGCGTAAATAAAATAAATTGCTTTGGGCAATTCTGTATTTTGTACTTTCACAAATATTTTATTCGTAAAGCAATTAATATTGAATTTTTGAAATCATTATTTATATATTATCACTATTAGTACAATACGATCACCAATTTCTCTGAAGAATAGCATGCAATTACTATTGGCTGCTATTCTTCCTGGGAAGAACTTGGAAACTTTCTTGAAAAATGTCTTCTACGAGCCATGGTTAAACAGCTTACACGAAAAAACGCACGAAAAATAAAAGTTTTAAATCGACAATCTTTTCTCTATTTATATTTCCTTTGCATGTGGTATTATAGTCCCTTGTGATGTGAGCATGCACTGCAACGCACATCTCATCACCCCGCAAACTTATGATATAAATTTCACATGAGATTTGGATCCATCTTTAGGGTGTTGATTTTGGGTTTTCAACAGTATAATTTGCCTTGAATAATAAAGTATTTCTCAATATCCATTTTGTATACATTCTTATAATTTTAATTAAGATATTGAGCTGCAATAATTTAATCTCAATTTAATGAATGTTTAATATTCTTAATAGAATATTCTTAATAATTTAATATTCTTAATAGAAGTAAAAGTTTACTACTATCAATAAACGAATTTAGAGATATCGGAACCTCATATGAGTTTAACAAATCTAAATATTCTTTTCTATTTGAAGGTATACGTATGATAAACAGTTTAGAAAATGCAAATGGTTCATGGTTTTTCATAAAACCAACGTACACACACATACTCAACTCTATTATATTCTTGCTTGTAAAAAACATTTGCAACCGGAAAAAATTATCACAATTATGAAACGTGGTATGCATTTGTACTTCGATGATACGTAACAGATTGAATCTTGTGTTTTCAGATGAACTTTGCACCATTTATGTGAATTCCTTTAATGATTAAATTGTGCAATTCCTATCAGCATTGTGGAGCTTTACAATGAGCACCTGAAGTGCACAGCTAGAAAAATTTGAAAGATCTGGTGAGGAGAGTGATGAACTTTTACATTTGTTCTGTCGACTTAGATACATGATATTTTAACTAAAAACAAATTTAAGACGCATTCAATGGATTTACAAACAGTTGTAAAACTTATCAGAGGTTGGTATAATAAAGGTAAAACAGACAATTTGCTGGAGCAAGCGAAAGGCCAGCAAATTGGTCAAAGTGATACGGTTGATTCCCGTTGAGGGAATCAATGACGAAGCATAGATGTAATTGTTGCATCCAGACCAACGGTTATGCTACCATCATTTTTACACACTTTGTCAGTTCATAAAGATTCCAGTATATCCTGGGAACAATACCAAAAGGAAAGTTATTTTCCATGATGCCGCTCTCCCTAAAGATGGACAGTGTCCTACTAGAGAAATTTAACCTTCCACGATAAATCCGGCTTTTCATTAAATACTGATGACTGTCACATACATGCTTTGAGATGAAGCAATTAGCAATCCTATCCACTATTTGTCATTGAGAGACTCACAGTAACAACATATGGAGTGACAATCTGGGGAGCGATCAACTAGATGCGTCGAATCTTCTCTCAGGTACATTGATATCTTGCAAGAAATCTTACTAACTATGCTAACAAGTTATCCAAGTTTTGTTTTTTTTATTAAAGAAACATTCAGGACTATAAGTCACAACGTTTCCAACAATATCTTAGAGAAATTAATACTTTCGACTATCCTGCAGTGTCCAGACTAGTTATCAAATATATTTAGAACATATGAAAGATCGGAAAATTCAGCAGTGTACAAATATATCTAAGTTTTCTGACCGGATACTCTATTTGTAGCACATTCTACTGTTGAGGAACATCAGCAACTTTAAGGACTTCTTGTCACTCAAGTATTGACTTTAGGAGTCTTCTTTGTATTGATACTTACAAAAATTACTTTTTTATTCTTATTTCTGATCATTTATTAATCTACTTAAATACTAAACTACTGTGCCGAGTTTCATAGTTGTAGTTTATAATATTTCTGTATGGCTAAATTTTTTTTGTGACTGAGTGTTAAAATATAAACACACGCGCACGCACGTACGCACGCACGCGCGCGTACACAAACAATATATATACATAAAAAAGTAAATTTTTATAAAATAAATTAAATATTAAACGGAGAATAATAAAGTGAAAATACGAAATATAGTAAACAGATGGAACATATATTCAATAGATAGTTAAAAATTTAAAAGAAACATAGAATAAAAAGAAAATAAAACAAAGTACCAACATGGCCAGCTTCTTCAGGGGGTTTTAATCATATTGGCACAAAGGCACAAAGTATGGCTTTTCTGCATTGGTTTCAGAGAAGCCGATTCATACCAAAGCCACACTAATAATGTCAAACCAATATATATATATATATATATATATATATATATATATATATATATATATATATATATATATATATATATATATATATATATATATATATATATATATTTAATTATATCCAAATACATTATAATTTATGAGTTAGAGGCGTGTATATTAACATTTTTAATCGAAGATAATGATGGTAAGTGTGTAATTCTGTGACGTTCTTTTTTATTTAATTCAACTGATAATTTACAGGTTTTCTTTGCTATGGGAAAATATTCGATAGAAAATCTCCTGAAGTTTTCAGATCGTGGAGCTTCCAGTCTTGCTACATCTTTGCTGGATGAAATAGTTAGCAAGGACGAAGTAGATGAAATTAGTCCATTGTATCGTTTAGCTAATTACAAAAAAGGTGGGAAACTTATTGAGAGGTACCTACTAGAAGGCCAGAAAGAATTGGAAAATATTGCTACGAATGAAATTAAGAAATTCATGTATAAAGATGGAATTGGAGAAAGTATTTCACGTCCACAAGATGATAAGGTGATAATTTTTATTTATTCATAATAACTTCTACAAATATTTCGATTAATTTACACAAATTTTGTTTTAGGAAATTACTTTTTATGATTACTTTTTTTAACATAAGTTATGGAAAAAATCATATTTCATTTTAGATTTAAGCATATGTTTAAAAGCAAATTATGCCTATTTAATAAATTGTGTCTATTGAATGTAATTTACATATCGGAAAAAGAAATGCGAAGAATGAAAACAAAAAAGGGAAATAGAAGCAATGTTAAATAAGGAATTTTAATCTCTCTTTCTCACTTTTATCCTGCTATAGTGGAATATTTAGCATAAATAAAAATTCTTAAATTTATGAGGCAAATGTACTTCATTGGTTGTTACAAGGATGAATGTTTTAGTAAATTTTTTCAGTGTCTATTTTATAGAAACTGAAAATAAAGGGCAAATTAATTTTCATATATTAACGACATTTTTAATATCCTGTCGTAACCTACATTTTTTAATGAAATTAGTTCCGTTCTCTCTTGTTAGATTAACTTTTTTTATCATTATCCTAAAACAACATGTTGAAGAAAATAAATATTTCTTGTTTTCAATCAAATTTCAAATAGTAGTATTTTTTTTATCAGTATTCAAATATTAGTATTCGAAGTAAAACTTCATACAGTGTTAATAAGCATCATTTGAAGCTAAGCTAGTTCTTGTCTCCTGCTCCACGATTTCTTTTATTAAACAGCTTAATTTTACCAGAACGATTCTAAAAAAGATTTACCTCGCAATTTTTGACATGGGATGGATAACTCGTTTCCCTGAAGCTGGAGAATCTGTGCTTCTTGAATTACATAACGACTAAATGTAAAAAATTTGAATCTGAGGACTCTGTTTTAGTAAGGAAAATCTAAAAGAAATTAGCAGTGGATGTTTCCAAAAGTAAATTTTATGAAAGAATACATTATATACACTTACATAATAATTCCTCTAAGACTTTAGGAAGTTTGCAATAGCAAATAGTTATTAGCTTTTCCTTATACTTTATGCTTTATAGAGTATACATGATTTTAATAAAATTCATATTTATATTTAAACGTAACTAATGCTATTAATTAAAATTTATGTAATTAATTATTATTGATAGTGTAACAAAAAATAATTTAATTAACAATTATTTTTTGTTAATTTAATACAAATTAACAAAATTTCAAATTTCCTTTTGAATTTTATAAAAAAAATTTGAATTAAATATTTTTTATAAAATTCAAAATGAAATTTAGAGAGAATATTAAAAAAAGGAATTTACGAGGAAGAAAACAAAGAAATATATTAAAAAACTACTGTTTGAGAAATCGAATATTTTGTGGATAATCAATTCAAACTGTATATTTTTATGTATTCTAGGATAATTCAACTGAAGATGGTGATGTTAAAAGAGAAAAACTACGAAGAATTTGTTGGAAACTAGATGAGCGGGGTATGTTGGGTGAATCATTGCTTCACGTGTTAGTACTTTGCAACACAGATGTACATACACACATTGCTATGTATTTACTAGATCTCTACCCAGAGTTATCTCAAGATATTGTTGAAGGTGATGAATACTATGGTAAATGTACTTTTATAATTTCATAAAATAATATAGGATTAGAATCTTACAGTGCAAAATGTTTGAAAGTCTCTATAAATATATTTTATTTTTAACATGTTATTAAAATGTAAGAAGAAATTTTATGCTTTAAATGCTTTTATAAAGGTTTCTTTTTTCTATTTTTATTATTCTTTTTTTTAAAGCTGCTGCTTATAACACGCATAATTTTCTTTGGTATCTCTCATCATAAAATTGAATTTTTTTTTAATTCAGAGCAGAGTTTCTTGATTATACGTTTTCTCTTCTCTTAAAAGCTTAAAATTTCTTGAAAAAATATTCATAATCAAAATGCATGATAAGTAAGAAAACTATTCATCTCTTAGTAAAAATTCTATTCCCGCAGATTCAAAAAAATTATATATGCACAAATGGTGTACAATATTCACCTTTGTTGACTGATTAACATATTGATGAAATTAGAAATCAGATGTTGTAAACTCTTCTTTGTTTACAACATCTGATTCATTTAGGACTCGATGACGATCACAGAAAATAACGGCAGACTATTTGGAAGAGTGTTAAATGCTATTCTTGTAGGATTCTGAGATGCTGTCAAGATAGATGTTAGATAACTTAACGTCTAATATACATGGGATTTGATAAATAGATAATGAATTATTATCATTAATATTTCCTTATCTATTATCACAATAATAATAATTATATATTTCATTATCTATTATCACATCAATATCTTAACATTAGAAAGAAAAATTTCCTGAAAATATTTCTTCAAATTAGTTGTGATTTTTTAAAAAGAATTCGAATAAAAACAAAAGGCAGCTCTTTTTTGGAAGATTCTTACTCATGATGCTTTTTGGTTACACTACGAAGTAATTGAGAAGAATGATTAACGTAATTGACAGTGATCTAAGCAATTTTTTTAGATTATTGAATGGTTGTGTAATATATAAAAACACATTCAGCAGCCTCATCACTGATCACTATAATCATGGGAATTATAATATTTGATCTTTCCTTATTTTTTTACCAAAGAAGAAAGGAACTACTAGGTATTGAAGATTATTATTTTATCAAATTGTGTAATATTTGAGTTTTAAAATTTTATTCTTATGAGGCAAAAATTTTTAAATCAATTTCCCTTTTATTTCTTTTAAATACTGGGATATTTTCATTTATGTAATTGTCAGCACTATTAGTTTAATTTCTTCTTGTCTTATAAAGAAAAAAAAGATGAATTACTTAATATACAGATGTTACAATAAATAGAAGCGACCTTCACATATTAAGATTTCGAAATTTTTAACCGTATTTTTAGTTTTTCATTATTTGTAATAATCTCTAACAATTATTTGTAAATATGTTCAATTTACATTAAAAAAATTTCTACATTTTAATTTCATAAGTTTGATTTATTTCTCAATTTTAATTTCGTTTTTATAATATATCAATGCAAGTACATGCTATTTTAAGATAGAAACAAATAATGATTATAACAACATTTATATTTTTTCTACCTAAATAATTATGCAGATATAAAAGTTTGCGTGAGAGCTTATTGGGTACTTTGTGAGTGACTAATTACCTTATGGTAATTGGTTATTTATTTTAATTGCTGCATTTTTTAAATTGTTTAATTAATTAAATAATTTTTTATGAATCTTTAAATGGATATGTAAAATGTCATAGGGACTATATCAAAATATTTTATTTATGCTTTTAGTCAAAATCCTTTTTAAAAATATTTAAGATGATAGTTTATTTATATAAAGACTTGATAAACTGAAATATATGTGTACATGACGAATTGCTTAAAAAATAAAACCAGATTTTATAAAACAAACGCAATTGTTGGCGCAACTTATGCTGTGTACATATTTGGTGGAATCTGTGATTATAATGAAAACAAAAATACTATGTCATTTATTTTATGTCTCTTTTTTACTCAGCTGCTTAAATGTCAATATATTCACATTGCAATTTTATATTACATGCATATTTTCTTTAAAATCATTTTATACATATTATTTTCCCAATTCTGTTTCGCAATTGTTTATACAAAAACGTGAAAGAATGTAGACCAAGTTTTTTAGTTTCATAATTTATTATTTGTTAATTATATTGAAATATAAAAGAATATATATAATGTTTTCAAATTGAGATAGCAAAATTTATTCTATTAGATTGGGGAATAAGTTCGTAGCTTTTTACCAAAGACTTTTATTTAAACAAAAAACAATAATTATATCAATAAGTTAATCAATTATATATTCGTCGTTGCTGTTTACAACCTCTTCCCATCTCTTGATCAATTTGTTGATGCCGTTCCGCCAAAAATCGCCTGGTTTGGTGTCAAAAAAGTTGTTGAGCCAGTTTTTAAGGACCTCTTGGTGGACTGGGAAATGGTCGAAAAGAATGCCACAGTCAACAAGGAGCCCTACATTGCCCAGCTACACCTCGTGAATGTGGCTATTCGACGGAAAAGACCTGATAGACATGATCAAACCATACTCCTTCGCAGCAACGCCAGCCCCCATGTTGCACTAGTCGCCAAAGCTGCACTCCAAGAGCTTGAATGGGAGGTCCTTCAGCATCCGCCGTATTCTATGGACCTTGCTCCGACCGATTACCATCTTTTCCACTCCTTGTCAAACCATATGAAGAGCGTTATCTTTGATAACAAAGAGGTTTGTTCTCCAAAAGACAACAAAAAAGAAAATAGTATTCTGTCTTTTAACCTAAATTCAACGGCATTCGACTATGATTATTAATATAATTATAAATGGATCACTTCGCAATGCACTTTGTTTAATTAAATATTTAATGTTTAAAATTATTTAAGTAAATATTCTTTTTTATAGTAATCTAAAAATGCTGTTATATAATAATTGTACTCTGATAATGAAAAGAAATCATAAGACTTACAGTACAAAATTATTTACTTATTTTAGTATGATGTTATAAGTATGTGAATTTTTATTTTGAATTTGTGTAATGAATATTAACCCTTAATTATGAATTTTCTCCATAAGGTGCGACAGCAATACACTTTGCTATAGCATATGAAAATTCAAAACTAATAAAAAAATTAGTAGAAATCAATGGAAATATCCATGAAAGAGCAAGAGGAAAATTTTTCATGCCTATTGATCAGCAATGGCCAATCCCAAGAGCAAAAACAAACTTTGAAGGTAAGAAAAATATATAATAACAATAATTTAAAACTGATTATCTAAATATAGAAAAATCTATTTATTTTAATATCAAAAATGATAATAAAGGAAATATACTGATGTTTTATCTGTTCTAAAATTTAATGTCTGACTAAAACTGATGAAATTTAAAAGCTATAAGTAAATTACAAGGAGGTTAAATTATAAAACTAGACAGTAAGTAGTACACAAAAAGTTGGTAAAAACACCTCATAGCTAATTACATTTAAGGCCAAATACACTGGTGTTACAAATTAAAAAAGTATGTGAGCATTTTGTTAATTTGATGAAACATTAATGAACAAATATAAGGATTAGCTTTCTAGGTAATAACTTAAATTTTCAAGCCCTATGAGTACGCGTTCAAGAAATTAAGTGCGGCATTGCAAGAGTGAAAATTTTATTATTGTTTTTGGTTTTGCCATTCGGTGTACGGAAGTTGCATTATTTCCTTCAAGAATAAACTAAACAGCAATTAATTAGAATTTTGTCATGGGTAATAAAATAGATAAAACTGATGACAATCGAAGTACTTCATTTTTTCTAGAGCTTAATGTAATACCCATTTTTGTTTTTACATTGTGACTAAAAATTTGAGTAAATGATTCATTTCGGAATTTTTTTTTTATTGTGGCCACACTGTAATGATAGCTTTACTGAGAAAACATGTGTTTACGGTGATGCTTGTGCAGAGCAATTATCTCTAGTCATCCACACCCTACTTACTGTCGACTATTCATACCGCGGTTGCACACTGTATCCAGTACCTTATGGTCCATTCAAAGAATCGTCCTGCAAGCAACACAAGTCTTATGCAAATAAATTAATTTCAATGAAATTTCAATTGGATGATGTTTCATTGAAATTAATTTATTTCCACAGGACCTAATTATTCACACTTTTATTGTTTTAAATGCAGTTTGCATCTTCCTTGGTGCAATACTTTCACTGTCTTTAGTTTAATTTGAGTTTAGAATAAAAGAAATATTTGGGTGCGAATGAAAAAGGAACTGAATCAGTAACAAACCACTGATTCAGTTCCTTTTTCACACACACACACACACACACACACACACACACACACACACACACACACACACACACACACACACACACACACACACACACACACACACACACACACACACACACACACACACATTTCCTTTTACATTTCATCTTAATTATCATAAATAATATATTGTTTTAATTGAGATTTTATTCACCCAATCATTCCTTAATGCGTTGTAGGGTTAAGCTATTTTGGTGAATATCCTTTAGCATGGGCAGCGTGCTGTGATGATGAATCTAGCTACAATTTGTTATTAAAACATGGAGCTGACCCAAATCTTCAAGATACATTCGGGAATAACATTCTTCACGTGCTTGTCATTCGCGATAAACTCGTAAGTGCTTTTAGTTTTATTTACATAACTACTAGACTTAGAAAAATTCACTTTTAAGATATGTACATATAGAGAGAGTTAAAGCTTTTGAAGGAAACCAGTTTGTATTTTAAATCCATAAATAAAATGTTCATTTGAGAACTCGAGATCAAACATATTCAATTCTCATGCGTTTCAATCTCTAATAATTTAATATTCAAATAATATTTTTAATCCAAAAATTCATAAAATTAAAATTAAAAAAATTTTTGTTTCTGCAATAAAAATAGATATAATCTTGTATGGAATTCTCTATTATTATTCTTTTTAAAAAATAGCTATTTGCACATGTGTTTTACATAAGTTGGCAATTAATTGTTTTTAATTGTAATTAAAGTTTTGTGGGTTTATTAATCAATTCACATAAAATTTCTTACTTGTAATAAATATTCAGAAAATTTTTCAATACTATTGGTGGTTATCAAAAGAATGGAAACACCACTATAGATTTATAAAGAATCCTTTGTTACAATGGAGTAAAACTGCCTTTAGCATGCACTACATCTTAAATTTTCCAAGAAATCGAGTCATGCAAGTTCTGAATAATACTTAGAGGAATGTTGTACCATTCTTGATGGAGATATGTGTAAGTTCTGAGAGAGATATCGGTGAGGGATATTGAATGCTCTAAAATAGAACATAAAGGTTCAATAATATTGAGGTTGTGGGACTGTGCAAGCCAACATAGATGCTTAACTTCATTCATATGTTCGTCAAATTATGACTAGATGAGTCCAACTGAATGGATAGGTGTATTATTCCACCTTTTGCTGGGAACAAAGTTCCTAACATATGATGGACTAATCAGCTAAAATTTCTCTATACCTCTCCCCAATGATCCTTTCCTTTAGGGTTACGATTGGTCTAGCAGAAAACACAACATGGCTTCCCGTATCATGACATATCGACTTCTATGCTTGACAGTTGGAAAAAGATAATCACAATAATGTGTTTGTTCAGGTGTCTTCCAAACGTGTTCCAGACCTGTTATTGGGAAAAGTGTGAAAGACCTTACTTTCTTTTGTTTATCAATTGGCCAGGTTTTGTCAGTGTGGTACCATTGTAGACGACATTTGTCATTAATATCCATGACAAGTGGTTTGGAAATTGCTGTTTTGTTTCAAAAGTTTTGCTTATGAAGGTGCCTTCTAACAGTAACTACTGATACTGGAGAATTCAGATGCTTATTGAGCTCTGCAGTGACATTTGGTGTAGTTGTTCGATTTTTATTTATTACAACCCGCTTCAAGATCCACCGGTTACTTTCACTGAGCTTTTCTTTCCGTCTACTATTTTAATTTGTCAAGTTTGTCTTGCAACATTGTGTATATGACTTTAGACATCGTACTCTTAGAAACACCTAAAAGTTGGGATGTTTCGGTCACATTTGCTTTAGTTAGACGGGGTCATACAATTTGGCTTGTTTTAAAATCTGAGAGGTCTGGCGTTATTTTACGTTTTTGAAAAAAATCCTGTGCTTGAATCCTAAATAAAGCTATCACACCAGAATATGTAAATTTCTACTTATAAATTATATTTATGTTTTTAGTTTAATATATTTAATGCTTACGAAGTGCATTAAAAATGTTACTTTAATTCCCAGTGTTTCACTTAGTATTTTGATAATCACCTATATATAATATATATATCACCTAATACCTGTCTTAGGCCATTGCAGAAAAGCCATAATTGTGCCAATGTGGTCAACACCCCCTGATGAAGCTGGCCATATTGGTACTTTATTCCATTTATATTTATCTTTCTTTAAAGTGTTTTCAATGTAATTCTTTTCATTGTATTCTTTTCAATGTGTTATTTTCCATTTGATATTTCAATATATTGTTTTCCATTTAATATTTCAATGCTTTAATATTTCAATGTGTTGTCTTCCATCTGATATTCTACTTTTGGCATTTAATTTTTCAATGTACTATTTTCCATTTGGCATTTCATTGTATTTTGTTTCATTATATTCATTGCATATTTTATAAATTATACTATTAACTATATCACCTAATATATATATATATATATATATATATATATATATATATATATATATATATATATATATATATATATACATATATAATTTTATTTGCTTGTTTATTAAAATTACTTGAATCAGAATAATAATTATCTATGAATGATGTTTTCCATAAATACATGGATTTTTATGTATTTAATGCTAGAGAAATACATCAAATTTTTTTTATTTATAGAAAATGTATGGTTATGCTCTTCGTCATCCAATTAGGCCAGCATCAGATCGCTTATGTAACAAATTCGGCTTAACACCTTTGACATTAGCTTGTAAACTAGGCCGAAATACTATTTTCAGAGAGATGTTAGAATTCAGTTCATTGGTGAGTATTTATTTTTCACATTTAAATATTATAGAGTTAAATCAAACGTAAGTTTTATTTGTTGTTCTATATTTTGTCTGCAATTCTGATGGGATATTTTAAAAGAGAGTTAACAATATCATTTGATTTCTATAAAATTTTAAAATAAATGCTATATGAACTGTTAAAAAAATTCGGGAAAAACTTTAAAACAGGCTAATACGCACCAGTGCAAATAATTTCATGTAAAAAGGCATAGTTTAAAATCAAATTATCAAATTCAAACATAACACATGATAACAAAGCCATAGATACAAGAAAAAAAAAAGTAACTTACAAAAGAGCAATTTTAATAAATAATTCCAGAATCACTTCTTTCAAATTTCTGCTCTGGTATTCCTTTTTTTTTGTTTCCTGGAACAGTCAGGGAAACAAGAAAGGTTCCTCTTTCGCAGAGTTTCCTTACCAAAAGCTTAAATGTTTGGATTAAGCAACCAGCCATTTCTAGTTAAAAGTACTTACTTACCTTCGTGATGCCTTTGTGATGTTACCAATTGCAGTTTTGTAATTAGAATAATGTCTGCTTTCTTCATCATAAATGAAATTCACTTTTTAATTATCAAGTTACAGTTGTGTCACAATGTCAAACAATTGTAGGCCAAAATAATTTCTCAGAATAAAAACAGATGTTTTTATGTACTGTGATGCAGATTTGCTAAAGTATTCTTCATCGCCTATAGGCTTTCCATGTCTTTTCTGCCTCGTGTTATATTTGTATGCCTGATATTTATTTTCTACCTTTAAATTACAGATAGAATGCCCTTCGGAGTGATAATTTCCAAACATTCAAACACGTTTGGGTTCAATTTTGGTTCATAAATTATTGTATGAAAATGTTTATATTGATGTGTGCAATAACACATCATAAAGCTTTTCTCATTTTTTAAAAAGTATATTGTATAAGGGAAGACTCCATTGCCTTTAAGCGGAACAATAATAAGTTTTAATAAACACTGATAATATGTAAGTTAAATTAATATTTGCTATATTATCAATAATATATTGATTTAAGATAATTTATAAAGCGAACAAAGTAGTTTGAAGCATGTTAAGATCAGTATTGTGAAAAACTAAAAACAAAATTAATTTTAATTATTTTGATTTCGTTTCAAGTGTGTATTTTAGGGAAGGTCTCTGTTGAAAATATGTCTGAAATTATATTAGAATATTAAAAAAATATATTTATGATGAATTTCTCTTATAATACATTGTTTATGATTTATAAAGACACAATATTACCTTCTAATAACTTCCAATTTGATTACTTAAATGACTGTTTAATTATGAAAGCTCGATAATGCCAAATTTTTTGAGGTCAATTGTGTGTTTGATGTTATTTCAAACAATTTAATAGACATTTTCTTGATTACTTTGATTTAACTTTGCGGTGTAGCTTATTTTGCTATCTACAGAGCTCACCCCGGTATGTAACTATTATTTCAATCAGCATAGTCTTATGAATAACATGTTTTTCGAATTTTCAATTGATTAACAACGATATTCTTATAAATGTAATATAATTTTTCATGTGAATAAATGTATTTGACTTCTTTTTTTGCGCTATCTACTTAGTTGAGATATTTTGTCAAATTGAGATCTTGCCCTGTTGTTTTCTCTAATTGAAGTCTAGTAGAGAAGTAAGAGTGCGATTTACGATTAATAAAGCAAAATTAGAAAAATAACAGATCTTCCACCAGCTAAAAAAGGATTATTTTTTGTGTCTGTTCAACAGAGGACTTGATTTCGAAGACAGCAAATCTCACAGGCTTCTCAAATGTATGCATACCAAAGTCTTTCAAAAGTTGCAATCAGAACCCAGTCTAGGCATAATTGCGTTTGGAGAAGTTTTCAAGCGAAATAGCCGTCGTCTCCAACAAATTGTAAGCATAAAAGGGACTCTACTGTGATTCAAATGATAAAAAAAAATCAAGACACTTCCCAAAAGATTTCCGTTCGAACCAGGCTCAGAGAATTTCAGAGTGTAAGAACGCGTATTGGGCCTGTGAGAAAATCACTCATTTATTTCGGAAATTCAAAAATTCGTGTAAGTGTCAGGAAAGAAGGTACTAGATAATAAATGCTTTTATGAATGTCTTTATAGTATAAAAAGTATTTTGTCAATCAATGTGTACATCAATTTAAGATTACTTCACAATATATATTATTCAACTTTGATGCAATTTTGTTTTTATTTCAAGGGTATATTTATAAACTGCAAATAAACAAACTCTTCTTACGACTTTTCCCGAAACTGTATGTTAATGTAAATATATATCTGCTAGTGCATATTGGATAGTTTCAGAATTATCTAGACTCAAATTATTAATGTTTATGTCGATATCATAAATTTTTTTCATCTAATATATATTTTATGAATGAAAATAATATGAAAACCTATAATAATTTATAAATATATAAACATAGATTAAATAATAATTTCCATTTTAAGAACTGATACTTGGAACGTGTATGAAGTAATGTCATCAAAATTGATGTCAAGAGTGAAAAAATTCTTCTAAGTCAAGGCTACAATATTTCATTCGTGAACTACACGAAAATGAATAACAGTGTTTGCGTGATATCATGTAACTATGCGAGAATGTAACACAGTGATGATCTCATAGAAATGTAAAAATATAATTGAGATCGTATTGATTGCTGGCCAATGCCAACAAAAAAAGTCTTTGATTTTACGCTATATATCTTGAAGCAATCATGTGGGGAGAACAAAAATAACAGGCTTGAAAGAATTTTCTAATTATTTTTCCACATGATGTTATTTCTTTCCATGCGAGGAATCTTTAAACAACGAGTCCTTGATTATACGTCTATTTCTTGATCATGTGTGCGAATCTCTGTTTGGATGAAGTGTTTTACGACAGATGACATCCAAAGGCATATATATATATGTGTGTGTGTGTGTGTGTGTGTGTGTGTGTGTGTGTGTGTGTGTGTGTGTGTGTGTGTGTGTGTTTTGCACTTAGATGAACAATATATACATGCTAAAATTCAAAATTAAGAGAACGTTCGTAATGAAATTATCGATAAATAATTTGATATAATGAAGAATATTGTTTGAAAGAAAATATTCTGAAAACGAGAAACAAAGAATTAAAAATGTATTCTTGTGAATGAAATGGATCGTACAAGAGGAAACAAAAGAAAAGTGTAATGGATACCGTAATATATTTTTAAGTTTATACGGATTTCACAATTGGGATTCATTTTAGAGAAGAGAATTTATAGCTCCTTAAGCAGTAGATGCCATTCTTTAACTATTTTAAAGTCCAATATACTTTTGAAAAAAAGACGAGATCAAATTACCATTTCAACAAAATGCCTGATATAAATTATATGTTTAAGATTTGGAGCTCTGTGCGTGTGTAGAATTGAAATGCCCATGTAGTATATCTTTTTATGGCGAACTTAAACCTTTTAAATATTATTCTTTTAGGCTAAAAAATTTAAGTCTGTTTTGTTATTCTCTCACACATTGTAATTTATATTTTACAGTGGAAATGCAACAGAGATTGGAATAAATTCATTAAAACATTATTAAAACTTTTCATGAACCGTAAAATGCGAAAAAAATCAATTATTTTTTCATGTTTGTTTCATTAGTTATGAAAATAATTTTTTATTTTTTAGGAACAGTCTAAAAAAGGAGAAATATAAATTCACATTTAACTTCTTACAGTTTTACTTCCTATTTTCCCTTTACTATACATATCTTATAGTTTTATTAAATATAAGAAGCTAACGATGATAAAATTTTCTCATCATTCATTTCAATACATTTGAACATAAGCCATGGTTTTATTGAATAATTGAGCAAGTTTATGTAAAGCATTTTTAAATTTTTAATTAATTGTTTGCTGTTCTGTGTTTTTAATACAGTAAAAAATACTTGGAAACATAAATGTAAAAGCCGGAAGTAGTAGCTTTCTTTTTTACTTAGAAATGAATCCGAATTTCTTATAAGTAAGAATATCTCACGAGGCAAGTAATAATATTGAAAATTGTCTATATCAAAACCATTTATGTATCAAAACCAGTTTTTCGGTTAAAAATGTAATATATTAAAATTTTAAAATTGGCGTAAAACCATTTTTAAATTTTATTTTTAGTTTTTGTGTAGTCTTAAAGAAATTGTCTTCAAATTAAATCAGAAAGCTATTCTTTAAGATAATGCCATTCTTTTTTTTATTTATTTTTGAAAGCAATTTATTTTAAAAATAAACCTACGTATTTTACCTTCAATATTTTTGGAAACATTTATATTAAATTTAGCTTAGTAATTTTCAAGGAATTCGATTTAGTACACAAACCCTCTAAATTGATACAGATATATGCTTTTAAAGCATTGTAAATTTTTTATCCAACGGCGGGCACTTGAGGGTTGAACCCTAGGCCACAACAAGGTCAGAAACTGCTACTCATTTGTCGTTACCCACTGTGACTGTGAACCAAGTCACGGAGGCGAGTAGCATTACCAGCGTCATACCACCACAAACCCGTTTATAGGGTGGGCCACATTCATACATCATCACGGAAGAAAGGATAGAGAAACACAGAGAGAACAGAGAAAGTAACATTCATGCCTGAACCGGGATTCAAACCTTGGACCCACAGCTCAGGAGTCAGGAGCATTAACCATTGAGCTATCAATCGGCAGCTTTGTAAATACATAGCGACATAAAATAATATGAGAAAATTAGATGTAAGTTATGCATTAGTTTTTATGAAATAAGAAACAATAATAAAAATAAGAATAAAGGAGGATTTTATGATAAAACTCGGCAAAAATATACAACACATAAAGGTTCATTGCAGTAAAAATATCAATAAAACAAATAAGTAGGCTCCATTACAATGTTTTAAAAATATTTATAAATCAACGTATTAAATACATCAGTTTCATTTATTAAAAGTAACCTTAATTTGATGTATTATTTTTCTAGAAATACACAGTGCCATTTATTAATATCATCACAACTTTAATTTGACATTATGTTTGGTTAATTAGAATTAAATGACTCATGACTCTGAAAATTAAATTACTTACATAAAATTATAGTTTAAATTTAATAATGGTTTTATTTTAGGATAATGATTGAAAAGAGTTAAGCGTTTAGCAATCAGTACTTGAAATTTTTTATGAACTTCCTCTGATAAATGTCAAATTCATTAGCTTTCTTAAATCTTAATATCTGTTTTATATATTATCAAGAATTTTGTCAAAATGTTTTTATAAAAAAATGATAGTCCTAAATTTTGATTTTTTGCACAGCTAAAATTATGCAATTATTAAAATAGGATTGTATTTAAAAATAATAATTAAATTTTATTTAAAATAAACAATGAAGAAATTGTTGACATTGTGATGATAAATATCTGAATCAGGTTTTTAATATTTTTAAGTTTTATCTGTAAAATTATGTGTTTCATAAAATTCGAACAGTATCTTTGTTCCATTGAATGTTACCATGGCGCCCTGAAACACTGTTCAACGAAGCATGAAGTTAGAAAATCAATAATTAAGCTCTTACCAACACACATGCGAAGAACATTTTCCAGCTGGTTTTGTTTCGTATTCAAAACTAGAAATAAAAATGTTCGCATAACATCCTAAATTCAAATTATTTCTTTATAAATCAATCTCTGTTCTATAATTGTGAGTGATTTAATTGTAAAGAAGAAAAATATTTATTCACATGGCGGAATTTTCACCTTCGAAATACATCTCTCAAAAATTTTAATTAAAAGTCACTATTACTATTTTCTCGAAAAATATTATATTTAAATCATAGTAATGATTTAGTTAATCAGGAAATTTTAATTTAACATAACAGTGAAATTTAATATTATTCTTAAACAAATGAAATTGTTTTTATTTCTTTGAAACACATCTTTCACTTTCTATAATTGTGGTTTATCATTATTTATAGTAATTTTATTCAGTACTTTTTTAATCTTTTATTTGTAACAGCAATTATTTATTAAACGATTTATTTTAATACGAGAGTCATTTGCTATGTATGTAATTTTTTGCATTTATTAAGGCTCTGAATTTGCTTAGTGGTTATTTTTAATATTATAATGTATACAGTATTTAATTTAAAAACCTTGATTTATTTTGAACAGTGAAGAAATTTTCACTTCAGATGAAAATCTACGTTTTCAGGAGCAACTGAAAAAAAATGTACCTTATTAAAATACTTATTAACAAGAATCAATAAGGGTTTGAATTTTTTGTTAGTTACACGTTTTTCAATTAGTTTTTTTATGTAATGTTAATATTAAAATACAGAGAAAATATTCTGCGAAATATATTCAATTCCGTTTTAAAATAAATATTAATGAATTTACTTTAAAACGCAATTCGCTTTGCATCATTCTGATGCATTAGATAATACACTAATGGCCACCCAAATTGCAACACCAAGAAAGACATGAGATATTACAACGGAATTTATTTTGTAGATAACATGTTGACCAAGTATCAAATGATTAAATTTATAGATTTCTGTGAAGTGTGGTTCCTTTCAAAATCAGTAGCCAGAGTAGCAGCCATTGTTGTAGATCACCGCTACCACACTCCTCAGGATTGATTCATAGAGACTTTGGATGTGTTGTTGGGGTACAACAGACCAAGTAGCTTCCACATGGTGCCATAGATGATTCGGTGTGGCAGCTGGTGATATAATGTGGGTCAATCGTTGAGCAACCATGGGCCACACGTTTTCTATTGGCGAAAGATCCGGAAAGTGAACAGGCCAGGGAATGAATTCAATCTGACGATTGCCGAAGAACCCTTGCACAATGAGTGCCACGTGTGGTCGCACAAAATTCTGTTAAAATATGGCTGTGGGCAAGCCCTGAAGGTATGGAAGGACAACTGGCTCCAACACCTTGGATATGTAGCGCTGGTTGTTTAAACTACCACCAATGCGTAGTAGAGGAATGTGAAAAAGATATCCAATACCGCCCCACACCACAATACCCGCTGAAGGACCAGTGTGGTGATGCATAACGCAGCTGTTCAGCACCCTCTATCCACGGTGTCTCCAGATTCGAATGCGACCAACGTGGTGTTGCTGACAGAAGCATGAATTCCATTCTACCGTCCACGTCCTTCTTTCATCACACCATTGGTGGTGGAGACGTCTGTGGTTCTGCGTCAAGGGTAGACGAAGCAATGGACGTCTTGCGGACAGACAACTCTGTGTAAACGGTGTTGAATGGTACTCGCAGACATTGGATGATGCGTTACTGACTGAACGTGCTGGGCTATGGTTTGTGATGTGGCTGAGTTATCCGTCACTGCCATGTGCACAATTTGACTAATCAAGTCAAGTGGTGCACTGAGGTGCATGCGATCGAACACGTCGGTCCGTCATACCCTCCTACATCCAACTATCACATATCCACGTTATATTTGTTTTGTTTCGTTCAACACACACGATTACCAATTTCCCTAAATATAATCCACAATTTCAGTAGGTCACTATCCCTAATCTGTTGAACTCGGATATTTGATCAAAGAATGACCGCTGTTTTCTATGAGGCATAATTGATAATTTTTTTTTTGAAAACACTAAAGGAAAAACACAATCGCCGAACTGGAAATCGTCGAAATCTCCAAGCCTTAAATAGCGCTTTGAAGTGCTACCATGGCGCGCGTGATGTGCGTCTGCACTGCAATTCTAATCTTTTGCAAACCTCTCCTCCACTAATGCATGTTGCAAATTTCATGTTATTTGAATGCTTTCTTCAGGATGTTGCATTTACGGTGGTCAGCAGTGCTAAGGCTGCATATATATAAGGATAATAATGCATTACATCTGTTAACAGAATACGGAGTTCTGACGAAAAATGGAGGGGAAAATTCATGGCACCACGAAAATTCACATTTCTTGTTTTTATATATTTATATCAAAATTTTATATTTTTTTTATGTCTGATTGCTTTTTCTGTCAATATTACATGTTACCTATTTTTTTATCAACGCAAATTAAAATTTTCTGGCATTTTGCATTGAAAATATTTTTTAAAATAATGTGATGAATTCCTTATCATTTAACTCAAATTTCTCGATTACGTTGGATCGATTAATACAAATAAAGTAACTCTGCGAGATAGTTTTTTTTTATTTTTGAAGAATTATTCTTGAAAATAATAAGTAGCGATTGATGTCATATTAGCTAACCTCTTTCTCAAAACTGTCTGTGATAAATATCAGTTTTCAAAATATTGTTTAAAATTTTTTCAAAATTCCGTTGCAAATTATATTCAAATGAGTTTTCAACATATTGCTAAAAAAATTTCATTATAGAAGGAGTTTGGTATTTTGCTTTAAATAAATTAGTGTTTTATACATTTAAATTAACAAATTTCAATGTATTGTACTTTATAATATTCTATTTTTTAAAATCATCTAAAACATATTAATGAATTAAGAGGGATGCATTTATATTTATTTAATTATAATCACAAATTATCAAAATTGATTATCATAGGCTCGTTTATAATTAATGAATTTTCTTTTATAGGAAATTTTTTTTCATTTTTTTGAACGTTCACTTGATACATTAATAATTACAATAATTAAAAATGATAAGCAAATATTAAGCATTCTAATAAATATTAATAATTATAATATAAGAAGAATGAGTGAGTATAGTAGTAAAGAAATGAAAATTATGTTATTAAATTAAAAGTTATAGAGGATATAATAACATTATAAATTTAGTTCGCATTTTTAATGTTAAAATATTCATTCATATAAAGATACAATTCTAATTTAGTGGCGCAAATTGTTTTCTTTCTTAATCATTAACATTTCCATAAGCTTTTATCCTATGTTTTAGGTGTAATAATATATTTTCAGGAATTTTGGAGGTACAGCAACATTACATGCTCAGGATACCCGCTTAACGCTTTAGATAGCCTTCAACCAAATGGGAGAGCAAGTAAGAAATAGTTTATATAAATCTAAAGACACATGAAAGTTCTTAGTTGAAATATAGCAGAATGTCTCTCTGTACTTTATATTTTTGAAATAAAATTAACAATAGCAAAACATAATTTGAAAGAAAATTATAAAAAAGTTTTTTTTTATAATTTACCTATTTGATCATTGAGTCAATAGGTGTAAATTATTTTCATGTTGTTATTGTATTCTTTAAAAACTAAATGAATGGTACTTTTAAATAAATATGATTCATTATACTGACGAGTGAGAGTCTAAAATGATAAGAAATGTTTGCAAGCTAATATTTGTATTTTTTTACTTGATTTCATAATAGCATACAAATATTAAGATCCAGGATGACATTTGGTTTTTCAATTGTAATGTCATGCAGAACGGCTTAATATAGATGCAAATAATAATGTAACACAAGATACCAAATATATGAAAAATATTGAACAAGTGTGAGAAAAAAAGAAACTAAAAATATAGAACTGGTATGCTACTTTCATTAAAAAATTATTTTACTCTATTTATTTAAAATTAACTTCCATTTCTATTTTGAGAAGACAAAAATTTCAGCGTAATTTATAGTAGCAGTGGTATCAAGAAGTTTCATTAATGTGAAAATTATTCACTGAGATGAATAAAACTGGTTAAATACAGGAACAATTAAACCGTTTATGTTACCTATTAAAAACAATCGTAGTTAGGTCAGTTGTATTGTCTTGCATTATAGGACCATTGATGTATGGGAAATTATTCTTTGGAAAAAGGGGTTTTGATACTCTACTAGTTTGATGGATGTATCCAGATGTGGAAATAACTGAAAAATTGTTTTCATTCTGATTGTGTTGTTCCAAGCGGGAACTCTAAAAATAGGTCTATTATAATGTGGTGTTACTTTGTCTAATTATGGCTCGATTCATTAGCTTATATGTAAATGAATACTGTTTACGTCAAAAGTTTTGATAACTCAACTCTTCTTAATTTGTGGTAATTAAGGTGACGAAAGTGATAATTGCCGCAGCATGGTCCTCCAGTAAGACCATGCTTCCACCCGAGTGCTATACTTGTTTTCTACAAATGAAATAAATTTATTTCATCATTAAGAGTTGAATAACAAGCTATTTTAACATCCGTCATAAATGGTCTTTCAGGAGATATTACATAGATAGTTTTGCTACATTTAAGTGTCATATTTTTTAAAAACCTTTAAATCTTCAGCACTCTCAAATAAATGTCTGTGGAGATATCCAAAGCTAAGCATTTATTTTCTGTAATTCAACAGTAGCTAGGATCAAAGTGGTAACTTTCCTTCGAAGGAACGTGTTCTTTCCCTCAGGCCACGGTATATTCTGGTCATGAATATACTCTAACACTGAACAGCAAATAGTCTAAATATTCAAGATTATTGTGAGGCATATGAGCATCCAAACGAACTCTTCTCTAGAGCACTTTTCATAGATAGCGGGGCTTATTTTTGTGTCCCAAGGGAAAAAAATTATGAAAATTTCCAAGCACTCACTAGGATAGAGGTTACTGCGTTTGAATCCTTAACCATAAATTGAAGAGAATTTCCATACCACTAGGCCACTGTGAACTAAGTTAATTTACTTTTTGACACTCCCTGAAAAATATGCATGCAGAAATCATATTCGCAAAATTCGTGTTCTAATACTCTATAGCTTATGAAATCGAATCCTTGACTAGCTATGTTGAGGAGCACTGTCCTTGCCTTAAAGTTACTATGAGGCCTCAGATAAATATTTCTGACTAGTAAATTTAGAGCCCAGACCTGAACTAAATCGTGCATTTAAAGTGAATGAGTGCAACGAGTACATAACAGCCACTCATTCTCATTTTCACAAAATCTCTTTCAGTTGGTATCCAAGCGGTTATTTTCCCAGACATGCAGAAACTTGATAAAAAGTAAATCTTCAGCTATAATAGAAATAAAAGTTTTCCAAGAAAGTATTAAGTCTCGCATTGATGAAAACGGAAACGACTCACCTCTTTTTTGCAATACCATCAAATTTATTTAGGAGGGGTAATCACTAGACTATATATATAGTGGTAAATATAGGCTAACTGCCTTTATTATTTTAAAAAATACTCAGAATATCAGTTATTTATATGATCTCTTGTTCCTGTCTCGTATACTTACTTCTATGATATAATCTCAAGGGTAAGTGTATAATACTTATTTTTTACGTATCAATCAGTATTACAAACTCAAGATGGGTTCTTCAATGAATTGATAAGGTAAGGAAAGCTATGAGAAGGCAAATTTGCCCATGATTTTTCCAGGGATACTGTGACTTGACTGGTATTAACGATATGATACAGTATCTTGCTCAAAGATGTCTGTATTGAGCTAATCTTTCAGATGATTGCACAAAATATTCCGATACTGAAGACTTGTGAGATATTTACACGTAGAAGTGTAATATTTCGCTTTTAATATGAAATACATCAAATCGATGAGGCAATTCTATAATCATAATGAAATCCTTACTGACAAATAGAATGTATCGTTTTTGATGATTCAAGTCATACACGCATTTTGCCATCACCCTTTTTCGTGATGAATCTTGATTTATGATTCCACCCGACATTTTTGGATATAAGATGATCCTTTACTCACTTGCAGTTTGTTAGCTTTGTTTTGTGCAGCAACATGTCATTGAAAGGGAATGACCTTGCATGATTTAGTAATTTGCATGTAGGGATATGTCTGTTTTAAAGTGGCGAATGATTAGGATCTCTATGGCTACTATTGCATGTAAACTAAACTTATCTTTCGTTAAAGCAATTATGTTTCTGAGAAATGTTAATACCTGAGCATTTCTCTATGTATTTAACATTTAACTGTGATAGAAAAGATTATCCTATTTCAATAACTAATACATGCTTTGGATAATTCTCAACGCCTGAAATGTATGATCAAATAAAAGTATTGGATTTCTTATAAATATTCTTGGACTTTCTCACATTGTCAATATTCCCTTCACTTATTGTAATCTTTCTATCATGACAATGACCAAGAAGAATGGAGTCCAGAATTTATTCATCATGTTTCTTATTTTGAATATTTTCCTCTCGAATTCTACTTAAGCTTAATTGAAAAACTGATCTCATTAGTCTATCTACGATGATGGAGTGGGAGAATTGTTAATGTATCTGTAATTATAATACATATGTTCATGAAAAGTCATAATTTCATCTACATATCTCAAATTAAAATTTACACTTTAAGAATTATTATTACTGAAGAAATAACATTTTACTTTGATATGCAGAAATGACATTGGTAGGGAAAATTTTGGATCAATCGTGCATGTTCTTCCTTATAAAATCTTTATTTGCCAATATTAAGCAAACTTTTTATTTTTAAGTACATAAATTGTTAATTGTATTTTTAATAAAGTTTTAATTGTGAAAACTGTGAACTAGTAAATAGAAATTTCAAATAACAGCTTATAGCAGTTTGAATACTTTTCACACATCAACTATTTGATAAAATCTGCACACTTAACATTTTCTGATATTTTAATTTCTTAGAGGAAAACAGTATTTCATTAAATTTAAGTACTAATAAACTGTTTGATTTGATTGATACACTTTACAGATTTGAATTCCGCATTGATGATCATTTTAAAAGGAAATTCAACTGAACATCTGGATATGTTGGAAGGAGGAGTTATTCAAAGATTACTTGAAGAAAAGTGGAAAACATTTGCACAAGCAAGTAGTTTAATCATTTAAAAAAAAATTATTCAAAGCTAAAATTTCTATGCTTACTCATACATCATAAAATAAAGGAAAAATTGGTCAAATTAGATATTTTACAGTAAAAATTTAAAATTATCGTTATCTTTAACATTTTTTTTGCAAAAATATACAGAAAGTAAATTTCTCAATAATCATTACTCACATAGACATAGTATTGTCGTATTATATGAATAAGTCACTAGGGGTATTGGGAGAAACAAGAAACACTGGTAATTTAACAAACACAATCTGCAAATTCTATTGAATTAGAAACTGAGTGCAAATACTTATATGTTCTAAGTATGAGAACTTAAGTTTTAAAGTGCATCCATTTGTATGGAGGAAGATATATTTTTATTAAATTAAAAATAATTAATTAATTGTAAATTATAATTTCTCAAAGAGAATTATTTATTATTTTAACAATTACTCATTAAACGTATGATTTTTTAAGTTACAGGTGGAAATGCAGATGATTTTTATGAATGTTGTTCACACACAGTTTTTTGTGTATGATGATTGATTTCATTAATTTAATAACTTTTGATGTGGAGTTTTGCAACCTATTCATTTTGTTTGTTGGAAATTATAACGATTGCTTAAAGTCAAATATTGTAGTTCTGTTTAATTAAAATATGTGCATGACTTAGTAACCTTTTTTCTAAAATTTGCTGAATTGTTTAATAAACTAAATTAATTAACATTATTTTATCATACTTTTATTTTTGTCGAACGGGTAGTCAACAATTATTGAAGAGAAATCCAAAAAGTTTATAGTATTTATGTTGAATAGTTAAAATTATTAATTAAAATTTATAAAAAAACAAAACAAATCAAACGTGTTACTAGCAAATCGCATTGATGGTGGTACTACAGCTCAAAAATCGAACAAAATAATATAGGAAACAACATCATTTGTTCGTGCTTACAGTGAAGTATATAATGGATGTGAGATATTTAAAATAGTTGCTATTCTGTAATAGAATGTTTTAAATAATCATAATAGCTAATAAACTTATTCAGAAGTATATAAAACTTAACCAATATTTTTTTTCAAACTCAATAACTAACAAATGTATGATTTTATTAATTATTTTTTTTAAAAATTATCTAATATGTTCTTTACGTTGAAACTATAGCAAAATTTCTCAATAAATCTAAAAAATATCATTGCGAGATATATTATTAAATTTTAGAAATGTTTAAATAGTAACATCTGAAATTATTTCATAGATGAATTAAGAAAAAGCAAACTAAATAATGAAATATATCATTTAATTATTGTCAACAAAGACTGTAATTTGTTTTTTTAGTGCATACAACACTATAAAACACAGCAAAAGAGTAGTTAGTTATGAAGATAGCTTCACCTGCAAGTTAAGTATACGAATGAATAGTGTTTGGTTCTTTAATACAATTGGATTTTCAAATCTTGTTTGAAATCTATGAATTCAGTCATATGTATACAAATAAAATGAGAGACGAACTTTAGTGTTATTCAATTGTTAAAATTAAACATCCTTTAATTCCTTTGTTGGAAAGTTGCTCTTTTGTGCTAACTTTCGATTAACAGTTTCCCTTTATATTATAATAGGACTAAACTCTTCATAATGTAAATTCCCGGGTTCTAATCCAGTCACTAAAGGAAAATGGACATTTTATATCTTTATGCTTGCACAATTGTCAGATATGATGGTTAGAACATTTCCAGATTTTCTCTTTTATTGCATGTAAATACTGTCCATTATCTATAGAAAATATTTCTGGAAGGTGGAAAGGTGGTAAATGTTCAGATGTAATATTCTTTTTTTAATTACTGTTAATCAAAATTGTGAGTACAACATACGCTTTTGTTTACTTTTTAATTCTACGATAATTTAATATTTGATTCCTGTGTTGGGTTTTTGTAAATTCAATATTAGAGTACGTAAATATAATTTTAATTGTCTTAGTTGCTAAGATTCATTTGTTGGCTAAGCTTAATTTGGCAATATACATAAATTCAGGGGGAATTTATGTATATTGCCAAATTAATATAATTAAGATAAGGCATTTTTCTCTCCTACAGTTCTAAGTTTATAGATAGCCCCTAACCTAAACAGATTGCTACAAAAAATGTTTATCAGAACAATAAAATTAATGTGTACTTGATTGTCTTATATATATATATATATATATATATATATATATATATATATATATATATATATATATATATATATATATATATATATATATATATATAATAGTCTACAGAAATAAATCTTATAAAAATTACTAAACGCTTAGATAAAAATTTTTAGAAAATTGTTTGATCAAGAAAAATACGGATATTAAAAATGTTTAAAAACTATTATTCAACAATATGGAATTAAAGATTACATATGTATACAATATACTGACCAAGTCCATATCAAATATTATTCGCAATCTAATACCAACTTTGAAAAAAAATTTTTATTACATATGTATTTAAAATTCTTCAGTTTCGTTCTGTTAAAACGCATGTACATGTAGTTAAAAATTTATCCAATGCATCCCAATTAATTTAGATATATTGCAAATAATAACATATTACTACATTTTTTAAACTGCACTGCAATAAATAAAAACACATTTTAATATGTTAATCATATTTGATAAAATATATAATTGTCTTTATAAAATGCATAAAAACTTTTAATTTTGTAATTTTCAGCGTTGCTTTTATAAGCGCTTGCTACTGATGCTATTTCATTTGTTGAACCTCAGTATTGCAGTATTTCTTCGACCTTCGGTGAGAGAATCATTAATAGGAGGTACAGATGGGTCATCCATTGTAAGTACTTTTAACGAATCCAATGCAGGTTAATTTACTACGCTTATAATATGCAAAGAAATTTTAATATTATTATAATATTATTATATTATAATATTAAAATTTTAATATTATTATAATATACTTGTAACATGTGTCTTACCCCTATTGCTGGTTTATTTTCAACATTTTCTCTCAAATAATTTTAAAAGCAATATTAAACTATGACACAGTAGATATTTATATAAATGATATATTTTAGTGATGCAATAGTAATGAACTAAAATCAGGAAGAATGTTAGAATTGTCGTAGAAATTAGTATACTCTGGTATGAAATAAAATAACCAATGAATTATTGAATGAAGAGGGACTGGTTCTATTTCTATTAATTATCTATAACAACAATTTAAGAATAATTACTTCAATTGTTTTGTCATTTGTTATAAATTAATATAAATCAGTATGTAAAAAATAAATTTTTTATACTAATATTTTAGAAATTTTTACAAAATTTAGTGAAACGGTTACATAAATATAAAATTTATTAGTATGTCTTAGAGCAAAATATTTTATATAATAATCACAATTATCAAAGATCATAAAGTATCTTTTGTCTAAATAAGCTATCATACTTATAGATATTGATTCATATAAATTTATAGGTTCGATATTGTGCTGAAATAGCTACATGTCTTGGATGCGTTGGATTTGGAATTGTTCAACAAGTACAGGAAATTTTAGCTCAAGGATTAGTTGGTTTCCTATATAGCTTGGTAAATATATTTTAAAATATTTGATATCAGGTATTACTCATTTCCTATATGGTTAAAAAGTCAAGAAAAGAGTATTATGAGACTCATCAACAAAGAAATTTGCCTTATTCACAAATATGTTAGAATTTAGATTCTAAACATAACTACATTTTTATTAATTAATAGCGCTTGGATATTTTTTATACTTGTTACCTAAATATCTTTTCACATTAGGACAATTTTATTAAACAAATTTACTATCTAAATTCTCTAGAAATGAACTAAATAAAAAGAATCAATCTGTATTTATTTAATAATGAAAAATATGTATTTATCAAAATGAAAAAAATTTCTTTACATTAATTTATTTAAATTTTTTTAATAAATTAGTAGATAGCAGATGTAAAGTTAGTTTATATCCATTAAGATGTTTACTTTTTTATAGGAGTTTTCTGGCAAATATTACATTTATAATATTGATATCTAAAATAAAATTAATTTTATTGTATTTTGAAAATCCAGAAAAATTGTATACGTAGTATTATTAACCAAAATATTATAATCGCAGGAATCTTACACAAAATTTAAACTGATGATATGGAACTATAAAGTTTTCACATATATGTTTATTATATGTGAAAACTTTATAGTTCCATATCATCAGTAATTATATTTTCTATAATAATTCCATTTAATAAAATAAATTCCATTTAATAATTAATAAATATTCCATTTAATAAAATATTTTATTAAAATTCCATTTAATAAAATATTTTAAAGTTATATCAAAGAATTCTTTTAATATTGTTTAAGATATTTTATGAAACAAAATACAGCAAAATAAGTGTGAAAACACACACACACACACACACACACACACACACACACACACACATATATATATATATATTTATATATATATATATATATATATATATATATATATATATATATATATATATATATATATATATATATATATATATATATATATATATATATATATATATATATATAAATGGTAGCTATTATTATATTCTAAGGCATATAATGCGCATCATGTGCGTTAGAATGTAATAACAGCTACCATTTTTTATAAATAAAAATATCTATATATTCTGGTAATATGGGATAACTTTATTAAAGTTGTGTAACTTTTGAAATTTTTTCAAAAGCGTAAAATAATGCCTTAACTATCAGAACATTAAAGAGACTAAATTGTGGGAATTCGTATTTCTGGATGGTATAAGTGTGACCGAAACATACCATCTTTTAAGCTTTTCTAGAGGAGTGTTGCTAAAATCATGATATAATACGCACAGCTCTTCACAAGACAAGCTCAGTAAAGCAAATAGTGGACAAAAAGGGAAGTTCATTGATCGAGACTAACAGTATTGAAGCGGATTGTAATGCCTAAAAAGCGAACAATTGCGGCAAAATGCACTACAGAGTACAATCAGCTTCTGGATTATCCAGTGCCAATGATTACAGTTAGAAAGCACCTTTATATCAGTAGAACTTTTTAAAAATAAATAACAATAATTTCCAAACCTTTTTCATATATTTTAATGTCAAAAGTCGTCTACAATGGTGCCATACTAAAAAAAACCTGGTCGATTGATAAGTGACAAAAAGTAAAATCTTCCACTCTTTTCCCTAAAACAGTATTGGTACACGTTTGAAAGACACCTGAGCAAGCGTATGATCATGATTATCTACTTTCAATTTTCAAGTATGGAGATGGATATGTCATGATACGGAGATAGCCGTGTCGTCTTCTTTGCTGGACCAATTTTGACACTGAAAGAAAGGATCGTTGGGGAGTAATGTAGAAATGTAGAAAACTTTAGCTGATTATTGATCCTTCATCTGATACACACTTTGTTTCCATCAGGAAATGAATAATGCACCTATCGAAGCAGCGGAATTTGTCTAATCATGATTTATTGAACACGAGGATAAAGTTAAACATCTATCTTTGTCCACGTAGTCAACTGATCTCACTATAATTTAACAGTTATTGTTTATTTTAGAGCGTTCACACACAATAAGGAATCTACACATTATCTATTATGAATCAATTCCTAGAAGAATCCAAGCTCTATTAAATGTCAAAGGTGATCATACACCTTACTAGTAAAGAATCTTTGTATATAAATCTAAGGTATTTCCGTTACTTTGATAATCTCAACTGTAGATACATATTATCTCTCATAAAATATTTTTCATGGATGGGTTTTTCTCTGAAATTGTATAGCTCTTCATGTGATGTGTTAAACTCTTTTCCAGTTTTTGTGTAACGTTACAAATTTTTTTAATGTTATGCAATAACTAGAAAACTTTCAAAAATGGTGAGTCCTCGATAAAATGTAAGTTTCCAGTTCTCATATTTTATAGTTTTTGGCTAAAAGTAAATGCTTTCAAAATAAACACCATAAAATATTTAAACTTTCACATGTTTGAAAAGAAAATTATTGATATGAAAAATATCTTGTTACTTTATATTAAAACTCACAAAACTGTAGTCAATTTTTAAAATTACTAAAAAAGTTGTTGCTGTTACTAATGACACTTGGACAAGCCAAGCTCGCTTATGCCTTGGCTATGCGAATTTAAGTCGATTGGGAGCGTCTTTCGTCTTAATCAGAGCACCATGCAGGTGAAAGTACGACTTTGCTATATACATGCTATATATAGCAAAGTCGTACTTTCACATAAAATTCATATTTATCATATATATATATATATATATACATATATATATATATATATATATATATATATATATATATATATATATATATATATATATATATATATATATATATATGTTTCATATTTATTTTGCTGTATATTCTATATACATTCCAAAGGTACCCGTTTATAGGGTAGGCAACCATTCACACCTCATTCATATAAGTAAAGGACAAAGACAGGATAGATAGAGAGAAAGTACATCCATGCCCGAATCGGGATTCGAACCCAGGACCTCCTTATCCGCCGTCAGGCACGCTGACCATTAGACAAGTTGGGCGACAATAAAAAAGTTAATTTTGATAGTTCAACTTTTGAAAATATTTGAACACCTTATTTTCTATGCCCCGATTTTATTTCTAATAATGGAGATAGAATTAAACATTTAAATATTGTGAAAGGAAAAATTATATAAATTATGTGCATCATAAAAAGTTAATACTATTAATTTTAATAAAATAAAGTTAAATTAAATCGGATCTCTTATATATTCTTTCATTTTTTATATATTGATATACTCTTTCCTACATTTCCTGCACTCTGACATTATATATTCTTTCTTTCTAAGCTGTTTTTCAAAGTAAACCTTGATATGTTTATGTAAATATAATGATCCAAAGGATAAACAAATATTTTCAGTTGAATATCAAGAAATATTCCATTTTTTATCAGAAGAAAGCATAAAGCGGTTTTGAATTAGATTAAAATGTTAAGATGTAAGCATCCTTATTAAAGTTATCAGTATGCAATAATTATGAAAATAGCAAATCTTTTAGTTTTTTATAATACATAATTATCTATTTTTGTGTAATTATATATTTAAATAAGAAGTAAAATAATGTAAATTTATTATTTTATCCCCTTTTATAAAGTTTATTTTTTATTCTTTTTATCTTGCATACAGTAAAAATCACCAGTTTTTGTATTAATTTATAAAAAAATATTAATCAATATTATAATGTCTTTATTATTGCTTTTTTAAAATTATTGTATGATTCATCACATATTTTACATAAATAATTTTTGCTGTTTTTTAACAGTTACAAGATTAAATATATAAAAAGCAATAAGTAAAGCGTATATGGATATTTTTTAATTCTTTTACTTAATTTTAGACTACGAGCCCAACAAAATGTATGTTCCTTTTATCTTGCATTCTTATTCTATCCTGCATTCCTTGTCGAGTTGTAGGAGACAGAGAAACGGAAGACATTCTTTTGGTATTAGCTATACCAGGATCTTGGTTTTATCTGATTTTCTTCGCCGGGTAATACAGTTTCTCTAAAATTCCTAAAATATTTAATTGACTGTGTTTTTTTTAGTTATAAGCACATCAAAATCGATTTACATTACATATTTACTAATTAATTGCATTTGTTTTATAGGTATATCATGTCGTTTGTAAAATTTACTTTTAAGAATGAAATCCTAATATACGTATTAGGTTTTAATTTACCAATTAGTTGAATTAAGTTATTTGCTTCATAATGTATTCAGTTTTCTAAATTAATAGATTAATTTGCTTGAAATTTGCTATTAAGTTAATTTTAATACATGTTCAAATATTTAAATCCAGTTTTAAGCTGTATAAAAATATGCTCATATATGTTTTATAATGTTATTCAGAATCAATGCAAATTTAATATTTTACCAATTAAAGCTGTGAAATAGTGTTCACAGGACAAAATATAACACCACTTTAAAATAAAATATCACATCTGAAAATAAAATACTAGCCACTTTAAAATAAAATATTACATCTGAACATAGTCACTTGAAAGTAAAATATAACATCTGAAGAAAATTTTATTATTGTACTTAATATGTGTCACAAATTAAAATTGTAGTTGCTTGGAGTTAGTGTCTTTTTCATATATAAAATCCTAAAAATTAATAAAATACTAATAGTTTATCTTATTTCAGAGCTGTACGTTTAACAGGACCATTCGTAACTATGATCTACAGTATGCTTGTGGGAGATATGTTTAGGTTCAGTATAATATATACGATATTTTTGTTGGCTTTTACACAAGGTAAGAAAATTTTTACAACTACATATGCATATTTCGTTCCTTACTTTTACTTTAAATACATAATATTTTTTATATTACCTATAATATTATCACAAAAAACACGAATTATTTTTCTCTTGTAAATGATTTTATATTTACTTTGTAGCACATGATATAACACAACATACTACCTGATAACTAACTTAGGAGAGTAATTGTGAAAAATTAAGTTATACATACAAATAATTATTTTATTAAATCGCACGAGTATATGATTATGAAAATAACAATTCCTAAATTAGAATCTTTTGAAACTAATAAATATAAAGGTTTTATTAATTTTCCTATATTTTATATATGTAAGCCAATTAAAATTTAAAAGCACTTTTTGAAAAATATCAAGTATTTGCTTACAACATAAAATCAAATGAAACCTAAAACCTAGATCCTTCTTCATTCTTTTTGAAGGACTGTTTGTTTCGGTTTCTTTTTTATTAAATACATTCGAGCGCACGTAACAATGATTGAAATAACAGATTACAGAGGTAAAATCCTTAGTAACAGAAAAAGTGTCAAAATGATTTCGGAAAACATTGTGATTGGGTGCATGCTCAGTTGCATTGTTTTCATTGAAATGTGTCCTCACTGTTCGCAGAGATCACAGTTTACTAGCTGTTGTCAATGACCAAATCCTAGATCTCAAATAATGTGATAAAGATATAAGATAAAAACTTTTGCTACTGATTTCCTAAAATAAAAATATTGTATACAAATGATATATAATTATATTGCGTGTGTAGTTTTTGATGTATGCTTGACAATATGTATACATGATCGAAATGTATACTGGATGTGAACAATATACCTTACATTATGCTGAGTAATTTTTAAATTTAAAAATTCGGTTCATGCTAAATAAAAAATTGCACTGTCGCACTAAATAAGCTTTTTATTTTTATTTTTAAAATTGAACTAACAATAACTCAAATTTATTATTAAAATTTATATTTTTAATAATTTTACAGACATGATTTGATGATTATTTTCCATTATTTAAGAAAAAATTCCTTTTTGTTTTTAAACTTACAAAATATAAAAGTTTTTTTAATCCTCTGTTTGTTAGTGATAACATATATAGACAGTTATCTAAATGGAAAAAAATGTGAAAATTAAAAAGGTATGCTAAGACTCTGATGTGCATTTTAAATATATTAAATGTTAAAAAATATTATCAAATATTTTGATGAAACATAAAGGATAGCCGAAGACTTATAAAGCATTTGAAGGAGAGAAACTCCTTCAATTCTCAAGCAATCATCCCAATAAATGTCTGTGCAGAAAACTGAGATGCAAAACCCATCTCTCGCAATTCGGAAGTTATTGGGATTAAATTTGGGACTTCTACTCCAAAGAACACAGTACTTTTTCCATTAAACTACACCAAGCGCATTATTAAATATTTACGAAGTTTTAATGCTTCTAAACAAAATTTTAAATAAATATTTAATATTCTGAATTAGTGTTTTTGTGTCAGAATACTTAAAATTGAACAAATGGTTAAGTATCTGATTGTATTAGTTCATTTATTTTTAATTCATGCATACAATTCAATACAAGAAAATATTGTTTTTAAGAAGCCCTTTTCAAAAGCAAATATTTCGATTCTATTTTCTTGTACCTTTCATTAGGAACAATTTTTCAACTGCTTTTAGCAGATTTACATATACTTATGAAAAATAAATATTAAGTATAAATGATTGAATTGTGTAATTCCCCTATCTTACACTGTACTGAGAGAAAGAGGAAAACGGGCTACGAATAAAATATCACAGAATGTTTATTTTCTTAGAGTATGTTTTCGGCTTCCTAATTCTGCTAACAGATAAGAATTATAAGCATAGCCGATGTAGTTTTGAATCACGGTCAAGTAACAAGGTTGACACGGCCATCTTCTAACTACTGCAAACTACATCAACAAAGGAACATTGGACGTTGTTGAGTTTTCAATGTGCATAAACCCTGTCAGCACACGGATCTTCAGCTCAATCAACTTTATCACGAGAACACTAGCTTCTTCTACCAGGCCAAAAAGCTTTAACATAGAAAATATTGCTTATTTATAAATTGAAAATGTAATTATGTACTTGAATTTTCCTTAATAATAATTTCAGTTATTATTTAAATATTTTGGATGATAAGATTAAAGAGATAAATATGCTTTCAGGGAAAATTTTTTATTTTAACTTGAGAATACTAATAATTATACCTTGATGGGTGAACGGCATGATTCTCGTGTCCGCAAAGTAGTTGGTTCGTATTCTGACATTACCAAAGAGCTTCATGCTAAGGTAGAATATGCATGTTAAAATTTCATTGAAATTAATTTAATTTCCCAGTGCTGGTCTAGTACTGGTTAGAGAGAAAATTGAATGCTCAGTTGTTGACCTCGTCATTTAAACATGGTTGAAATTTACGAAGAAGTAATCTGTGATGAATAGAGTCGATTAACAAAAATTGGCAGCTTTAACGTATAACTGTAAAATAAAATAGTTTAATTTTCTCAATTGCTGTAAGTTATATACTATAATGATTAAAACTAACAAATGAAAGCTGTGATGAATATAAGCTATATATAATCCATACTTAATGTGTTGAGAAAACGATTATATTGTAGTTAATGCCTGCATTTAAATATTTTTCTATATGAAATTGCTTAAATATTTGTGAAGAAATAAGCTTTATTTCGATTTTTTGTTGAGAAAATGACTGAATTGAGCGAAAGACGGAAACAGTATAAACTATTAACAGCAGCTAATATGTTTCGCTGTGACATAAATATTATCGGTGAGAAATGCTGTGTTAAATGGCTAATTCCAGAATTTTCTCCACTTTGGCATAAAATCTTTTCTACCCCTCAAATCCTTGTAACCAATAACAAGGACATAAAAGTCTGCTTCGGCTTTATTTTAACAGAAGTACTTGAAATACATATTAAGTCTTTTATGCCTGAAGATGCCACTATAAGATTTGAAGGTAATGTAACATTCGAAACTATATATAGCTATATACTAAAATCTGCTGGTTTTGATGAAGTATTTCAAGACAAAGAAAAGAAAGTTGTTCTTGTTGTGGAGAGGCCGAAACGTCTATTTGGTGATACGCTTCTATTTTACTTTGATATTACTTTCCATGATCATGAATGCTTTTGATCTCATTTTTAATGCTAAGAAATTGCACTCCGAATCTTTTGTTACTGACTTCAATACATTTTTATAGTAATACTTTTAAGAATTGATAGATATTAATAACTCATTTGAATTTCAGTTAATGTTTTTAATATTGTTATATAAGCTTTTAATTTTTGACTAAAATGTTTTTAACTTACAATTGATAAATTGTTAGCTTCTGTGAACCGAGATGCCAATTAATGGAATTTAAAACTTCCGTTGCATGATTATACATACTTGTATAATTTTAATCCTTAATGTACATTAAAATATATTTTTATCATATTTAAATTGTCTGGTTTTAAAGAGTCGTTTTAAAAACTTTCAAACTTAATATTAGAATTTATCAGAAATACAACTTTATTAATGTTTATTCCATATTTAAGAATGATTGGAAATTTTTTCAATTTTATTAAGCTTTTAATGGTAACTATTTGAAATAAAAAAAACTAGTAATGTTTCTTTGCAAATATTCATTAAGCTTTATTATAATAAGATCTATTTTTTTAACTGATTGTACAAGAATTAGGAATCTAGCAATTTGAACCATAGGTTGCCAAAAGTAATAAAATGAAACTCGATGTATGCACCACAAAATTTGAGTAGAGCATACATATGTATGCTATTTTTAAAAATTTAAGTGAACATATACTTCATTTTCTGTTCTTAGTAATATTGAGAAATTGCTAGACATTACACCAATTTAAAAAATTCTAATTCTCAATGAAATATAAAATTTTGTTCCATGTACTGAATTTATATTCACTCCCACATACTATCCCAGATATGTTGATAATTATGTACTCTGATAAATGTAAAAAATATTTTAAATTGTTTCAGCTGTAAACTACGAGCAAAAATGTGTATAGCAAAGTTATTACAGTATAGTCTCCCAAAAATAAATTCCCTATAAATACAAATTTCTACAACTTGAAAAATTGTGATAAACACTTGTGTAATGTGCTATAAACAGTTGCTACTAATCGCGACAGTGGTAAAATTAACTTTTTCGTCCGCTATACGAATTCGTTTTTTATGCTAGTGCATTATGAAGGAAACAAATGTAAAATGAAAGTTTGGACAAATTTTTGCATGGACAACTAACTCTTTATTTCAATAGAGTATAAATTTATATATTTTCAAACTTCCATGTGCTTAGGCATTAAACTAAATTTGTACATTTTAAAATTATTCTTTAAATTCATCGTAGTATTAAATTCGTATTATGATATTCAGTTGGTTGGAAAATTACTAAAATTAGAGCACCACTGCATTGCAGTTTTTAAATAGCTCTTAAAATTTTACAACTTTGAATAACCGGGATCCATTAAATGTCTAGTAAAAATAATTAAAATATCAAGAAATACGATTTTTAAATAATTATATTTTTTATATAATATTTATATAGTTTTGGAAGTTATGTAAGGTTTTATAAAGTTCCTTTCTATAAGTTTAGACAAACTTGCGTAATTTTGAGTTGAAATATTTTAACCCACATTTAAATCTTGGCAAAATTTGCAAATTTGTTAAAATTTCGATCCTATGTGAATAAAAATTAAGGTTTATTCAATCAACTTAATATTTCTTTGCTTTAGAAGAAAATGTAAATTTAATTTACAAAATAAATTCTTGCTATATTAGGTGTTTGATTAAAAAGTTCATAAAAAGTGCAAATTAATTTACCAAATATCGAGTTGTAAGTAAAATCCCGTTTTCTGAATAGTTATGTAAAAGTTTCTTCATTAAGAAAATCCATGCCAAAAATTAAACACTAAAGAAAATAATTTTCCAGAAGATATTCGTTTAAAAATAATTGTGGAAAAAACCAAAGAAAATGCTGAACTTAATTTCGATGTTCCTGGAATTAAAATATTTACAGCGTAATAATAAGCGCCTGAAATTAATATAGGGAATTAAAGGAATAGTTAAAAAGAGTAAAAACAAATTTATTTCAAAAATTCATTGGTGCAATATAGACATCTCACAAATGAGATAATGTTACTACATGAAAAGGATGGCAGCGTTAATTTTAGGTTTTTGACAAGTATCAACCTTAAAAATGTAAGTCTCTGCTAAGATAGCTCTTGTATACAAAACGAACAACAATTAAGCATAATCCCCATCAAGTGTTACCAATGAATTTAGATTCAGTTTAAATTTGTTGGTGGTCATACACTTATATTTATAGAAAGCTGTTTATCTTGCATTTACATTCTCAGTCTTAATATGTTGAGGAATATAATACCAATAAATATTTATCGTTTAAATTGGATTTGAATCCAGATACATTGGATGAGCAAATGTAATGTTAACTATCATATGGGGAATTGTGTATTTTATAGAGATGCTGTAGCAGAATGAGCTAAGATATTTTCTTATGTTTTGCCAAAATCCTGATGTCTATAGACTTAAAAGTTTGTCTTCTGCCTCATCCCAATCATCTCCCAAAAATGTTGACAGCCCACATTGAAAATTATAAGAAAACTCCCTTATTGGACATTCATAGATAAATATAATGCAGTCTCCAGAAGTTACATTCCTTGCATATCTTTAACTTAAAAACAATTATAGGCTAGAGATAGTGCAAAATGTATTAATAGCAAAGCAAAAAAGAAAGGAAAAGGGTGTTGGTACCAATAGGAGACTACACTACTGGAAAACTAGTAGAAAAACACTCATATTTTATAAATTATGCCTTATATTTTAGCACAATTAATGTAATTTTCCTTTTTTATTTTACTATTTTTTCTTTTATTTGCAGTGAATCTATAACACGAAGGATATATTATAAAATAGTACTTAAGTATTTTAGGTCTGTGAAAAAAGAAAAAAATATGCTCATTTCTGAATCTGTAGCAGTTTAATATGTTGAAAACATTGCTCTTTTATATATATATATAAACTGTCTTTCTTTCAAAAGATATATTTTGTTGAAAAAATACTCAATTTTTATATAGTTAAAATACCTAGGGGGAAATCTTTAAGGGAATTTCAAAAAGGCCCAATTATATGGCATGTAAAGATGTGGGCAAAAATGTAAGAGAAATAAGCACTTACACTTGTCCAAACGCTGTTTCTAACTTCTTGAAAAATATAAAGAGTCGGAGAAAACCAAAGATTGGCAGACTTAAAAAATAAACTCTACATAATCCAGAAAAAATATTTAAAGAACTTTAAAAAACGCGTGGAACCATTGGAAAAGCACAAGACCCAACTATAACTTCACACACATAACAAGAACACTTTACAACTACATAAAAAGATCTGATGCGTTCATATTCAAGAAAAGAAAGGGCCGTCTTAAATGGAACGAAAGGCACATTGAGCACCGGCTAAAGTGGGTCAAAAAACACGTCTTGGAACTCCGAATAGACTTCAGTTATTATTTTTTTGAGTAAAAAAATTCAATTTAGATGGTTCAGATGGTTGTCAATATTATTGGTATTATCTGGATGATAAAAAGAAACTTATTCTATTAACTTAACTCGAATTTTAATTAAACGGGAGTGCTACGCCCACCTTAAAAAAATTTCAGTACGGCACAATTTGACACTAACTTTAAACACACTCAATAAAGCTTACTTAAAGATGTATTTACTTATGTAAACATGCATTTTTATAAAAACTAGAATTTCTAAAAATCGCTCTGAATGATATTTTAATGAAAAATAAAGAACTGACCCTGCTGAGAGAAAATAATTTGTTTGAGAGCTTCGAAGAAATCTACTGTATTTCCATCATGCTTTCTCCGCCATATTTGCTCTGCGATGTGTGAATCAAACTGACCGGGTACATTATTAACACCCCGTACAGATCTTAAATTGGCCGATCAAATGAAAATTCGAAATAATATAACTTTAAAAAAATTCAAGCAATATAGTTTTCAGAATTTCGAAAAATTATTTTAAAAATTATAAACAATATATCTTCTGAAAATTCGAGATAATTTAACTTTAAAAAATTCGATGTCCAAAAGCGGAAACATTAACTTAGCATATACTTTAATTGTAAACAAATAAAATTACTCATTAAACGCAAGGGTTGCACACAAAATGAATTTCACGCATGTCATACAATCATCTTAAAATCTCGTCTTAAAACGCATTCCGAACCGTTAAAACAGTTTGGCGCACTTTATCGTCCGCTTGGCGCATTTTACCCTCTGTACAGTTCTCTACTCTTTAGCGCTCCTTTCATTAAGAAATTCCATGCCAAAAATATAAGTGATAAAGAAAATAAATGTCCAAAAGTTATTCGTTTTTTAAAAATAATTGCATAAAACCAAAGATAATGTTCACTTTAATTTCAAAATTCCTGGAAGTAGAATTTTTTACAGCGTAAAATAAATAAGCCTTAAATTAATGTAAGGGTTTAAAGGAATAGCTAGAAAGACAAAAAACAAACTTATTTCAGTAATTGATTTGTACAATATAGACAACTCACAAACGACTTGATGTTATTAAATGAAAAGAATCAAAGTATTAATTGTGGGTTTTGTATGACAAGTATCAACCTTAAAAAAAGTAAGTCTGATAAGTTAGCTCTTGTATACTAAACAAACTACAACAAATAAGCGCATAATCCTCATCAAGTGCTACCAATGAATTTGGATTCAGTTTAAATTTATTGATGGTCACATACTTATATTTGTAGACAGCTGTTTATCTTCTATTTACGTTTTCAGTATTAATGAATATGTTCAAAAATATAATACCAATATTATCGTTTAAATTGGATTTGAATCCAGATCCACTGGATGAGCAAACGTAATGTTAACTATCAAATGGGTCTCATGTCTATAAATTTAAAAGTTTGTCTTTTGCCCTAGCCCAACTACCTCCAAGAAAATGTTGAGAGCCCACATTGAAAATAATAGGAAAACTCCCTTATTAGACATTTTTTTATTTCCAATGACAGAGGGAAAAAAACAAGGAATAAAACACATAAAAAATCACAAAATAGACGAGATGAATACGGGACTGGTGAATACTGTATATAAACGTAAACGAGATGACTGGATTCATAATAGCCCCAAAAGTTCTCTGGCTTGTCAATAAAGTGATGATTCATAGCTGCCATACAGTGCAGCACAGCGATGGATATGGGTCCTATTCATGGGATCTGCCAAGTTGCAGATTGGGCAGTCGGGTGAATTTAAGATACCAATGTGGTGCAAGTGTTCAGCCAGACAGTCGTGACCCGTCAGGAGTCAAAACTGTGCCACAACTTCACGGCGTGGACCATCAGAGATTTTCAGAAGGTCTTTCCATCACTTGACTTTTATCTTTTGTAGTTTAGAAGCTTGAATTCTTTTAAGAACTTGTTTTAGGTGTAGCTTTATAATGTGATTGGAAATATTTGCTTGCCATGGCTGGAGAAGTCATGCGCCTCTCTTTACGAAGACGTCAGCCTGCTCGTTTCTATAGCTGCCACAGTGCCAAGGTACCCACTGGAACATAATACGTTTCTTTCGTGATGTCAAAATTTCCAGAGTTCCTGGATATGGATAATTTCACAAGATGGGAGAGAGATTGAGCTTGTGAATCAGGGAATATAGCTACTCTGTCAAAAACATCAGGAAGAGCTACTAGTTGTTTTAAGGCAATTCGGATTGCAACCTCTCCGTCAAATTCTGTTCTGAAGACACCTGCAGAAGCATAGAAATTGAACAGTTTTGAATGTACACCTGCACCAACTGACAGTTGGATATCAGAGTAGGAGCCATCTGTAAAGACATCTAGTCACTCTGATTCAAGGTACCTCAAACAAATGGTTTTCTAAGCCCATTGTCTCAAGACATCTGGGAGAGTGTCACTTTTGAACAGCTTGTCATGGAGATTTAGACTTATTTCAAAATCTGAGATACTTAGAGGGTTTACTGGTTTAATGAATTCCTAAACATTAAATGGGAGATTTAAAAGTTGTCTTGTGAACACATTGGATGAAACTATTTTGAGATTTTAGATACCATTAATGACCCAAGAGTTGTTACCGGTTCTTAGCAATTTCTCATATAGGATTAAGGCCTTTACTTTTATGTCTTTTATTGGTGCTGTGTTGGTTAGAATCAATAAAGAATCAATAGGTGTCATTAATGGCCCTAGAAAAGAGTCGAAGATAATGGTTTTGAAGAACTTCAAAGCTTCTTTATAATTTTATCACTTGCTGTTATTAGTGGCCCACTGCAATAGGTAATTAAAGATTATATTAAAGTTTTGTAGGAGATGTTTTGCGTTTATCTAGCTCATCCCCAATGAGATCCTGCTAGGCGCTTTAGAATGGATATTTTCTTTAGAAAACGATCCTTGATGGATTCAACATGCGCCTTCCAATTCAACTTGTTGTGAAATGTTACTCCTAGGCAAAGAAACTAATTTGTATGGAAAAGCTTAGTGTTATTGTATTTTAGTTCAGGAAAAAGTCCTTGATGAGCCTACGAGAAAGACTGGAGAGAGGTTTTCTGAAAATTCATTGTCATATTGTTTTCTGTGCACCAGTTTGAAAGCAAAGCAAGAGCTTGGTTAAGTTTGTTTTCAATTGTAGATTTTGCATTTCTCTTAGATGCTTGTGTCCAGGTGACAAGGTCATCAGCAAATAGTAAACAATGAACATCTTTAATAGACATTAAAGCAGAAACAATATCATTAATAAATATATTGATCAGCACACATCTGCTAGCTGTTCCCTGTGGGAGGCCTATTTGTAAATTATAAATTTTTTAGAAATCATTTCTAAATCTGATTTTGCTGGTGCACGGATCAGTGAAAATTTTTATCCATTTGAGCATTTTCTCACACACTCCGATTTTTTGTTGAAGTTTCTCCAAACCATATCATATATAGGCACTAATTTTTAAATCATTTCTCTTAGCTTGGGATAATACACTAGCATTCCACTGCAAAATACGAAAGTCAAGCTCCGAAATTCGCATTGAATTTCGACAACAGCGTTGTGGATGAGTACCCTTCATGGGCATTCATAGTTAATTCTAATAAGAGTTATTCATAGTTATTCCTAACGACCCTTAATGGGCATTCATAGTTAAATATAACAGTCTCACCAGAAGTTACATTTATTGCATTTCATTAAATTGGAAATAATAGGCCAAAGATAGTAAAAAATCATTAAGATCAAATGAAAAAAGAATGGAAAAAGGTGTAGGTGCAAACAGGTGAATATCATCAATCACCACCACCTCATGTTTGTGTAGTAATTTGAGAAGGATAGGCACATGCTTGGATAGGCACACCTTAGGTAGATTCCAAACGACACCTTCCTCGGTCCACTGCCATGATGATGCTCAGGTCCAATGGTTGGAGTTCTTGTTTTTCGTTCAACAGCTAAAAGGTTTGAACAGCACAACTGTCAATTGATGTAGTAGTTCGGAATTCCCTTTAAAATAGTTTATTATCACTCGTGTGTAAAAACACAACGATGAGCAAAAAATATTGTGTCTGTACGTTAGTGAATTCTCTTATAATTCAGCCAAAAAAAGATGATAGTTTACATATACCAGACATGAGTTCCAAAACTTCACGGTTAAAAGCAGAATAGAATTTACAGTAACGGATTCCAACCCATGTTTACATAATGAGCCACTGTCTACCGATGTGTCTTGTAAATACTTTTCTGAAATTCAGAAGTCAAAAATTATATAGACATTTTCAGATGTGTTCGGAAGAAGTATAATACCAATTGATATTCTATGACATTTCATCAGGGCTTGAATCCCAAGCTCAATGAGAAAGTAAAGCATTCACTACAAAATCTCACAGTGTTGGTACCAACAGAGGCGAACACATTAGAAAAACTATGTTTAGATATACTAGCCGTGTGATCGTATGAGAACGAATTCAGCCAAATATTTAATCAAATGCATTTGTGTTGATTATCTATGCAAGTAATAAAAGACAATTTCTCGCAGTTAGTCTCAAGTATATGGCTAATATACAAAATCTGCTTTCACAATGATTATAAACTAAATTAAAAAATCTACAAATTGCAATATTTTTAATTCTGTCTAGCCAAATGGAAAGATTGAAGCTTCTGGAAAATAATCATAATAAAAAATATTCCTAAGAGTGTCGAATTGTTGTGACAGCCAGTCAGCTTTGTCAACATGATACCAAAAGCATAAATCAAGTTTAACACACGATGTACAGTGCTCATTATAATAACTATACAAAAAATTTTGTTGTACAATAGAAAAATGCATTTTAAATCATATTGTCTGAATTCAAAGGTAAATGAATAAACAACCCTATTGTAGTGAATAGTTTCTTCTTAATAAACATGAGTGATGAAGGGAACCATACACAATAACTACTTGGTATAATATGTGACTCCTCCTTACAACTAAATACTAATGTTTGCATTATATAGAATTTGAACTGGAGAGTATTAAAGAGCACAAATATTAATTGTATCGCTTACAGTGATTCATATATAAACTCCTGTTTCTTAGCTGCATTTTTGGATGTATTCCAAATATAACTGCTATAATCCATTTATCAATTTTAATATATATATATATATATATATATATATATATATATATATATATATATATATATATATATATATATATATATATATATATATATATATTATATATATATATATATATATATATATATATATATATACACATATATATTATATATATATATATATATATATATATATATATATATATATATACACATATATATTATATATATATATATATATATATATATATATATATATATATATATCCATGTCATTGGAAGATTGTGTTTCTAAGACTCAACACATGCATCATCTTGTTTGTTGTTCATATGCAAGTTAGTTGATATCGGTCTATAACATCTTCGATAGTATAACATGAATATTTGAAAGAAATGGGAAAAATATGTTGAATTGTTCCCATAAGCTCTTGAAATTTATTCAAATATTTACTACATCGACAGGGGGACATTGGACACTTCTGAGTTTTGAATGTGTTTAAACCCTCTCACATCGGTTCTTCCACCTAGTTAAGTTTAGATCTCGTTAAATCCCGACCACGAGAACACTTTCCTTCTCTAGAATGCAAACGTGGAATTAATATCAAAAATTATTTCACATTTCGAAAGTATTAATGTAATAGCATTCTCCTTAATAATGATTTAATTAACTATAGGAATATTTTTTGTAATAAGATTAAAAAGAAAAATCTGCTTTCAGGGGAATTTACCATCTATTAAACTTGAGTTGGGAATTCTGATAATTATATCTTGATCAGGAAGGGATTGAGAGAGAAACTCGCATGTCCACAAAGAAGCTTATTCGTTATCTGTCTTTAACGAAGAGTTTCATGTTGAGATGGAAGATCCATGTAAAACTTTCAGTGGAATTAATTTAATTTCCCATTGTTGGTCTGGTACTGGTTGAAGTAAAAACTGTGAACACTCAGTTGTTAATCTCGTCATTTAACCATGGATAAAATTTGCGAGGAAGTCATTTATGATTAATATACTCGATTAACAAAAATTGGCAACTTCAACCTCTCTATTACTCTAGTATAAAAACTTAACTTTTTGTATTGTTATAAGCTACGATGAAGTAAAACTAACAAATGAAAGCATTGCTAAATATAAGCGATATAATCCATTATTATTGTGTTTATAACTTGAACTTAAATAATCTTTTATATGAAATTGCTTAAAAATTCTGAAAAGTAAACTATATTCTCAGTTGTATAAAGAAAATGGCTGGACTGGAAAATCTTGAGCAGTATAGGAGATTATCAGTAGATCAAGTGTTTCGCTGTGAGATAACAAGTGGTGTTGGGACATGCAATGTTAAGTTTGTAATTCAAAACTTTTCTCCGAGTAGTCATAGAAAGTTTTCTACCCCACAAATCTTTCTAACTGATAACAAGGATATAAGAGTCTGCTTCGGCTTCATTTTATCAGAAGAACTTGAAATAAATATGAAGTCTTTTATGCCTGAAGATGTTTCCATAAGACTTCAGGGAGATGTCACATTTCAAACTTTCAAAACACCATCACTAAAATCTGTTGATTTTGATGAAATATTTCATGACAAAGAAAAAAAAGTTGTTTTTTATGTGGATAAGCCGGAAAGATTTTTTGGTGAAATGCTAGAACTTTACTTTAATATTACTTTCCATGATCATGAATGATTTTTAACTCCTTTTTAATGTTAAGAAATAGCACTCCGAATCTTTTGTGACTGACTTTAGTACATTTTTTTAGTAATACTTTTAAGAGTTGATATAGATTTTAATAGCTAATTTACATTTCAGTTAATGTTTTATATATTGTTATGTACGCTTTTAAATGTTCTTTTTTGACTAAAATGTTCTTACTTTACGATGCATTTGATAAACTTTGACTAGCTTCTGTAAACCGAAATCCCGGTAACTGGAATTTAAAGCTTCTACTGTGTGATTTAGGTAGTTGTATAATATTTATTCGTTAATGTACGTTAAAATATATTTTTATTGTGTAAGTAACTTGTATATCTTTGAAAGTTATTAAAAATGTTTTTTCAAACTTAATATCAAATTTTACCAGAAGGAATACAATTTTATTAATGTTTATTCCATATTTAAGTATGATTGCATTAATTTTTAATTTTATATATTAAACTTTTAACGCTAAATAGTTGAAGTAAAAGTCTAATAATGTTTCTTCATAAATATCTACCCCACAAATCTTTATTACAGTTTGATCTACTTTCTTTGATTGTAATGGAACTAGTAATCCAGAAACTTGAACCATAAATTGCTAAAAATAAAGAAACTACATGAATGTACCACAAAATTTGAGCACAACATAAATGTTATTTTTTTAAATTTTATCATATACTTTACTTCATGCATACTTAGTAATATTGAATTGCATGAGAATTGTGACCAATTTAAAAAAAATTCTAGTTTTCATTGAAATATAAAACTGGTTAAATGTAAGAAATTTATACATGCTCACTCGATCCTATTATCCCAGTTATGTTCATAATTATGTGTACTCTTGTAAATGTAAAGAAATATTTCCAATTGTATCAGTTATAAGCTACGTTATAAGCTACGTGCAATGATATTACAAAGCTATTACAATAACTTCGATATAATAAACTCCCGTTATATTTGAATTTCTAAAATTTGACTCTTTTATGCGATAAACAGTCTTTACTAGTTGCAACAGTGGTAATAGTAATCTTTTTCGTTCATTATATGAATTTATTTTAATGTTAGAGCGTTATGAAGGAATCAAATGAAATATCTGGCAATTTGTTTCTTTAGAATAATAATTTTATTTCATTGATGGACAAGTTTAAACTATATTTTTTAGACTTCCATTAAGCAAAATTTCTACATTTTTTAAAACTGATTTATATAATTGTAATAAAATTTATCCTTAAATTGATCATAGTGTTAAATTCATATTTTAAAAGCTTCAGTTGCTTTCAGAATTTTCCTAAGTAGAGCCTTATTGCATCGATATTTAAAAATAAAATACTGTAATTTACAACTTAGACATTTTTAAAGAATCCCCAGTTACACTAATAAAGTATTTAAAATTATCAAAAATGTGATTTTTAGATAATTATGTTTATTATATAATATTTATAAAGTTTTGAAATATTTATGTAAAGTTTTGAGAAAGTTATAGAAAGGAACTTTATAAAACCTTATATAAGAGTTTAGACAAAATTGCGTATTTGTGAGAGGAAATATTTTAACCAACATTTGAATCTTGTTAAAATAAAAGTGTAATTTTGTCAATTTCAATCCTACGTAAATAAAAATGAAAGTTTATTCAACGAACTTTATATAGCTTTAGAAGGAAATGTAGATTTTTAATCACAAAACAAAATTGAATTCATATTGCTGTATTAGAGGTGTTAGATTATAATGTTTATAAAAAAGTGCACATTTATTTTCCAAATAATATCAAGTTGGAAGTAAAATTCCGTTTCCTGAATAGTTACCTAAAAACTGCATCAATAAGAAAATCAATATCAAAAACATAAATACTAAAGAAAATAAATTTCCAGAAGATATTTGTTTTTTTAAAAATAACTGCAATAAAGAAAATGATGAACTTAATTTCAAAATTCCTGGATTGAGCTGGCAGCCGAATGTTTAACGCTCTTGCTTTCGGTTCAACAGTTTGGGGGTTCGAATCTCACCTTAGGCAGGGATGTTTGTAGTGGTTCTGAATCCACTTTAAACTGTAGGTCTTCGTCGTATTGTCCCTCGTGTGCATAAAATGACCATTGAGCGACAAACAAACTAAAATTCCCTGAAGTAAAATATTTACAGCGCAATAATAAGCCTGAAATTAATATAAGTGATTAAAGGAATAGTTAAAAACAGAAAAAAAATTATTGCAGCAATTGATGTGTGCAATATAGACATCTCACAAGTGAGGTAATATTACTAAATGAAAAGGATGAAATCGTTAATTGTGGGTTTTTGTTAAGTATCAATCTTAAAAATGTAAGTCTTTGGTAAGTTAGATCTAAGTTAAGCTAAAAGTTGCTAAGAGATACAAAACAAAAAGCATCAGGTAACGTCATCCTTACTAAGTCTTATCAAGGAATTCAATTTAAATTTCTCTGTATCCACATACTTGTATTTGTAGACAGCAGTTTATCTTGTATTTGCATTCTCAGTCTTAATAGATTGGATCTTGCATCATTAAACCTCACAAAATCAAATCTCAGTCTTAATAGATATGTGTTCAAAAATATAACAATAAATATTTATATCGTTTAAATTGGATTTGAATCCAGATCCATTAGATGAACAAATGACAGGTTAACTGTGACATGGTAAGTTGTGTATTTCATAGAGATGCTGTAACAGGATAGTCTACGATGTTTTCTTATGTCTTGCCAAAATCATGATGTCTATAGACAAATGTTTCTCTTTTGCCCGAGCCCTACCAGCTCCAAGAAAATGCCGACATCCAACATTGAAAATAATAAGAAAATTCCCTTAATGGACATTCATTGTTAAATATAACAGTCTCTCTAAAAGTTACATTTATTGGATTCCATTAAATTGAAAATAATTATAGGCCAGAGATAGCGCAAAATGCGTTAGGAACAAATGAAGAAAAAAGGAAAGGGTTTTGGTGCCAAAACAAGAGACTACTATCAACCATTACAACCTTATGCTTGTATAGTAATTTGAGATTAATAGGCATATGCTTGTTAACTTCAGGTAGACTCCAAGCACCCCCTTCCTCGGTTCACTGTCATGATGTTCAGGTCAAATGGTTGGAGCTCTTGTTTTCCGTTTAACAGTTCGTAAGTTTGAATATCACCTCGTGCATCGATGTAATAATTTGGAATCCTTTTAAGGTATTTATTTATCATTTGTGAAAACAGAACGATGAGGAACAAACCTTGTTTCTGTACGTCAGTGAATTCCATTATAATTCAGTTTAAAAAAAATGAGAGTTAATGCATACCAAACATGAGCCCAAAATTTCACTATTAAATGTAAAATAGAATTTACAGTGCTATATATTCAAAAATAGGTTTTAACTTAAAATCTGAAAGTGATTTAAAAGTATAAGGCATTATCTCTCGATGTCTCTTGTAAATGTTTTCTGAAATTCAGAAGTTAGAAAAAGAAATTCAGCCATAATTTATTTAAGTACATTTGTTTCGATAGTCTATGCAAGAAATAAAAGACAGTGTCTTGCTATTAATGTAAAGTATACGACCAATATACAAAAGCTGCTTTCACAATTGTTAATAATCTCATTTTTTTAAACTAGAAATTTCAATATTATAATTCCGTTTTACCAAAGTGAAAACCTTGAAGTTCCTAGAAAACATTCATGCAAAAATTACTCTCTAGTCTCTTGCCTTCGGTTCAACAGTTCGTTGGTATGAATCCTACCTTAGGCATGGATGTTTGTAGTGGTTCAAAATCCACTTTATAAACGTAGGTCCCGGTATAATTAGCCCTCGTGTGAAAAAATTAACTTTTGTGCGACAAACAAACCAAACAAATTACTCCCTAGTTACGATTTGTGGTGACAGCATGTCAGTTTTGTAAACATGATATCAAAACCACAAATCAAGTTTAATGCACGATGCACAGTCTCACTTCAATAACAATACAAATCTTATTTTGCTGTACAAGTGTTAAATGTATATCAAATCACCTTGTCTGAATTCAAAGGGAAATGAATAAACACTCCTTTTTGTGAATAGATTTTTTAATAAACAAGTGATTAACTAAACCATACATAATAACCACTTGGCATAATACGTGACTCCTCCTTACAACTAAATACTAAATGTTTGTGTAAAGTAGAATTTGAAGTGAAGAACATTAGAGAGCACCGATATCAACTGCATCACTCACAGCGATTCGGGCGCTCCGTAGCTGAGTGGTCTAAAGCATCACCGCTAATCGCTTGAGAGCGTAGGAGTGTGGGTTCGATTCCCACCATGGCCCTGGGTGTTTTCTTCGTTATTCTTCTGTGGTTGTACATCTGTCATTGTGCTATTTGTCCTGTTATCGACGAAGACTTACAAGCGGATCTCAAGAATCAAGCATACAAGTCTGAATATATGTAATGTAATAAAATAAATAAATCACAGCGATTCAAATATCAGTTCCTGTTTCTTAACGTATCTTTAAGTGTATCTCAAACCACGACTATATCCCTCTTATATCTCTTAACTCAGTGATATTTTAATAAAAAGTTTGGAAAAATCTTTGATCTTTTATCTCGACTACCTTTAGACAATCTAGCAGCTGAATGGTATCTAGAACTTATAGTTCTTGGGTTAGTCTCCCATTCGGTGATGTAGACGTCTCTAATCATTTGAAATCCACTTAAAATTATAGGCCCCTATTCAATTAGATTGCACAAGCAAAAAGTGATCAGTGACTGACAAACTTGTCTATTACCTTTTATTATTACAGTTAAATTTCATTAATTTCATTTATTCAGAATATCGAATACATTACGATTTTGAATAAAATTTAATGAAGCAAATTAATCAGACTATCTGTGATGTTTAATATTACTGAAATGATTTTAAGCACTGGTTTAAGTTAATAGGAAATTCGCTACATAAAAGTAATAAGTAATATAAAAACATTACATAGTTTAAAAAACATTTCAAAATGAAATTAAAGCATCTTCAATCTGAGCTGTACCTCATAAGAGAATTCAATGTGTTTAAATGCTTGAAAAGATTATAAAAATATTTTAATTTCATTTTTTCATGTTGTTACTAAGAATAGTTACACCATGCTATGAGTTTTGTGGTTCAAAGTCCAAAGTGGACTAGCTGCACGATGCCATGAGTAGTTACTAAAATTAGCGGAAGTACATGCAAATCTAAACAAACCACAGAAGACTTTTTAAGATATAAGGATTGCATTGATTTTAATTTTTCTCATTTTTCTGTGCCCAAATTATATAGTTTTGTATGTACATAAAATCACGCACATACATAGGGAGAGAAAAAATGAATAGATTAGTAAAATTAACGTGAGTTGCCTTTTTATTATAAAGATTGTTGATTAAAGTTACTGGGATTTCAGTTCGGTGATGAGGCTTTAGGATATGCATATATCGTGTTAACATATATTCCTTAGTTCATAATCTCGCCTACGATAATGCAAATAAAGCTATAACAGAATTAAATGAAATAGGTCTTATATGAACTCATTTATAATGATTAAAAGATTTTTCTGCAAATAATATAAATACACAGTCTACAGCTCTTTACAGAGTGCATATAAATTATTTTGCAATGAGACATACTTGCGATCATTTCCCATTTCAGTACAACATGTTTACTTTCATAAAATCTAACGTTTATGAAACATTAACATGTTACTTATCTAATCGTGACTATTTTGTCAGGAACACCTCTTTTCAAAGTTTCCTATCAATACTGATTTTTTTTCATGAAATTAATTTACTTATTTGATTTCGTGTAATTATTTCATACGCAGCATTTTACTTCCTCTTCAAAAGTCAACCAACAGAAAGAATCGATAGCAAGAAGAGATTTTCTTCATACCCCATTACATGGATGGGACTTCTACATATGACACTGGGGTCTTATGAGGTAAGTACATAGAAAACACATATTCCTGTGTATTTGGTAAAACTTCTCTTTAGAAAAGTCTGAGTATTTCAATTCTGCACAGCCATTGTCTTGTAAATCATTTCTCTGATTATTGTAAACATATAAAATCAAAAAGGCTTAAGGATCGAAGTTTTGAACGAAAATTTAGAGCAATCTTGACAAATCAATCTGTTGCATGAATATTTTTAACTTTTAAAATCATACTTCAAAATTGATACAATTTTAAATGTAAATTAAAATTATTTTAAAAGACTTATTTTATATTTTACTTAGCAAATCATTAAAGATTTTATTTCGTAAATCTGAATTAGTTTACAATTGTAATTTTCTAGGGTACATTTTACTAGAGAAGCATACAGCATAATAGTCTGCACTAAATGCAAGAGGTGTAATTCTCAAGAAAACCCAAGAAATATTACGACGCAGTAAAAAAAATTTAATATCTATCAAAATCCAAGCTTATAAAATGAATGAGTTCATAATTAATAAAAATTACTTTAAAATTGTAAGCTATGGAAAAATATACCAGAATATCATGAAAAAGAGTTAAAGTTTTATATATTGCAATCTAGAAGAATTCAAAAAAGTTATTAAAAATATTCTGAAATAGGATTATATTTATATACAAAGCAAAAAGTCATTATTTTATCATATTTAGTACGAGATTGAGCTGCCATGTATGAACATATTTTATATTTCTTACATAGAATCCACATTATAAGTATAGAACAGTCTATTAAATTATTGTATTCTAAGTATTCAATGTAAAATTTTAAAATTTTTCTTGTAAAAACTATAATTATATATCAAGATTATCACAAATCATTAAAAACGTGCATTTCTAATATGCCTTAAATATATTAATATTCTGTACCGGACATTGTGCTGCTAACTATCAAAAAAGAACTGAAATGAAAGGAGATTTAGTTTATCTAGTTTGTCTCTTTATATCAGTTTTGTACATGGGAACTAGTTTGCTTATACTAAGAGTAAAAATTAATCTTCACCACAAGAAACGAAAAAAAAAAAATTCTCAAAACATTCTAATAAAGAATAGTGAATAAAATTAATATTTTGATTGTCATTTTGTTATGTCATTCACAACAGTAAGAAATACATTTTGACAATTAGCTCATAATATTTCAGATGTTTGATATAGCTTTGAGACATATTTAGTTACTTATACTTAAAAAATATTTTTCGTTAATTTTAGTGTTTGTAAAATAAGATAAATATATTCCCTTAATGCATTTTTCTCTGACTAACATATAAAAATATTCATTTTTATTATAAATTGTGAATTGCCTTATACCGAAACATACGCAAAATGTTTTATTATGACAAACTTTAATTATATAAACTTTTACTGAGATTCATTATGTTACTTTATTTCTCTTCCAACAAATTTTTATGCAGGAAGTTCGTATATTCATGCAAAATCAAATGCAATAAGCGGATGCACAGAATAAAAAGCTTACAAAAATATGTACTCTTTCTTAACTTAATGAAACTATTTTCAAATTTATTGTATAGTCAAAAGTTGCAACATAAATTTCTATCATTAAATTTAACATGATTTGAGTTTTGCATGCAACAAATACATGTTTTTCAAAAAACATGGAACATTTATGTATTTTAATTGCTTCACACGTCGAAATCTTAAATAAAAATGCAAGAAACTGTGAAGAAATAAATAAATTTCTATATGGTTGTTAAAATACCCTTTAATTAGTAAGTTATTATACCATAAAATATTTTAAGTAATTAAATAGTATTATTATAAAACTATAAAAAGTGGTATTTAAAAATTAAGTAATTTTTAGCAACCATATTACAAATAAATATTCCAATCAGTATGCAAGAAGACAAATTCTAGAAATTTTGGATAAATAAATTAAGGAGTTTCACATTTTACAGATCTTAAATGAATTACACAAATAAAACATAATTACACAAATAAAACATTTTTATCCACTTAAACCTCATAATCCCGAAATTTCTAAGCGTATGCTCTATTTTATGCATTTTGATAACTAATGTCTAAAGGTATTACAAAGAAAAAATTTAAATTTCTTAATTTATAACTAACAGAAATTCTTTTAATGTAATAAATATATTAAAGGGAAAGAGAAATGAAAAGCAAATGAAAGTGTGTACAGTTTCTACTTTTACACCTTTGACATTTTTAGGATTTTATGATCATGTTTTTATCGAATCTTTAAGTTATAAATAAATGTTAAGTACACCATATGGCAAATATTTTATTATCGAAGACTCATTTCATATGGAATTATTTTCTAGTGCTATCTTTAATTTATATAAGAGATAAAAATTAAAACTAATGTATGTTTAGAGAAAGGATATTTTAATTAATGAAACAATAAAAAGACGAACATATTTCTTTCCTCATGTTTGATCTCTCTTAATAAAGTGAAGAGTTGTTTAGTTTATGAGTATTTAATATATTCAAGGGTAGAAATGTATATATACTTATAAGAGTATAGAAATATATAAAGAATTATTCCAATCAACTTAATTTTCCAGTAAATAACTATTAATTAAATAATTAATAATCAAATAGTCAAAGAAAAATTAATTTTTACTCACGAAAATATTTAGAGCTATCCATACGATAGGTACACGGCTCTTAGTTATGTAGTTCGGTTTATATGCAAGCACTTGATTATTATCGAAAATAATTTTTTTCCTTCAAGCTATAAATTTTAAATTAATAAATCTCTCTTTTCTAGTTAATGAGACAAAAAATTTTATTAAAGATATCAATTAAGTAAATTGCGATTCTCTCAAGAGACACTAAGAGGATAAATTGATCGCACTAAAACACTATGCATTTACGGTGCTTTAAAGCAACTCATTTAAATATCAATGCTAAAACAGGAAAAACTTGAATTCCCTCCTTCATACTGATTATTTACGATGTTTTTCCAATATTCCCAATCTTATAGTATCTTAAAGTGGGTTATAAAACAGTGGATAAACTCAAGTATAAAACCACCATTTATATTTTAAGCTATCTCTAATAGATAAGATAGTTTTACGTACAAGTCAGACACATATTTCAAGATGTCTATGGGGAAGATATTTTTTTTTTTTTGTTTCTTCCTGTCTTAGACTACAGTCATTTGTATTTTACTAGAATTTCCCAGTAATACTAAACATATATACATACTCGTATTTAATAAAATGTTATAGTAAAACTGGAAGCTTTAATATAACATTTATAATAATACATATTTATATACGGATTATTGTAAGTTATTCAAAAAAAAACTAATAACTTTGAGACAATAAGTTGATAAAGCCTCTGATAATTAAATTGTACCTTTATTTTTCTAGAAATAGTTACTTAAAAAAATCAAAAGCAAGTTTTAATAAAACTTAAATTTGGTTTTAAAAAATACAATAAAGAGCTTAATATATATATATATATATATATATATATATATATATATATATATATATATATATATATATATATATATATATATATATAATGTGCCTGCAAAGAAAAATGCTCTTAAATATTTGTCATAGCCTTCTGATACTTGAGATATTTATATCACAGTAACATTTATAAAATTATTGACAGCTAAATATTTAAGAATATATATCAGTTTTAATATCTTCTTTAATTTAGTGTTATAAAATAATCTATAATAAAATGGAAATTTCTGAAATTAAAACTATTAAAATATATAGCAACTTACTAATGAACTGATTTCTTACATCATTACAGTATGAAGAGTTTAGAGAAACCTACTACAAGATGGTCACACAATTAGTATTTGCCTTGTTCATGGTGTTTATGCCCATATTATTACTGAATATGTTGATTGCAATGATGGGTAACACATACTGTGAAGTTATAACACAATCAGAAAAAGAATGGGTGAAGCAGGTAAATGAACATTTTTATTTACAGCTAAATTAATTAAAAATCAAAATAAAGACTACATAGCTTAACGCATTAATTTTTTATGTAGGAAATTCTATACTAATTTATTCTTCATACAATAAGTTATAAAATTTGATGTGCAGGGAATTTTATATTACTTTAACTTTTTCACAATATTATTTCATTTATCAGTTGAAAAGTAAAGTATCTCTTCTACAAATTAAAAAATGTGTTACAGGATATATTAGTCAAAATTCTTAATGTATTAGTGTATGTATTAGAGCTCGAAGTAACATTTGAACTATATATTTTTTTGATGAAAATGAATAATACCAGGGCTTTCCTGCTATGTTTTATTGGGTGTGGACAGCTATATGATAAGATTTCTATCAATTATTTTCCCACCTAATTAAAAAAAAGGCAAAGTCAAGGCATAATTTTAGAATCGCTTGTTTTCTGAAAATGAACATTACGCTAACACTTTTATTTAAAAGATTTAACAATGAATTATATTTGATCCTCAAGAGCTTGAAAATATATATAAAAAACTATTAGGTTGTTCGGAAAGTTATTTCATTTTTTATTAAAAGGAAAAACATAGCGAATGAAAATTTAATTTAATTGTATATTGTTAATTCTAGTGCAATAAATCCACACTCTCAAAATGGTTGGTTTTTACTAGCAAACAACTTATCCAGGTGCGAAAAACGAAATTACTTTCCGAACAACCCAATATTTGTCTGTCAATACTTCAAAATATTATTTTGCATCATATTTTTATATAGTCATGCGTTTCTTCATGGATTCTCCTAAAAATCATTAAAAAAACATTCTTTCAAAAACCAGTTCTTGACGAAATAGTTTCCAAAAGTTATCTTAATAGCCATTTGAATCATTATCAGTAACTGCACATTATACTTTTCTTTTTATTTTCTGACTTACAAAATAAGTTTCATTTTTTTCTTCACTATGAAGTTTTGAACGGATTATATCTGTTGCGTCTCAGTACAAGTGACTGATATAGAAAAATACTCATTGTCAAAACAGGATATTTTAATGTATTTATATAATAACTATATCACTGACTGTATTGATTTAATGAAAAGTCTTAAATTTTAGCCCTTGGTTAGAGCTAAAGACCTGTCAAGTGTAAGAATTGAAAAAAATGCCTCAATTTTGAACAGTATACAAAATTGCTTTTGGTATTTTTAAGTATTTATATGAAATATATTTCTTTTAATAACATTTGCATATTGAAATGATTTATTTTACTCTTTTAGTATATATTTCACTTTTCTTCATTACCTGTAAAAATGTATTACATAAGTTACACATTAAATCAATTACATTGAAAAATAATATATGATATAAAAAATAATGAAAGAATAAGCATTTAAATTTAAAGGTTAGGTGGAATTATTTTTAATGAACTTCAAAATTAATTATTTTTAATTTGTTTTCCTTGAATGAAATTGAGAATATTCAATTCTAAAACTAATTATGAGGGGGGGGGGTCACAAATGATATCTTGCAGCATATACTACATTTATATTACATTTATGCTTAAGATTTCTTGTTATAATTGAAAATTACTGCAGCTTTATCTTGATTAGTAAAGTGAAATAATTTTTATTAATAAATCAAAAAGTATAGATGTGAAGTAAATATATGAAAGAAAATAAAAAATAAGTTGAGGAAAATGCCAGAAATCAAAAAGTGATATTTTGTTGAAATAATTTAAAATTACTTTATAGCGTATATTTCTTAGCACATTCTAAAATAATCTCAGAAATTCAATATAATGGCTCCTGCATACTGAGCATGGCGTAAATTCTTATTTACGTACAATACGAATATATATATATATATATATATATATATATATATATATATATATATATTTCTCGACACTAAAAATGCAACACCAAGAAGTGGACAGAAAATTACGCACATTTCAGGGTGGACACACCTTACAGAGTTATGCAAATGATGTGAATTGCGCAGATCTCCAGGGTACATAGGAAGCAGCAGAGTGGGAAATATTCGCGCCGCTAATGCTGCTTGGAAAATAATCGTTAAAAGTTTGTTCTGTTCGCAAAGGAAGCCTGTTATTACATAGAATGACAGACCATCGTTGACAGAGTCAGTTCCAGCAGGTAGAGGGGCATGGTTACGAGGGGCATGGTGATCGGTCTGAGAAGGGCAGGTTGGTCCCTATGGCAAATCACAACTAACAGATACCTGGACGCGTCCAAAGTGCAGTGGTTGTGGTGAAGATGGTTGGAGGTTGTGAAACGTTTGCGGAATGCCGGTGCAGCCAGAATGACATCAGCACGCGTGGATTGACGCGTCCGACGGGAGGTGGTTACGGCCCCGAAAAGCAAATCAAATGAAATTCTGCAGTATGTTCAAGACACACGGGATGCTCCTATATTGAACAGAATCGTTTATAGTCGATTGGTTGTGGTGGTTTGCGCTCATCGCGTCTTTAAGAAGACTGCCATTGATCCCACAACATAGATACCAACGTATGGATTGGTGCCGGATTAGAGTGATGAGCACGACGGAGTGGCACAGGATCGTCTTCTCAGATGAGTTATGCTTCTTTTTCTTCAATGATTGTCGCCGTGTACGAGTGTAGCGTCGACAAGTAGACAGGTCTAATCGTACGGCAGTTGTGAAATGCCCTACCACGCGACATCACGGCATCATAGCTTGGTCCGCCATTGCGCATGATTACGGGTCACCTCTAGTTCGTATTCACAGCACTATGACCCCAAAACTTTCTGTGGATGATGCGCTGCAACTGGTATCAATCCCCTAACTTCAAAGAGCGCATTATGCCTATAACAGCAGGATTACGTCCGACCCCACATTACTTGCATCAGCGAACATGCCCTGTAAGATGTACAGGTGTTTCCCAAGCTACCGTGCTTACCATATCTTTCACCAATCGAACATGTTTGGGATATGATTGGACGGCATTTGCAGATGTTCTCACTGCCTTCTTCAGAAACCGCACTTTGGCAAATGGGTGATAGGGAATGAAGAGTCATTCCTCAGGACTCCATCTGTACTCTCATCGACGTGTTTCATGGTGTATCGCCGTGCACGGTGGTTCTACAACCAACTGACCCGACCTTGTTCTCGCTGTCATATCATTTTGAAATACAGATCACTTATTGTTCTTTGTTGTCTCTCTTTGTTTACCGAGTTTCTGGCAACTCTTTCTTCGTGTTGTGTTTCAATGTCAGGCAGTGTATATATATATATAAACTTTCAAATATTATAATAATGGAATTTGAAAATTAGTGTTATTTTATTTTATACAATTTAATTATAAATAGGAGTAATTAGATAATATTGTATTTATATTTCTGGACGCGTTACATTAAAGTACAATAAAAGGTTCAAAATCTGTTACATTGCGCAAAGAATATTTGACGGCAATTGTTATTATATTGTATGTTTTCCTTTATTTACTTACCCAATAGATATATACATGAATTATTTTTCCTTAAAATATTATTACAGCTGTTTTCCTTAGAGTATAAGTAACACTTACTTATACTCTAAGGAAAATTTTTCACACGTAGCAATTCGCTAAATATTGTAAAGCAAAAATCATGAGATTGGAAAATATTTAGAAATGACAAATTTCCTGTATTATGGCTGTGGAAATATTAAATCTGATATTTTCTGTAAACATAACTCACTAATAGTAACTTCTGTTCACACGAAAACAAATTTTTATTCATGATTGTGGATTAAATTACAAGCAAGAATGTTTTTGAGGATTAAAATTTAAAGTTTACCAGTGACCAGTATTATTTTTATATAGCATAAAAATAATAACTACTGCTTAAGATGAGATTTTTGTAAGTCCGATTGTTGGAGGAAACTTAAGGAAAGATAAATGAGAAATACTCTAGGCCATTACAACAAATTTTTTGGTTATTATGTGCTGCTACATTATAAGGACTAATACACTTAATTATACTTCGAATTATTCGAGATATCATTCATAATGTAAATATTTGAGAAAAAGCATTTACATAAAACTATATCTCAATGAATTAAATAAGCATATGCATTTTCATGGCTTATTGAAAAACCGTATAACAAAAGACTATGGTAAGAAATTATATTTCAATAAAATAAATAAGCAGAAAATCCATGTACTAAAAAAAATTTGTATAAGCAAACAACATAGCAGAGTTTTGAATAAAAAAGCTACTTTTGTATTAGTGAGTTTTGCTTTCCTCATTTACTCGAAAAATTAAAACTCTTTCGGAGGAAAGCAAATTCAAATTGTTTACTTAGATGAGAAAAGAAGAGTTAGTGAAAACCAAGCGAATGCAGTTTTTTGAAATAGAAACTCTCAACTCAAAAAAGAGAGTTAAACATAGTGTTGAACATCTATGTTTGTTTTAGGTGTGAAATAATTTTATAACATTATTCAAAATTTCTATTATAGAAAATAATAGAGGAACTCTAAATTACTGAAAATAATTTGAATGACTTTGAACATAACATATTAGCGTGGATACATTCCCAATTCAAGGACGAGGGCTTGCCTTTTGGGGCGAAGCTCCTGCGGCTATTGCCACGTATATTCCATCGAAAATTGTCCATATAGGAGCGAGCTTGTTTGTCGTATATAATTGGGTTCAGGAGATTAATTTAGAATTATTAAGAAAATAAAATTTAGCATTAAAATCTTTATATTATAACTATTAGAAGTTTAAAATATTTGATACTATATAAATGAGGTATTTTAATGGGGGAACGGGGAAAACCGGTATTTTCACCAGCAAGTGCCTATACAGAACCGTGAGAGAAAAGAAAAGAAAAGCAGTCTCTCTCTCCAGAGAGACTACTTTATTTTTCATTCAAAAATATTTACGAAGTCATGACTGGAAAGTCAGAGTAGGATTATACATAGTTTCGTTACATTCTATCAAGTTCTGTTACAGTTTCTTGGTTACGTACTATATGCATTTCAATAACAATTTCTGGGTTACAATACATTGGTACAATTCCAAATTCTATTAACAATTTCTTGATTAAGCAATTTACATTCTGTAGCAGTTTCTGGTTGCAGATTCAATTCTATATTTACATAATTACATTTATTATAATTCCATATAAACCTTTTTGTGAGATCAATTTGAAGACCGCAAAAACCAATGCTCTTAGATGGGAAAAGCAGAAGATATATGAAGCTTGTCTCAACACTCCTGGTCAAACCCACGCTAAAAGTATGATCTGTGGATCATCAGCGAGGATTACCTCTGAAATTCTAAGATGCTCTAGACAGAAGATACGTTTAATCGTAGGCTTCATAACTGAGCAATACTATTTCAGAAAACACCTCCATAAAATGGGACTGTTTCAGCAAGACCCTATCTGCAGGAAATGTCATATGCAAGAGGAAACGGCCAAGCATATCATTTACGAATGCAAGGTTCTTGCCCTCCCTAGATTAACTTCTTTAGGCATCATCCATACTAGAGAGTTACACCTAGACTCCATTAAAGGGTTATCGGGCTTTATTAATAAAGTGGGTGACCCGAGCAAAACTGGAACTAGGAAACATTGGGTTTGGAGTTAATAGTACAAAATGTTGATAAAAGCAGAGGTGCCCAATGACATACAAACCCAACTCTAAGAAGAAGAAGAAGAAGATAATTCCAAATATATTATTTATTAACATTATTTATTTATATCTTAAGTGCGAATAATTATCTAGATTGCACTGTATTATTAATAATATTTATTGAAATACACAGATTCATTTCATTTAATTTCATAAATTTAATACAGCAACCTAATTAGTAGGTGGTTAATTAGAAATTTTTATGGTTCGTTTCTTAAAATAGCATGAGGCCTCCTTCTATTGAAAGGATCATTAATGTCATAAATAGGTTGTGTATTAATTAGAAGTTTTGAATATGTGATAGATTTGAAAAGAATTTACTAGCTTATTCTTTGATAAAGTCAGTGATTTTAGTTTTAAATTGAATTCCTCAAATGTCTTGTCATTCCTGAAATAGAATGGTGCGTCGATTAACATACTCACTCTCTTGTTTTCAAACTGTTGTAGCCTGATGATATACCTCTGTGCTGCATACCCCCACACGGGAGAAGCGTAGGTGGTTATGGGGCGCATTAGTGCTTTGTATATCAGCAGTTTGTTGTCAATACTTAATACCGACCTGCAATTCATTAAAGGGTATAATATTGCCTGTATTTGTTTTTCTTTTTTTAGAATTTCCTCTGTGTGAGGAATCCACGCCAGTCTTCTATCTATAGGATAATTCCTAGATATTTAACTTTATTTTCTCACTTTATGGGTTTGTACAAAGAGTGTAATTTCTGTTGCTCTTTTTCTTTTATTACCGAAAAGTATTCCTACACATTTGTCTGTGTTGATCTTGACTTTTCAATTATTCAACCATGTCTCAAGAGAGGGGGTAAAATTTCTGATATGCTCAGCGGCTGAATTGTTATCCGGACTAGATGCCATCATAGCAGTATCATCCGCAAAAATATATCTTTCAATATTATTGTTTGTATTCTCAATTCAAGCAGCTCCAATAACCCAGTTAGGGAGAATGTGACTAGCACCCCCCCCCTAGTCGCTGCCAGCGTCAAGCGATACTTCACGCGACTGATATTACGGGAAGCGGCGTGAAGTTGTTAAAACACAGGGGCCCTAAAATACTCATAAAAGAATAACCAAAAATTAATGTATAAACCTGCATAAAAGTAACTGAATTGAAATAGTTATATAGGCTATTGTAAACACAAAAGATATATCAAACATTAACTGTGTTTGTATGCTTTAAATGTATTTTATATTTTTGTCATTATTGTTAATATGCAGTTACTTTATGTAATATAATTTATAAGTTTATGTATTAATACTATACTTATTGTTAAATATATTTCTTTTTTTTCTGTAACAGTGGGCAAATATAATAGTAGCTTTGGAGCGAGCGATTAACAGTAAGAATGCACGTGAGTTCATTCAACAATATTCCATTAAAATGCCCTCCACTGATAAAGATACAGAAATACATGGAGTCATTGTCATCAAAGAAAAGCTCAAATCGAAGGCAAAAGAAAAAAAACTAGCGTTATTGTTATGGAAAGTCAGTATGAAGGCATCATTTCTTAATTATTGAATTTTTAGATTATATTCCGTGTTTCAAATTATGCTGATAAAATATATGCCTTATAGTAATTTTTAAAGTAAACAATAGTAGTCTTAAAAGCTATAGTAGTCTGTTCAACAGTAGGAGTAGTATTCAGTTTCAAAGCTGTATTGTACTTCATGAATTGAAAAGAATGTTTTATTTTACACTCACATGAAAGGCACTGCATTACTCAAATTTCATGCCAAAAGTAATTTATATCATATAGATTTTTATAATTTAAAAAAACGGCAGCAATTTAGTTGCCAACACAATAGTTTATTCAACTCACCAGTAGCTTCCACGCGTCATTTATTTGTCGTGTAAAACCGATGGTATTTTTAGACTGGTGTTATGCCCACTCTTGGCGACATATAGCTGATTTGTATTACACAATCTAGAATATTGAATCGCACTTCCGCACATAAATTTTCAGCTTAAGGTACTTGTTAAGTGTAACTGGCTGCCTACTACAGTCGGTGAAATTTTAAGAACCTGCAGGTTGTTCCTAATCATGCGTATTCTAAAATCAGCTTGATTATTGAGTTTTCACAATTTTATAGTCTGAAGATTTTCTGTAAATACGTGATTTTAATTTAATGGCCCGTCATTCTACATCTATTTTTTCTTACAAAATTATGCTAACATTGTGCGATTTGTAACACCCTGACTACTTTTATAATTTGAGAAACTATTTTGATTCAAGAAGTTTCTGAATATGTTTCCACTGAGCCTATTGAGAAGAATAATGCAACAGATTGGATGACTTCAATAATCAACATATTTAAGAGACATATACATACATACTTATATATATATATATATATATATATATATATATATATATATATATATATATATATATATATATATCCGTAAGTTTTGGTTACAATTGTAGGTATTTGTTTAGAAAAAGCATCTATGCGTTATTATCAGTCTTGTTTGGTCTTTTGGAGTGTTCGAAGGGTTTTCCTAAAACTAAAGAAAAATATTCATTACTCTGTTGAGATGAATTAATTCATAATATAAAATGATAATAATATATTATCATGGATAAAATTTATCAATTTTTTTCACAGTTTATCTTTTTTTAAACAACTTCGGGCATTTGGGTGACTAACCCTTCACCACAACAAGGCTGGAAACTGCTACTCATTTGTCGTTACCCAATAGGCACCTGTGAACCAAATCATGGAGGGGAGTAGCATTACTCATGCCACACCACCATAAATTCGTTTATAGGGTGAGACACATTCACACATCATCTCAGAAGAAAGGACACAGAAACACAGAAAGAAAGTAAATTCATGCCCGAACCTGGACCCGACAGTTTAGGAGGCAGGAACACTAATCACTCAGCCATTAGTTGGCCTTACATAATCTAACTCACATTCAAACTAATATATTTTTAAATTAATGTTAAATCAAATTGTTTCAAAATTACTGATAATATACATTTCATACACACATCTGTTAAAATATCATTAAATTTACTAGTAAAAACTTATATAAACTTTTCTTTTTTTCAGAGAGTTGGGAAAAGAACAATTCAAGAAATTCGGAAACTAGGTACTGCAGCGGAAGTACGTAGACGTTACAACTTATTTAGATCCAAGCAGCCTACCGCTCGCTTGCGTATGGGAAAAGTCGTGCAAGAGTGGAATCCTGCACCACAACCTGTCTACTTAAATCCTAAGCCACTGACAAGCTTGAAAGCTCAAGCACCGAATGCTGGGTTCAATAACTTGCTTTCTCAAGTGACATCTGCTTCTGGAATTGATATTGAGAAGCCCACTGTCGAAAATAAGAATTCCGAAAATCCTCAACCAGTACTTAATGATTTACAAAATCATCAAAATTTTTCCCCTACAAATAATTATTTAATGCAACACCCTGAACATTTCAAAGAAAATTACAATTGCACTCTTGTAAATGAGGTAAAAACAAATTCAAATGCTGCATGCCATGAAATCCCCAAACTTGGAAGTTTTCAAAAATCAATGAGCTTTCCGGAACATTCTATTAATATAAATAATGAAGACCAAAAACATGGAATATCAGTTAGTGTACAAACAAAAATAATAAGCACCAAAATAACAAAAGCTCACATTCCAAAAAAACTTATAGGATTCCACAAACGAAGTGAAAATGGCGACAGTTCTTCTGAAAATGAAGTGATAAGAGATGCTTTCTCCAAAGTTAAGAATCGGAATAATTTACTTAGTATTAAATGTAAATCGAGGCAAAAGAAGCGAAGAAAAAGAAATCAAGTCTCTTACATGGAAAATATTTCAGTGAAACAAGTTCCCTTTAATGTACCAATAACAATGGAAACAGAAATTTCAAACAATATGGAGACTTTAACTAATGCAACGTCAGAACAATGCCTTTTCGATCCTGATATAAATGACTAGAAAAAATGTTTCTTGTAACTAAATTTTTTAAAATTAAGTTAAAAAGTTTAGTTAAAAATAAACTAAAATCCGCGTGATCATACACACAGAAAATGGGATTAAAAATGTTTTAAAAAGCTAAAAGCTTCCAAATGATCTACACATATTTACTATTAAAAATGACGTTTATTAAAAATAAATATTCCTCTTTATTTAAGCGCCTTCAAGAAATATTGAGATCATAATATCTTGCTCTGGGAAATATGAAAATCTCGAAAAATTTTATTAAAAAAATAAAGTATTTCTTGTAACTATTATGAAAAATATAATTTTTAAGACATTGTTGTTAAGAATTTAAATGTATGTGAATTTTTATTTTTTATAGCTCTTACCTGGGATATTTCAGTTTTTTCTATCTAAAATTTGATTACGAATAAATGTTAAATATATTAATAATGAAATCAACAGAGAAAAATTATTTATAAATTTATAACGAGCTTTGAATAAATCATTAGGGTAATTACGTTTCTTTCCTATTAATCAATTTCCATGTTTCTCTTTACTAATTCAATAAATTATAAATACAACAAATAGCTGATTTTAATTAGTAATTACAAATAAAATATGATTAGCTCTATTGTTAAGCGTTTCATTTATATATAGGTCTTAAGAATAATACAACAAAAGAGAATAACTTACGTTTTTAATATTATTTATATTTATCTTAATGTTTATTTGTATAGGAACATTTAAAATTAATTTTGCACAAATTCTTAACATATCAACATATGTATAAAAAGTTCAACACTGCAAAAAATGTATTAAAAAGAATAACAGAAAAAATTTATTTCAAATTATTTTAATTTACTGTATATCAAAATTCCGTATTTATTGATATGATGTTAGGATTACATATATTAATAAACATAGAAAATAATTATTGTTATCAAAATATTCGCAGCTATATAACTAATAATAAAAACTAATTTGAAACTTCATTTTTTTAAATTTTTATTTATTTAGCAACCTTGTACCATTTGCATTAAACAGCAATATAATACTGAATTCATCAAGATATTTAAAGATTAATAAAATTATATTTTTATTTTACTCACACATAAAAAATTTATTTCTTACATACTCTTTTCAATTTTATTTTCACATATAAAGTTAATAAAAGTGTTATGTATTTAAAAAAAATTGCTAAAAATATATTTGTTTGTGTACGCTTCCATTTTATGTTAAAAAAATTTGTTATAATTTTCTTCAATTTAAGTTCACTAAAACTCTTTTCCAAAAATAGCGATTCAATAGAAAATAGGTTATGAAAATAACATTTCAAAATAAAATCGAAATTAGTTAAAATTTTTTAACCTGGTGATATGAATAACAAAATGTATTGAGATATATTTTATTCTAAAAAAAGAAACTAAGCAAAATACCATCAATCTCTCTTTATTAATTTCACATTTACATCACACTGCATTATATACCAGTATTTAGTTGTGTTAGTAGAAGTATATGATTAGTCTTCCACATGACATCGAATAGTTAGCATATGATCGATTTAGTTCGAATCATAAAAATGCTTTGATCGATCTTAACTTCTTCCTAACGAATGAGAAAATTTCGTTAGAAATGCAAAATCAATCAGCACTCTTGGTGGTTTTTCATCCAATCTCATTCCAGAATACTCAGAATAACTAGAATTAATAAAGAAAAGGACAGGAGGTATTCGTGAGATAATTGGTCCGGTGGTATGGAAGTGACGCATCAAGAATTGCTAAAAAGTGTGACTTACCCTGAAGCTGGTAAATTCAACATAACATGTCGGTACTGGTTCATGCTAAATGAGTCTTGTTGCGATAGAACTGCTGACATTTTCACGTGCCTTGGAAAGACATTTGCTGAGCGTTTGATTGCATTGGATGCAGAGATTTTCGCATCTAAAATGGCTTCCATCTAACACAAGGCCGAGTAAGCTTTTCGTGATGTCACAGCGGTCTTCTTTCATGCCTAACGGTTTCATTTTAAAAATTTGGTGATGGTTTATTCATAACCAATTAATGTAGAATTACCATTTAGTTTGGTGGTTAAATTATTTTCAATAATTTTTTAATTTAAAATTTTAGCACACAGTTTTTTCTTTTAATTTCACTTATGTGTTTGGAATTATATTCAAAGCTTGATAACAAGATGGTAAAATATTATACAAACAAGCAGCAAACTGATAAATATTGGAAATGTATCTTCTTTTATGTTTTGATTTAATACACACCGTCATTTGCTCAAATATAAAATTTCCTCTGCCTTGTTCTTCAGAAGTATTTTCTTTCATATAACTTCTCCATACTTTCGAAACTCTTTCAATTTCCTTTTCAACAGATAGGGAAAGTGAATTCGTTATTTGTATAACATTTTCTATTTGGGCTACAAAACACCAATTTACCATCACTCAAGAGAATATCAAATTTTGTCGATACTCTTGGGCAACACTTTCAACAAAAATAGAAATCGAAAAAAATCAATGTTTTTTTTAATACATTTTAAAAGAAATACAGATATAAAATTCATAAGCAAAACATGAACTTCACTTTCAGTTTTGTGTATTATAACATTATTTGGAAGAGAAACTTTTTCAAGATTTTCATTGATTCTTCATAGGAATTATTTTTATCTGCGTCATAAAATTTAATAAATCTTTTTTGGATAAAAGATATATTTTTTTCAATGCTCTTTCTTTTAACAAACTATTTATTCTGTAAGATATACTGGGCAGCCAGGAAATATTATAGTAACAGCTTCATCTTTTAATTTACGTTGATTTCGAGGTACTTTAATGACTTCCCCCCATTTTGTGATAATCTATCAAATCTAATAATTTGATCATCAGCGAAATATCCTTCACAAACAATTTGATAGGGAAAAATATTTTCGTGGAATATTTTTAATCATGTGGCTTTATTTGCTTCTTTTGGAAATCTAAAACTGGATACATATATGAAACAATTTTATTATAGCTTGGTTTGCAATAAGGAACACAACTATGGTTAGACATTTTGAAATTAATTAAATTTCGAGCACACGTGGAAAATGTCAACAGTGTCTTGATTTTCAAGCTTTAATGGCCCCCATACTGTCCTGACTTAAGTCCCTGCGAACGATAACTTATAGGGTTACATCAAAAACAGAACCCGTAGGATGCCTCTAATTCACTTTTGAGTCTGAAATAGGCCGTCAGAAGTCAGTTTGATGTGCTGATTCCAACCTCTAGTCTTTATAATAAAGTTTCAGAACCGATTTTTTAACATTATAGTCGAGAACGGTAGACATTTCCAGTTTCTTGTATATTGAATGTTATTCATATTTTTCTTCAAAAAAATGGGTTTCATCTTCTCACATATTTTTTTAACATAATAACCGCTTACTTTATACCATGATTTTTGGATTACACTATAATTTTTCATTAGCTATAGATATTTGTTAAAATATAAAATGTAATTTAGATGTATTAAGTTTATCAAAAAATTTTAAACTAAGCCAGTTATAAAGTTTATAAATTTTTTCACCAGGAAAAGAAGAAAAAAAATATTTCTTATCTCCATACAATATAAAATATTAAAAATAACTTAATCTCCTATTTTGTGTGTGAAATTTGCTTTGGTTTTACTCAGCGTAAAATTTCTTGTTCTAGTAAAGCTCTACTTCTAAAATACGAGTTTTATTCATTTGTAACTGATTACACCTATTGGCGTAATAATTCTGTCAAGTCATTCCCTTTCTCTTATTCAGTTGCTGGATATCAATTTTAAAATTCCATTACCAAATTCAGTTTTTAACTGATATGTTTTACAAAATTTTTATTTTTTCGGTTCTAGAATGTAAATAATCGATACACAATAAACTAATAATAATAGAAATATATTTGTGACCCACAAATAATACTATGATATTAATGTGTTCATTTTAAATATTAATTAAAAATTAAAGAGTAGAGGTTTCTCAAGTAAACAAGGGTTTTACTGTTCATTGGTATTTTTTGCTCGTTTTGTTATATATGTCATCAGATGGGAAACTTCTTTCACCTATTAAACAAAAAAATGAAAAGAAATGTGTTTTTAAGAATTTTTCCCACGGCTTACCTTTCAATTAGAAAAAACCTTCTATACGCGATTTATTCTATACTAGAATTTTATTTCCTTTTTTCAATGTGTTCAAGAATACTTTATCGAGTTAAAAACATCACTAATCTTTTTAAGGCGAAATAATCTTTAATGGAAAAGAAAGTAGTTTCTCTTCTAAAGTGGTAATTCATTTGCATTTTCTGACCTTGTAGAACCTATGATAAGGAATCTTCTGTGAATTGCGCCTTATCAAATGTCGCGATTTTTAGTTTTTTATTATATTTTTTATGCATTTTATACGGTTTTCAGTCAAGAATTTTTATTCGTTATTATGATTAGCAGTTATTTCATTAAAATTAAGCAAAAAAAGACGATTTATTAAAATCAATCTTGTTTTCCATTTGCTTCAAATCAGAAATATTACATTAAATAAGAGCATACAAATCTATTTTTGTTATTATAATTTCTCTTTACTGAATGTATATCAAATATAATACACTTCAGTATATTCAGAAATGCTCCACTATTTTTTATACTTACAACTTCAAGGAATAAATGTCAAGTAAATTATTGATAAAGTTTTATTTTTTTAAATATGTGTTATTGAGAGGGGACTGAATTTGCACTAAGAATTTGAAGAGTCCAGTTGAAATAATTTCTTAACAATAGTCTGATTTTGAAATAAAGAATATCAAAAGCTTGTTCTTAAATTTTATTCTCTTACAAAGTAACTTTTTTAATACAAATTGAAAAATTGTGTTAGGGAATTTCGTAATTACGTTAATAATGCATGCAACAAAAATTTTAAAAATGTATCCATTTTGGTACTGGTAAAAATAATTTACGAAAAATTCATAAAATAATTTCGTAAAAAATAGCTGAGCTGGCAGCCGAATGGTTAGCGCTCTTGCCTTCGGTTCAACAGTTCGTGGGTTCGAATTCCACCTTGGGCATGGATGTTTGTAGTGGTTCGGAATCCACTTTAAACCGTGGGTCCCGGTATAATTAGCCCTCGTGTGCAAAAAATGACCGATGAGCGACAAACAAACCATGGTAAAAAATAGAACTATATAGAGTATTCTCTCTATGTGGTTGCTATAAATTTTACACTCGCTACTAAAACATTAAACGTTCCAAGGAAAATATTTAATTTCTGAAGTTTATCTGAGTTGGGGAGGCTGCAGTTCGTTGTGATGGTAGATAAAAATATGCAAGCATGTTATATTTAACATCAAATCATATTTTTGCTTCGAGAAGTATGAATGACTGGTTTAAGAAATCTGCAATTGGCACAGTTATATATATATATATATATATATATATATATATATATATATATATATATATATATATATATATATATATATATATATGCAGATAGATAGATAGATGTTATTATGTTACTTCTTCCTTCGTTTAGTTTTAATTATATTTTACGTTATATAACATAAAAAGAATATTTTCTATGTTGTAAGAATTGCATCGCTAAATGTTTTTAACTGTAATATTTGATATGTATGTTCTTTTACTTACTTTTTGTCACAGGAAAACTATATGGAATTAAATTTTCTGTTGTGTTTTTTAATCATTGTTTCTGCCATTTTTCATTTGAATTCCGCATTTGGCTAAATGTTTTGTCAATGAATATATTTTTGAAAGGAATTGATCTCTTTATAATGAAGCGTATATATATTATGCATGTTACGGTAAAAGTGATTTATTAGTGGTTACGTATAATAACCGTTGATTAATACATTACCACCACTAAACGCGGTAAATGTTATAAATAATTGAATATTTATCTCTTTTACCGGTAAATATATATAATCCACAACTCGTAATGGGGAATGTGATAAATTGTAGTTATTTTGTAGAAAAATGATATTTTAATTTGAAAAAATAAATATTTTCAAGCAATTCAAGATTTCTTTCTTAAGAATTTGAAAAGCATCATGATGACTTAGAATAAAATTTACAATAATCTTTCAATTAAAAAATTTAAATGAGATAGTGGCTCTTTTGTACGTTAATTTCAGTAGATATTTTGAGATATATGTATTAGATAATAGCATAAGTTATATATTTGGATTAAAAAGTATTGAAAAGTACAAAATAACAAAATAACTAAAGTAAAATAAAGCCGGGATTGTTATTTCAGTAAATACTTTATTTTTATCTAAATAAAACGGAATTTTAAATTAAATATTAACTAGTATTTGTAGATAATTTCTACGCTTTTTTAATTAAAAGTCTTGAAAACGAAAAAACAATTTAGATCTTTAGAGTTTATAAATAACACTTCCATGTCAAAACAAACTAAACCTATAATTTTGAAAAAGCATGTATTTATATTTAGTTTTAAATTTACTTATTTAGGTACATAGACTATTATGTCACTTTGAATTACAATTTTCCATTTTTTACATTTGCACATATCAGAGAAGCGCTCCCTTTAACTAAGACACCGTTAACATCACTGACTTTCAAAACGATGATTTTCTAGCACAATCTCGAAGTGATATTGTTTGGTCTGGAAAATCTTCAAGAAAAATAAATTTTTCTCCACATATTGTGAACAGATCTCTGGTATACTACAATGAAAATTTTCCTTATTTTGTTCCTAAAAGATAAATGTCTCCGTATTGGATTTCTAATACTATCGCTAATTATTTCGTGGATCATTTCTAATTCTGTATACATCTAGTATTCGTTATTTCAATGTTTGACCAAGCCAGTTTGTTTGACCAATGTTTGATCAGCCAGTTTCACACACACACAAATAAAAAGCCTCAAATATAAGATTAGCCACTTATTGGCTCTTGTTTGCTTATTTTTCTCCAACAAATAACACAAGCAATAAAAAAATTCTAGCTTCTAAAATATGCAATTGTAATTAAGCATTTAATTTAAAATATTTTACTTTGCAGTAAATAACATTTAAGTTGTCTTTTGTAAAAGGACTTAAGAAAACAATCAAAATTAAGTCCGAACGAGGTGGTCTTCCTTTACAATAGAAACAGCAAAGCTTATGTAGAAACCTTACAAAAAAGAACAAAAAGAAATATTCTGTAATAATGGTAATAATGAAAATCTCAGCGCAAAAATTGCTTTTGAATACAGATGAAATACATTTGTTTTTATTTTTTTCTAACACACAAATTCTAAATGATAATATATATATATATATATATATATATATATATATATATATATATATATATATATATATATATATATATATATATATATATATATATATATATATGAATGTTTGTATATTTGATTAAAGTAAAAATATATATGGGGTGGATACGAAACGACGTAAAAACGTAACAGTTAAATATTTGCATATTCCGCCATGGGAGAAAGTAGCGAGATATCTCGGGATGTGGTTGGAGTCTCTGACTGGGATCGGAGGATTCGCGGGCTCCCGCTTGCGCAGGAGAGAGCAGAGGCTCTTATCAAAAGTGGTGTCCAAATGATGCTCCAGTCCGTATGGACAGGATGGCTTTCGCGTTGCAAAATTTGACGATTGAGGAGCAGCGAGGTGTTATCCGATTTCTGACATCAGAAGGTGAGAAACCAGTTGAAGCATGTGTCGTCACCTCCCCCTAAAAAGTTCAAAGCCGTGCAGTCAGCAGGAAAGGTGTTGCTCACCGTCTTTTTCCACGTTCAAGGTTCGATACTTGTGGAATTCTTCGAGCACAAAAAACCATAAACTCCGAGGTGTATTGTGAGGCACTGCGACGCCTAAGCAAGTCAGTCAAGAACAAAAGACCGGGACTGCTTACGAAGGGTGTTTCTCTGCTCCATGATAACGCGCGTCCACACGTTTTCAGAGTCCCAAACATGGAACTGGCCAAATTCAAGTTTGAGACGTTGGACCATCCGACCGAACATGTCCATCTGCGATTTCCATGCGTTTGGTCTACTGAAGAAACACGTGAAAGAAAAGCGCTTCAATTCGGACGACGTACTCAAGTGAAGGACTGGGTCTCGTCACGGTCACAGGAATTCTGGGGAAAAGGAATCCTCTTTTTAATTCACAACAATAATTAAGATTATTAACGATTTTCTAACCTTTCCTCTTCGGATAAAAATCTCCTATGCTAAGTCAACTAAAACCAGATATAACCAACTTTACTTGACGAATAATAATCATGCGCGTTAATGAAACATTTTACAATTTTACTTTCTTGTTTATTTAAAAGATGAGATAAAATTCTTTTTTTTTTTTGTAATAGTATTTACGCATTATATATATATATATATATATATATATATATATATATATATATATATATATATATATATATATATATATATATATATATATATATATACACACACACACAATGTGTGTGTGCTCATAAAAAGTTGACGAATGCATTTACCATATTCCACAAATTTTCTATGCGGTTAAGGTTTGAGCTCTAGGTTAGCCAGGGAGGGTGCTGGAAGTCAGACTGCTGTTCAGCGAACCAGTTTTGAGCATTTTGGCACCATGCATAGTTGCATTACCATCTAAGAATTACGAATTTCTATCAGAGTAAAAATGCAACCTTGCAAAATGCATTTGATCTGCCATTATAAAGCATATTATGTCTGTTCACTTTAACTCGAGGAATATCAAATCACAGCAATGATAGCTGCAGATTATGTCCTATATAATGATACTACCTCCAGATCCTTGCACAATTCTTAAATTTAAATTAATTCAAAGATTAATTCGTTTGTGGTTCTCGCTCTTCCATCAAAGCATAATTAGGTGTAGCGTGATTCATCCAACCAAATTACCAGTTTCCAATCCTGATGTCCTGTGACGTCTTTCTCGATATCAGTGTAAGCGAATTTTTGTATTTTCTGTCAAAAATAAATAGTTTTCTCACAGGCACTTGATTATGCATTCCTATCCACTGTAATTCCTTGCGTATCGAAATGAAATCTGTTGAAATGAGACTTGGTTGATGATGTTTGTCACTTAAAGCATACTGGAGTTCTCTTATTCCGCAGTAAAATTCATCGAAGACGATGGACATGAATCACGCAGTTAGAAAACTCTACTCGAACCGATTTTACGTCCTCTAGACAAAGACACACTATTGGTCTCGATTCTAATTTTTGAAAATTTTTGATATGGCTGCTTTTGTGTACCCAGTGAGATTTGCGGTCTTCATAATCGAGACTCCTGTTTAAATGTTACAAACAATAAATCATTTTTTAAATACTGAAAGATCTGTCGTTTTCCATTTTACTTCATTCATCATGATATATACCCTCTTATGCCTTACTTATATTAGACTTCTAATGACATATAAAAAAACATAAAAATTTGCATACTTCATCCCTAGCTAGCATATAAATGATAATCTCAAAGGTCTCTAATTCATTGGCAGTGTGTTTGGGGTGTGATTAATTAAAAATCAATTATAATTCAAAAGGAAAATACAAATTAAAAGAAGCAAATTCAAAATTAAATGAACCTAATATTTTAGCAGATTGTAAAGTAAAGAAAGATCATATTATATCTATAGCGAAAGATCTATATATTAAATTTTAGAAGAGTTGGATGCTATGAACTTTTTTTAGATCTAGAGAGCAGCTAAATTTCTTAGTAGAAAAAATAAACCAAGAGCAATATTAAAAGTGAAATCTTCAAATGATATTTCAAGAAACATTTTTTTAAAAAATAGAATCATTAGCATTAAAAAGTCGTTCACAAATTTTTCAAGTTCGAGATATGTGCATTTGACATGTTTTAAAAAATGAAGAGAAAATAATTATGCGAGAAGTTTTTCAGTGCAGATTACAGTTAAAAAAAATTGTTAAATAATTTTTAGTAAAAATATTTTTAAATGAAAACAATTCTCGGCATCCGTAAAAAACAAAATGTAGAAATAAATTTTAAACCACAATTATTTAGAATTATTTCAAAACAAAATTGCTAAATTTGCTTAATTTATGTTTGTGTTAAAATAGTGCTGCCATCTATTTATCAATTTATTGCTAAAAAGATTCAATGGTATGATTAACTGGGTTCATAATTAGCTGCGTAAAAGTAACTGATTAAAATTGAAACTTAATATACATAAATATAGAATATTAGACATACAAAAATGGAATTTGCATTAAATATTGAAAATTAATTATATTAATATATGGTATTTTATAAGCTATGTTTTAATATTACTTGAAAGGAAATAGTAAAAACAATTTATGTTTATTCAAAATGAATACAGAATAAAAACAGCAAAAATTCAACTTTCATTATTTTTAAGATTAGTTTTAGGCACTTATGAGCTTATTAAGATTGTATATAAAACATTTCTATGTAAAACATTTATTCAGTTCGTATTTAAACACACAAGTTTTAATTGTTCATTGGTCGTACCCAGATCATGGTATCATGATCGCTCATAGGTAAAAGCTACATACACTTATAAATAATGCTATAATCCGCTTAAGAAACAAAGTGCAAAATTTTCACATTTAAAAAAAATAGCAAAAAATTTTTTTAAAAATTTATTAAAAGAAAAATTTATAAAAATTGATAGAAAAAATTGCAAAGAGAATACTACTTAAATAAATTTATTGACACAATGCATGTAAAGAGTTTTTTGAAATTTTTTGTATGCCTTTTAATATCTCAAATTAATTTATCAGCTATTCGAGAAAATTTAGGTTCATTTTTCTTGACATGTTTAAAGCTTTAAAATCAAATTATCAAATGAGACTCATACCCTTTGCTTTGTTTTCTAAAATAATTTATTTTCAATTATTGTACGCCAAATGATTTATGATCTAAGAATATTTTTGCAAAAAAATTTAGGTTTGTCATTGTTGATTAGGCTATTAATTAAAGCGTAGAAAATGTTTTAATTTAAAATAAATGTTTTCCCATTTTTCCCTTTTTTTTGTTTTGCTAAAACATAATTATTTGATCATTGTTGTCTGCTTGGATACAGAAAATATACATTAACTCCAGAAAAGCTTCTTTTAAAAGCATTTAATTTGGTGAAATAGATGCATTTGGCATGACTTTTTAAGTCATTTATGTTTATTGCTAAAGGACAGCCTTTCAATCTTTATATTGAAATTTTAAAATCATCGCAAAAATTAGTATTTTTTAGAAAAATAATACAGCATAAAAAATGTAGATGCTAAATAAAATTAGAAAATTTTGTAAAATTACTAAAGTCAAAACAAATTCGCAAATTCAAAGAAAAGAAATAAGAAATTATTGTACCATTCATTTTTAAAAAATTGCTCTCTTTGTAATTTGAAATGATAAGAAAAAAAGACAGATAAAAATGCAAATTTATATCAAATTCATGAAATTATATTAAATCTTAAATTTAAAAATATTAAAGTTGCTCAATTTATAATAGTTCTAAATAGTTTTGTATAATTTATCTGGACAAAATTATTTAAGATCGAGTAATGTTAGATTAAAAAAATCGAAACAAATATTTATAATTTTAAGCAATAATAAAATGTTTGTTGTTGAAACACTCATCGCAAAATTTTTTACTTTATAAATAAGTGTATTAATACATTAAAACTTTAAATATTCGGAATTTTATTGAAAAAACAATGTACTTAATTATTTTTTCAATAAAAATTCTGAGAAATAATAAAACTAAAATAATGTAAACAATGTTCCCCTAATACTTAATAAAGATTGAAATAATATATTTAACTCATTTTGTTAATTTCCAAACCAAAAAAGTAAGAACAAAAATTTCTTAAAAAGTATATTTTGGTTTAAAATTATTCAGGAAAGGTATTGTGAATTTCTAATGTAAAAAACTTAATACTTTATAAATAATTTACAAAATATTAAAAAAAATCACCTGAATGAAATAATAACAACAAACAAATAGCTATTAGGTAAATCAATATGCAAGTGAATTATTATAAGTTAAAAAAAAAGATGTTAAGGTACAAACACAATAAAAGTATTAAAATAAAACATAAAATAGTATAAATAATTGAATAGATATGTTTTCTGTACATAAAATTTGTATAAAATAACAAAATAAGTGTTACATCTCAATTTAATTTCAGTTTGTCAGAAAATAAGTATTAAGTAAGTGTTATTTAATAATATTTCTAAATTAAGAAAAGAAAGATGAATTAATTAGAAAATAAACATTATTTTCTGACACAATTTTACAGAATTTTGAAAATATTTATTTCTTATAAAAAAAGTTTTAAACACACTATGTCAACTCACAAGTAATCGCTTATTTTTCCTGGTTAGATTTTTATAGTTTTAGTCCAATAAACTTTTAAAAGTCCACAATGTGGCCCAGTATAATTTTTAATCATAATATATGGTGAATGAAAATAAGTAAAGACTAACAGTGGAGAAATTTGTGACAAAAAAAATTCACATATCATAACATTATAACAAATCAACTTGTCTTAAATCATTAAGCAAGGATCTTTACCTCAATTAAAAGTATTAAATTCGAGTTTTCCTCTCCCCCTCCACAACAAAGCCGATAGAAGCTAAGCAAATAAAGGTCGTATTTCATCCTATTCAGTGAAGTATTTATTGCTTCCACATGTTTTCATAAAGGAAGACAAAATTTTAAGAGAAAATTGATTCAACAAAAGTTGAGCAATCTGCTTAGAAAACCGTATTTAAATTTCTTTCCGAAAATTTTGAAACCTGAAGTTTACGCTTTTAACAATTTTTCACAATCCAATTTATAATCGTTTGAAAGGCTTTTAAGGTGATATATTTTCCCTTTACAGAATTCTCAAATAAATTTATTTTAAATTTTAAAATATAATTAAGGTGCACATTAATCTAATTATAACTTTAATCATTTCTTATTTTTATTATACTAGGTGAAAGCAAACAAAATTTACCTTAGTTCGCTTAAGACACTTTTCACACTTATTTTGTAAAGTATCCTATGCTCATTTAATTAAAATGGTTGATTAACTGTGTGAAGAGATGCTTCAATGGCTCACATTAAACTAAATCCCAAACTTTACACCCACTAGTATTCGTAACTATTTACCATCAAATTTAAATATAAAAATATAATACTATTAAGTTTGAAAGATGACTTTAAAGGGAACCCGATAATTTATATTAATTTTTAGTTTGACAAACATTGTGAAATTCTATAGTAGAAAAACACAGTGTTTTCCTAATGAAGACATGGATTAGTACTCTTGAAATCAAATTAAATTATGTATGCAGATTATACTACTTTTAAGATGTATGGGAGAGAGAGATTTTATATTTACATAATTATACTTACATACATGCATATATATATATATATATATATATATATATATATATATATATATATATATATATATATATATATATATATATATATATATATATATATATTGTTACAAATTTGTAAATAATGATTATATTTGTCTTAAAATATCTCAGACAGATCAGAAATTCTCACATTTTGGGCAAAAATTGCGGTATTTAGACGTGTTGTAGTTTAAAAGCGGATTTCCTAATGATTTGGCGACTTGGCGACAGTTGGCGAGATTCTTGGCGACTTGGCGACGGTTGGCGAGATTTTTGGCGACTTGGCGAGAAATCGATACTTCTGGAAACATCCATCACCTAAGCTCTAGGACCAATATTTTTCGAGATAGCCTAGAAGCTTCCAGAACCTTGGCGAAATTGGTAGATTTCTCCGCCAAGTCAGGTATAAATACCGCAGCCCGACATGGAAGAGTAGAGTTTTGTGAAGACAGTCAGTGAGTGAATACGCACGATTAGTTGTGACTGCTAGTTGTTCTCTGTCTGAGGTATTTGAGACCTGTGATTAGAAGCTGTTTCTTATTATATCTGACGAATTGTAGCTGTATAATTGTGATTGTTACAGCGGGAATTTCGTTTATCTAGTGAGATTTTTAACGAATAAAAGTCTTGTGTTCATTAAGTGGTCGCTTTATTCAACTCACAATCAACACGAACCCGTGGAGCTCGGTACAACTGGTGTCAGAATCGGGGTTGAAGAGTTGATGCAGCGTGTCACAAGAAAAATGGATATGGATTTAATGAAAAGTCTTCTCGAAAAATTAGCGGAGCAGATGGCTGAGATGAAAGCTGGACAAGAAGATATGAAAACCGAGATGAAAGCTGGACAAGAAGAGATGAAAGCTAGACAAGAAGAGATGAAAGCTGGACAAGAAGAGATTAAAACCGAGATGATGAAAGAGATAAAATCTGGACAGGAGGTGATGAAAGCTGGACAAGAAGAGATGAAAGCTAGACAAGAAGAGATTAACGCCGAGATGATGAGAGAGATAAAATCTGGACAGGATGAGCTTAAGAAGGACATTGTAAGTGTTAAAGAAGAATTCTCCAACATCATCCAGGAGAAGATGAATGCAATGGAGGATAAGGTAACTTCAGTAGAAACTAAAGTTCTAGAGATAGAAGAAAACGTGGAAGAAGCATTAGACAATATCAATAAGGAGATTGAAAGCTTGAAGAAGCAAATGTCAAACAGACATGAGGAACCCAACGTGACATTTGTGCCTTCCCTAGCCAATATTAAACTCTCAACATTTGATGGGAAATCATCCTGGCAAGTATACAAGACCCAGTTTATGATGGTAGCGGAAGCTAATGGATGGAATCCCCGAGCCCAAGCTTTTCACCTGGCGGCTTCTTTAAGAGGAGACGCGGCTGACATCCTCGAGACGCTTCCGGAGGAGCAGAGGCACGATTTCCAAGCCCTATCGAGTGCGCTTGAGCTGCGGTTTGGAGATAAGTGCACTAAAGAATATAGCAGACTACAGTTAAAGTCCCGCTATCAAAAAGCGGGTGAAAGTCTTCAAGAATTGGCTGCCGATATTCAGCGACTTTCCCATCTAGCATTTTCGGACTGCCCAGCTGAGACACGTCAAGATCTGGCTCTCCATCACTTCATCGATAGTGTGAGGGATCCGGAGATACAGAAAACACTTAGACTCGCCGATGTCAAAGATATTGGATCTGCCCTAGTCTACGCACATAAGATAGAGGCTGCCCAGCAGGCCGCGCGTAAAGACCGGCACTCAATCAGAGCCGTCTCTACTACTGATACGGACTATGATCTCAGAAAGCAAATCGAAGATCTGCGGCGAAAATTCCGTAACTTAGAATTGAGTAAAGGTGGCAGAAACACGAAAATTCAGTGTTGGACTTGCGGTGCAGTCGGACACGTTCAGAGAGACTGCCCGAAACGAAAAAATGGTGGAAATGATCTTCCACCACAGCAGGGAAACTAATATGTGGCCATCTCGCGGGGCGGAGATGTCCAGAGAGTCAGAAGCCCCATTTCAAATTGTTTCACATTTCTTCCGTAAGTAGCGGCGACAACGGACTTTTCGTTATGGGACATGTCAACGAAGTTCCCTGCAGAATGATAATCGATACTGGAGCCAACGTAACTATCATTAGGACAGATTTGGCTCGCAAACTTGGTGACAAACTCATCTGGACGCCGCCCTGCATTACCCTCCAAACTGTGACAGGTGACAAGATTAAAGTGCATGGAAAAATAAATCTAAACATTGCATTTGGTAATGCCGTGTACCATCATATGGCATATGTCGCTGATATAAATGACGAATTTATTCTTGGATTGGACTTTCTCAAAGAAAACCATTTCAAGTTAGATTTTAAAAATAATGAACTACACTCATGTTCTGAAGAAATAGCGATTTTTAAGACGAAATATTCAGATATTAAAACAGTCCATCATATAACTGCGAAGAGTGAAACAACATTACCACCAAGAACTGAGACAATAATTTGCGGAGCTCTTTCAGAAGATAATAATTTTCATTATGGATTGACTGAATATCCAGATTCCGACAATAGCGTTAAAGGAGTACTAGTGGCTTCTTCACTCGTCGATCTCTCACGAAATGTAATCCCGGTAAGAGTTGCTAATCTAAGTAATAAGGTAAAACTTATAAAAGAAGGAGAAGTGCTAGCGACTTGCACTCCAGTGACCTGTATTAACCGAAATTGTCAAGCCACACTATCTGAGCCTCCTGACACTCTAATTGATGAACTCCTTCAGAGAGCAGAGTTAGATGATAAACAGAGGAATGCTGCAAGAAATTTATTATTAGAATTCGGAGATCTCTTTTCCAAGAAATCAGATGATGTTGGGCGAACCAAATTGACGCAGCACCGAATCAATACAGGAAATCATCCACCCATTAAACAACATCCGAGAAGATTGCCATTCGCTAAGCAGGAAGAGGTGGATAATCTTCTGATGGAAATGCAGCAGAATGACATTATTGAGCCATCAGAGAGTCCTTGGGCTTCGCCTATTGTTTTAGTTCGGAAGAAAGATGGTTCTACCCGATTCTGCGTTGACTATCGTCGGTTAAACAACATCACTAAAAAAGATAGTTACCCTCTTCCTAGGATTGACGATACACTTGATGCTTTATCCGGAAAACAATGGTTTTCGACTTTGGATCTCAAGAGTGGTTATTGGCAAGTAGAGATACATCCTGAGGATCGAGAAAAGACTGCATTCACCACAGGACAAGGACTTTGGCAGTTCAAGGTTATGCCATTTGGGCTTTGCAATGCACCTGCAACGTTTGAGCGCCTGATGGAGACAGTATTACGAGGACTTTCCTACGAAGCCTGTTTGGTATATTTGGACGATATCATTATTGTAGGGCGCACATTCGAAGACCATTTAAGAAACATCCGAAAGGTGCTGGAAAAATTAAAAATGGCCAACCTGAAGCTGAATCCTTGCAAATGTAATTTATTCCGACGTGAAGTAAGCTATCTGGGACACATTATCTCTGCTGAAGGTGTAAGAACAGATCCTGAAAAGATCTCCGCAGTTAAGGACTGGAGTCGTCCAAAAGATGTCCACCAATTAAGAAGTTTTCTTGGACTATGCACATATTACAGGAAATTTGTTAAGGGTTTTTCAAGTATTGCCAGACCTCTTCACAAGTTGACAGAAGTTAAACAGAGATTTCTATGGACAGATGAATGTGAGAAAGCTTTTAAACAACTGAAGGAGGCGTTGACATCTTCGCCCGTTCTTGCATATCCCCAGCCCGAAAAATTATTCATTTTAGATACGGATGCCAGCAACGAAAATATCGGAGCTGTGTTGTCGCAAGAAATTGATGATAAAGAATATGTCATTGCTTATTGGAGTAAATGTCTATCGAAACCAGAGCGGAATTACTGTACAACCAGGAAGGAATTGCTGGCAATCGTTAAAGCCATAGAACATTTCCACCATTATCTCTATGGAAGAAAGTTCTTGCTCCGGACAGATCACGCATCCTTAACCTGGCTTTTAAATTTTAAAAATCCGGAAGGACAGGTAGCCAGATGGATTCAACGACTCCAGGAGTTTGACTTTGAAATACGTCATCGCAAAGGAACTCTTCATGGAAATGCTGATGCACTATCAAGGAAGCCGTGTAATGAAAGCTGCCGATACTGTTCTAGAGTAGAGAAGAACTATCAGCTGATAAATACTTCGGTACGCCAAGTTACTGTTTCACCTCCATCAAAACCAGACCCATGGAGTGATGAAGGACTTAGGGAAGCCCAAAAAGAAGACCCAGATATAAATCCAATTCTTGAATTGAAAGAATCTTCTAGTATGAGACCAAGTTGGCAGGATATCTCCACCTACAGTCCTGCTACTAAGCAATATTGGGCTCTTTGGGACTCACTCCATATAAGAAATGGTGTCTTATACAGGAAATGGGAGTCCGATGATGGACGTAATTTCAAATGGCAGCTTGTTCTTCCAAAATCAAGAATTTCAGATGTCTTGAAAGAATTGCACAGTAGCTCAACTGGAGGCCACTTCGGAGTAATGAAAACTCTACAGAAAGTTCGAGAACGCTTCTATTGGAGCAAAACGAGACAAGATGTAGAGAAATGGTGCCAATCTTGTGATGACTGTGCGGCACGTAAAGGACCGAAGAAACGTAGCCGAGGAAGATTGCAGCGGTACAACGTAGGAGCACCTTTTGAGAGGATAGCATTGGACATTTTGGGTCCTTTACCACGATCCTCAAATGGCAACAAATACATACTAGTTGTCATGGACTACTTTACTAAGTGGCCTGAAGCGTTTGCAATCCCCGATCAAGAGGCGACTACAGTAGCCGAGGTTCTAGTGCAACAATGGGTTTCCAGATTCGGCACACCCTTACAAATTCATTCTGATCAAGGGACAAATTTCACCTCTGTTGTGTTTAAAGGAATGTGTCAAATTCTCGGAATAGACAAGACGCAGACGACGCCACTACACCCACAATCGGATGGCATGGTAGAGAGGTTTAACAGAACCATCTTGAATAACCTCTCCCTTATGGTTTCCAGAAATCAGCAAGATTGGGATTTGAAGCTACCGCTGTTTCTGCTTGCATATCGCAGTGCTGTCCATGAGACTACCGGATATACTCCTTCACAGATGCTCTTTGGTCGCGAACTTCGTCTCCCTTGTGATCTTCAGTTTGGTCGTCCACCGGATACATCTTCATCACCAGAGGAATACCTTCGAGACCTTCAGGCACGTCTTGAAGATGTCCATAACTTCGCTCGAGACCGAATCAACCTGACGACCGAAAGAATGAAGACAAGGTATGACACAAGAGCGACGGGACATGAATTCCAAGAAGGTGACAAAGTTTGGTTGTGGAACCCGATTCGACGTAAAGGACTTTCTCCAAAGTTGCAAGCCAACTGGGAAGGTCCCTACACAGTCCTAAAAAGACTGAACGACGTCGTGGTTCGTATAAGAAAATCATCTGCTTCAAAACCAAAGGTAGTACATTATGATAGATTAGCTCCTTATCGTAATGTAGAGTAAAAATCAGTAAACCATGGTCTGTTTGTAAATAGTATAGATAATTTTAATCTTTTCTATTTTCTTGTATTTTTAGTTGCTTGTGTATGTAATGTGCTCTGTATCCTCTTGAAATGTAAATTCTTTTATATTAAATTTGGCCTCCTATCAGGGGATTGTACTGCCCGGGACGTGCAGTCCTTGAGAGGGGGCAATGTTACAAATTTGTAAATAATGATTATATTTGTCTTAAAATATCTCAGACAGATCAGAAATTCTCACATTTTGGGCAAAAATTGCGGTATTTAGACGTGTTGTAGTTTAAAAGCGGATTTCCTAATGATTTGGCGACTTGGCGACAGTTGGCGAGATTCTTGGCGACTTGGCGACGGTTGGCGAGATTTTTGGCGACTTGGCGAGAAATCGATACTTCTGGAAACATCCATCACCTAAGCTCTAGGACCAATATTTTTCGAGATAGCCTAGAAGCTTCCAGAACCTTGGCGAAATTGGTAGATTTCTCCGCCAAGTCAGGTATAAATACCGCAGCCCGACATGGAATAGTAGTAGAGTTTTGTGAAGACAGTCAGTGAGTGAAACGACGATTAGTTGTGACTGCTAGTTGTTCTCTGTCTGAGGTATTTGAGACCTGTGATTAGAAGCTGTTTCTTATTGTATCTGACGAATTGTAGCTGTATAATTGTGATTGTTACAGCGGGAATTTCGTTTATCTAGTGAGATTTTTACGAATAAAAGTCTTGTGTTCATTAAGTGGTTGCTTTATTCAACTCTCAATCAACACGAACCCGTGGAGCTCGGTACAATATATATATATATATATTATACAGTAGCTTTTCTTAATGTTTCTCTTTATTCCTTTTAAAATTAATAAAACGTTCATATGTCTTGTTTTAAGTTTTATACTATGTACTTCTTCTGTTTTTATGTATATTTCTCCTCGTAAAAAAAAAGAGTTTTGTAACTAATGATCCCTATGTTTAACAAATAAATAAATTATTAAAAAACTCATAAATTAACATTAACAAACTCGTATAATGAACATGAAACAATCAAATTTTATAGAAACCTCCCCATTTCTATATGACTTCGATCATTCATAGAATATTTCTAAATCTATTAAATATTGGAAATAATGACAGTTTAAATATTTTCGGTATCTATTAGAAGCCTGCAATAAAATGCATATTAAATAATAGAGATGCAGTATATAAAAATAGCATATAATCTATTTCAAAATGAAAAAAAAGATTTGAAATACAAAATATCAAAATGTTTTCAAATTGCTCTATTTTGTTGTAGTTCTAGTCCTGTTCTTTTGTAAACAGAATCGTTAAGATTCTTCAGTTCTGTTAAATTCGAAACATACTTTAATAAAAATTTAAAAAATAAGATAATATTCATAGGAAAAATAGTTTTTAAGGATAAAATTACGTAATAAATAGAAAAAAAAGCACTTCTGAAATGAAAATCTCATTATACAAAAGAAAATATCAAGCTGATTTCGCTGATGAAGGTTACTTGCTTGCTTCCCCTCCCCCCTTACTCAAACGCGCATGCGTGAAAGATAGCGCTTCTCTTTACTACGCCAAGAATCTATGAAAAGATCGGGGGAAGTCTTGTAACAACTCTCTATTTTACTCCTCTGTATGTGCTAAAAATAAATGTAAAGTTTGACAACAAATAAAAGCAAATTTTTGAAAATTCTTTGAACGAAGAATACAATTCCAATCCTATTCGACTTTCACTGACAGAAAATGTTGAACTACCGGTAATATTCCTCATAATTTTTATATATAAACCAAATTTATTTAAAACAACATCATGTTTTCGGAAACTATCTTATGCAGGTATTGTGCATTCATTAAGGCCCATTTATATTACGATTTTTGAATAAATTGTTTACTTAAACTTTCAAATTTATTTGAATACAGAATTCATGAACAGAATATTTAAGAATAGTTTGGTAAAATTGTTTAAAATTTCAATTTATTATGCATTTACTTAATTATTTAGTTAATTTCAATTTAAAAATTTTAGCTACTTTTCAAATATTTTTACTATTTTCCTTTTGAAGAGAGTAATAAAGTTTAAATAAAATCTGAGAAAAAAAAATTATTTTGTTTATTTAAACAGAAAAATAAATGTGTTAATATTTCTTCTTATAAAACTTTTTTCTTGCCTGATTTTTATCTTTTTAGATATTTTTCTGTCATGTTTATAGTTTTCATACTCACTATTTAATTTAACAATTTTGTTTTTCAATATAAGATTGAAAAATACTTGCATGGTTTTCCTCCTTTATTTTCATTCTCATATGCAATATATAATGTTAATTTATGTATACTTAAATAACTAAAATTACTGTTTCACTTTTAAAGGTAATTTAATCTGTGTTAAAAATCGAGGAATCTTGATCATAAATCATTATTATCGAGCAAATAATAATAAAAGATTGTGTTAGATATGTTATTGAAGTATTAAGTTATTTTTTGCATTTTGATGTGTGTGGTTCTTATTAAAGTTTTTGATATTTATCATATTTCTGCAAAAAATAAAATATAAATATTAAAACAATAAATTAGGAGCAATTTTAAAGACATAGCTTATGGTTGGTAAGCTTTATTTGAAAAATTTCTCTCTTTTTAAAAAGCAGAACCTCTTTAACCGCAGGACTAAATTGGATATATCTTTTCAGATTTTTGAAGAGGGACTTTCGCTTGCACTCAAAACTGTTTGATGGTAAGAGACCATCAATTTATTAGCAGTCAAACAGAAATTTTGAAGGAAATCAAATACTTGATTGTAATGAATAATGCATTTAGCTCTGCAGGCCACTGTGGCCTGATTAGTTAGGTCGTCGTTCTCATTATCGGAAGGTAGAGTGAGTTAATGGCAGCTAGAGCACGTTAAAACTGGTCGTGGTCGCAATGTCTTCCACATGAAATGATACCTCTGGGAGTGACAGGCCAAGTATTCAGAATCTTCTGCTTGATCCTTGCTTCAAAATCATGAAGGCTCCAGTCTTCTCTTCTATCTAACTGGTAGAGCCCAACTCAGCGATAGGTCTGGGAAGCATGCGGGTGCAACATTTAACTGTGCAATATGAATAGATAAAGCTCATAATTCTTCAAAATAATATTTGTTTCTACCAATAAAAAATGGATTGATTGGAGTTATATTCAGAAAACAAGCATATAAAATTAAGACATAATAAATGAAGCTTAATGATTGAGAAGTATGACAACATTTTTGAAATTTTATATTCTGTGTTATTGTGAATCAACAAATACATACCCTAGCCAAATTAAAATTTATATTCATAATAACAGTTTAAAAAAGTATATGGTGATGTTATATATGAGGTACAATAGATGTTGCCAGGCATCTTCCATACAACCGTTCTTCGGATCTGAAAATAATTTCCGGTTCCTTGAAAAGGATTTCAAACAAATATGTGAAGTAGATCTCATAAGTAACGTCTAGTATATAATGGAATTTCCACTAAACATAAGTACATTGTGTTACTGCCAAAAAGTCTAATTCACAATGTTTTCTCAAGTAAGAAATTATTGTTTTTATAGGTAAGCAGATTAGCCGAAAAACTATAAGACAAACGATTGTAAAATGATGCGCAAACAATTTATATTTACATCTGTAACTGTAGGCATGTATTAATAATATTCTTCTACCTAATGCTTCTGTGCTGTTCTTGAATCAAAACTTTCATTACATAGATGATATTTCGAAAACTGTTAGACATTATTATTCAACGACAAATGAGTAGCAGCCTCTGGCCTTGTTGTGGCATAGGGTTCAACCCTCTTGTGCCCGCCATTGGAAAAAAAAAAACAATTCCCATCTGAAATCCTAATTTCACATAGTTTTGTAAAATTTAATTTTTTGAAGTACGATTACCTTTTTCGTATTAGCACTTTTGGTGTATGAACCTCCATGCTTACCATGCCAATAAGTTAGCTTTCAACTCAAAAATAGACTCTTCTTCTTTCGAACTCGCAATGAAAAGCAAATTTCTCATCAGTGGTTTAGTTAATTCTACCAAAGTCAAGAGGCACTAATTTCTCAAGTTCTTTTACGTTCCTTATTACTTTCGTGTGACTTGAAACGAATGAATAGTTTTCTATCTCTTATGGTTTTCTTTTCCAAAATGCACAAATGATTTTTAATTTTTCATTATCCCAATTAGTCGATTCATAAATTTTCAATATTACTCTTAATGGATGATTTAGTTGTAATATGAAAGGAAAGAAATTCTTGTCGTAATTATTTAGTACAAGACCTCAGTTTCCTTTGTTGCGTTACTGCCAAGGTTTTTTAATTTTCCCTATTACAATTTTAAAAAATAACCAGTATGCTTTTGTGCAAATATTTCTCCAGGCCTAAATTTTCAATGTCAGAGTTGAATAACGATTCATTTAACTGTGATCGAACATGCAAATGCGTTTTTAATTGTAGTAGTGTCTTCACTAACAGAAATGAACAAATTTGAATTCTGAAAAAACTTTCCAATAAAGTATTTTTATCTAGGATTTATTTTTAATAATTAAAATTTAAAAATTTAACAAAAGTGCACAAAAATAAAATTATGTTATAACAAATAAGAAAGTGTTTGACTTCATTTAAAATAGTGCAAATGATGTTAAAAAAGATATTAATATTTTTAGACTTTCAATGCAAAAAAACAACTTTCGAAATAACCTAATATGTTTAGTATAACTAAATATATCAATTTAAAATTCCTCAAAAAGTATTTTATAAAATTTGTTAATGTCACTTTTTATTTCATTGTACTTTGGTACTATATCGTCTATTGAAAATGAAATTTAATTTTGTTCATAAATTCAACATATAGTTTTTATTATGTGATTATAAATTTATAATCGCCGAATAGATTGACAAGTGTTATTTTAGATAAATTATATGATAAATTTTATTAAGATTTTCGCAACTGATAAAAATTTCTGACTATATTCTATATTATATCAAAATTTCTGAGATCTGTAAGTGTGTGATATTATTTGTTTACACTAATTGCAATGAAATAAAGTATATAAGTGAATGTAAATGTGAAGTTGGGCATAATTGTTTCTACATTACATAAATAAAGAACAAAAAATATGGATAAGAATAAATAACTTAAAATTAATAAACTAAATGAATTTGTTATGTAAGTTTGTGCTACTAACATATTTTTTATTTTATTTTTTAGATGTTTGAGGACTTTCTCTAAACTTCCAATGTACTAGAGCACATTGTGTCACATCTAATGTTATTTCCTACCTGGATATTGTAAGTCTTATAGTTGTTTCCAAATACGAGATATTAAGCAATGTCTACATTCTTATGAGGATGATATCCTTCAGAGCAATAAAGTGAAATACTATTATATTTTCATTGCGTTGAGCGTGAAAATTTTTTAAGCTCACTAATTAAATACAAGTTAAAATAAAGAATGCATGCAGCAAGAGTGATGGATAGAAGAGAAGTAAATACAATCTCAAATCGTGGGATACTGAGAACGAAATACGTAGCTCATTGCGTTCATTGGACTGTGGAAGACTACCAAAGCATTTACCTTTCCACAGAATCCTCAATGTGCAGCGATATTTTTCGAGTTCCAATGTTTCCAAGCTGCTTATTTTATTTATCACTCAGAATAGATGACGATAAGTATCTAATTAGCGTTAATCGACTTATAAAAAACCGTGCTTCTTTTCTTTCAAAATGTTCATCAGTCAATATTTGCTTAGTGATACAGGATACGTCTTGGGATATACCTCGGACTCAAAATATTCAAATGGAAAATGAAACTATATCCTCAACTGTAGCTTTTAAGCGAGAGAGAGATACTTCTTACACTACAAAATCAAATCTTGAAGTAAAATGCACCATTACCATCAATACAGCTGATGCGTTTTTTAATTCTCAAGTCAATGATGCACATAAGAATAGAAATAGCAAGGAATGCGTGACTGTTATGTCTACCAAAGAGTTGAAAGAGAATTTGGATGTTCTATTAGAAGGAGAGAATGATTCTAAAGTAGTTCTTATTGCTGGTGAAGATAAATTTACCGTTCACAAAAGCATTCTTTGCTCACATTCCCCTATTTTCAAAGCAATGTTTGAGCATGAAACGCTGGAAAATTCTACAAAAGAAATAAAAATAATTGATATTTCCCCAGAAACCATTGGAGAAATGCTAAAGTTTATTTATTTTGGAACTACTAGTGATATGCCTGTTGAAATGGCAATGGACATTTACGTTGCGGCCGATAAATATGCTATTCTGAGCTTAAAGAAGAAATGTTTTGATGTTTTAGTAAAAAAATTGACAAAAAATGTACTTCTTGAGGTGTTCAAAATAGCTGATAGGCACTCTGATATGGAGTTAAAACAGGTAGCAACGCAATTTTTAGTAAATGAAGCTGCTGATATAATACAAACAGAAGAATTTCTATTCTTTATAGAAAATGAACCAGATTTAACGAGAAATATTATTTTAAATTTAACAAAAAGGGTACCTAAATGATAGTTAATTGTGACAATGATTTTATTGCAATATTGCTTCTAAAATAATCATTTCTAAAAGTATTATTTAAAAATTTAATATGAATTACAAAGAATACAATAGCGAAATTCATAAAAATATCAAACGTTTCGGAGACGAAACTCTAAATACGAAGTTAAAAAGAATAATTGACTAACAAGACATTTCATTATAAATATATTATTAATATATATATATATATATATATATATATATATATATATATATATATATATATATATATATATATATATATATATATACATAAGAAAAGAGAAGTTTTTTAAAGCAATAACAATAAATAAATAATTATTGTAAATAAAATCATGAAAAGTGTGTAGCCAAATTACACGTATTGAAAACGAATTTTTTAACAAATGAAAAAATAAACTTGATTTTTTTGCGTTCTTATTATTTGTTAAATAAACTCAAAAAAGTTTAAACATTCTTTCTGGATCAATCTGATTTTACTGTGAAATTTATTTTCTTAATACACTGTTCATATTTCTTTCACTTTTTGTTATTTCAAATATGATAACAGATAAAAATTTAATTATGATTTCAAAAAAATAGTCAAATAAATTATTCAGTTCAATCAGAAACGACAATTAAATCCTACAGGAATCCGAATTAATCCTCATGATTGACATTAAAATTTTTACATACCTTAATTTTATAAATTTAATATCTTTATATTTATTATCTAATGATTCGCGCGCGTGACTTGAAAATTGAATGAGAAATATCTAATCAGTAAGATTAATTACTTCAATTCTATATAGTGGTATTTAATGTATATTTAACTAAAATTTTACTCTTTAAATAAAAAAATGTATAGGAAAAATAATGAATAAACTCTTCAAATTTTAAAGAATCAAATTAATCTTCACATCCGTGAAACGTCTCAATTTGTTTGCATCTATTTCCTATTAGGTTCACTCAATTTTGTAGAGCGCAAAATGAAGAGCCGACATTGACCTTTTTTAAGTCATTCATCAGAAAGATAAGAAGTAGTTCAAGTTGATTGAAGATTAAATTAGGCAAAATAATCCTCACAAATTGAAGCTATACCTACTTATATGCTTCAGCAACTTAATTGCTTCAAAAATTTAAATAACCATTAACATCAAAAAATTCGAAGACCATAAAAGAGACTGGATTTCTTTTCATTTTAAACAAATCAATTAGAAAAATGTTTTGATTTCTGAATCATTGTGTTTTGATATTAAAATAAAAGTAATGAAAATTTCAATTCCACCAAATTTTAAAATAGATAGGTAATTTTTAATCAAGAACTTGAAGAAAAGATTATGTCAGTGATAAATTTTATAGATAATTTTTCACAGTAAATAAAATTTTAATGATTACCAATAACAAACCACTTTCTTTTCATGAAAATAATTTTTGAAGCAGGATTTAATGTTTTAAATGGATATACTAGTTCATTCAAATTTCATTAATTACAATATCAGAATACAAAAAGAAAAACCACTGCATTGAATTTGATTAGAGTTTCAAACTGCATCAATAATTTATAAAGCAATTATAAAATATTAAAGTGTACTCTAAATAACTTTTTCATCATTCGCATATTCTCATATTTCTTTCCGGAAACAAATGTTAGTTAAAAATTCATAGTTTTGTAATGAAATTTTAACTAGCTTCGTATTTCATCTCAGAGTAGTTTTTTAGTAAAATTCAAATATTATTATGATATTGAAAGATAGACACAAATAGTAGGCAAGAAAACATTATGCTATTTAAAAATAGACAAGTAAAGTAGACCAGTTGAAAAGTAGACAAGTAAATAAATAGCTATTATGCCATTGAAAAGTAGAAATTGTTTTTACAGCGAAAAAGACTAATAGAGTTTGCCTTTTTTGTTGATCTAATTTTATATAAAACTAGGAAATTCTTAAGTTTACTTTAAAATTACTGTTTGTTTAATGTGTGGGCAGAAGGTGGAGATTGAAATTAGCAAATTGTTTAAAAGAGTTCAAGCAATCCCCTACAATTTAATGAGAAAAATTTCTTATTTTATGTAATGCGATTATAAAAATAACCTTAAGTGATAATAACATAGAAACATTCTGAATATTCTATATATTTTTTTATAAGAAAATGGTTACTAGTATCATAGTTTTGAGTTGTATGTTTTATAATTAACAGATATGATATATAAGGCATGTTTCACATATATTTCTATATTCACCGGTATTTAATTATGCGGCAGTTGTATTTATGTCATACCTTTCAAGAAGATAAATTATACCATGTAATAGACGCTTCTATCAGTTGGAGCTGAAAATTTATCTTAAAAAAGCCGGAAACTATATAAAGTAAACGTAGAATGAATGACAAAAACATAAACGTTAGCAATATTAATATTTATTACAAAGATAAAATACGGATTCAATTTATTTTTTATTATATATATATATATATACACACACACAATATTCAAAATTCTTTTGTGAGTGGCATATAAAGACCATGAAAAATAAGGAAACTGCAGATTCAAAAATATCTATTTTTGAATAATATTATATTGTAATAAATAAAATAAAACAAAAATATATATTATATTGTAATAAATAATCAGCTTTCTGACACAGTAGTTAAAAATAGATAGAAATTTTAATTCAAATTATAAATTAAAAATAAACTTCTTTCTGCTTGTTCAAACATGCAAAAAGTTGGTATCGTTAAACAGCTGAAATGTGATAGAATTTTAAATGAAGGTATAAAATCGGTACAGGATTCATAACGACTCGACATGCGAAAAATCATATTGTCTAAAGAATGCACCAAAAATAGAAAGATTACTTATTCTTTGAACCTTAATGTAACCTTTGACTATTTGCTGAATTTCTATAAACATTTTTGTAAACAATATCATGGTCTTCTTCATCGATACCTAGCCAGGATGTAACACTTTAAGAAGCTTCTTAAATATTTAAATTTGCTGTGGGTCCATAATATAATGCAGACAGATTTTCCCGTAATAAAGACATATAATAAGATGATAAGCACCAGTTCACGCAGTTCTTCCTGTTATTTCTGATTTATTGAGCTGGAGGATGAGATTTCTCATGTTCATTGAGTATGCTTGATTTCAAATCTCTCTTCCGCAAAAATACGATCCTCACTGAACTTTCTCATAATTTGTTTTACTTCCCTTTTCTTAAATATTCTTTGAATTCATAATTTCCAATAGTTTATTGCAGTTCAAGATCGCTTACTAAAATCAAACTTTATAAGCAATTTGGTTATCTTCTTCATTCAATATGTATAGTGATTTCTTAAAATTCTTTAAATAATTTTAGAATATTGACTATATAAAAATTTATAGTCGTATAGTAATAAAATGATAAAAATATTTTGATAAAGGTACAGTGAGTTTTGTATTTATATAGAAACAGAGAATAGCAGTTGACTTTATATTTTTTTCAAATTTTACACCTTAAATATAAACATATTAATTATAATAATCAACTTTTAATAACAATACACAAAAGTGGGTATTATATTTTTAATGTTTAAAAACAAAGTTGTCTTCCCATGAATAAAAATAATTTAATTATTTTAAAATATAACAAGATGAATTTTCAAACAAAAAATTGAGAAAACTCATTAGTACAAATAATTTTGACTACTAATAATTTTTTAACATATATACATTTTATAAATTGAAGCATGTTATCACGCAGAAAATAATCGATTTCAAAGCAACATACTTATGGCACTTTAATTTGGAAATAAATAAATTGACACATAAATATCAAACTATTATAATTCTCAGAAGGTTAAACTTGAAGCTGGAATGAAATTTATTTATTAGAATTATTATACATAATTAAAAAGTAATGTAAGAATATATTTTATCAATAAATTATTTCAAAATATATTACCTTACTTTTCTAAGCCATATGAAATCATATAAACACGCATAAAAGTAGTCAAAAAATCATAAATAATGATTTGGTGTAAGAGAAACTTTAAAGTACTAGGGAAGCTATTTAAGCCTATTTACAAAATTATAAATATTTTTAAAAAAATTTCCGGCAACTTGGTCAAAGTGCCTGTTTTCATATTAATCATATTACTTAATAACTTAATTTTACCTCTATAAAAATGGAGGAACTGAGTATAATTTTACGAAAAAAAAACATTTTTCTACAATTTTTTATTTCTTAGATTTAAGCAAAGTACTATTTGCTAAATATATCCCTAAAAAAAATCTGAAACAATATGCAACTGATTTCAACGTTTTAAATATATCTGATCATTAGTGAACAAGAATACATGTTATCTAACAAAATAACTTGCGGATATGCCATTATATTAAAAGTTCTCAGTGTCCATTCGAATATCAATGTTATTTCAAAAAACTTTACTCTTCTCGAAATACTCGTAAAAAATTATTTCAAAATAAATAGATATTTTATGAATAAATATTCATGAAAATGAATATCGAGCGAAATATGAGAATTAAAAATCACTTGCAATATGAAAATTTAAGTATTTAATGAATCTAAATAATCATTCGAACATATTGAAAATATCATTAGTAATGTTTATTAATCAAGTTTCTTAAAAAAATATTGTATTCTCAGATACTTCAATTCAAAATATGCCATTTTGTAATCAGTATTTGACGTATGTTACTTATTTTAATCTTAAACTTTACTTTAAACTAATTTTTTACTTTAAACAACGTAAATAGTAAATATACTATCTTTTTATTCCATAGGAAAATATAAATTTTCATCTAATTTTTATTTTTATTTTTAAACGCATTTAATGTAAATTACATAAAAATTTTTAGTTACTGCTGTACTTCATTTTTTCAATAGTTAACACATTTTTCTATAATGTATCACTTCAAACTCACGCCACATGAGTGAACAGATTATAGGAAAATGTGTTTATTATGTGTGATTCTCTTAGGGTGTGAGAAGAAAAATTGAAAATGAATGAATTACACAATTACATTTAACTTACAAGTGTGTTCTTAAGAAGTGACATACGCCTCAGATGTGTTAATATATATATATATATATATATATATATATATATATATATATATATATATATATATATATATATATATATATATATATATATATATATATATATATATATATATATATATATATATATATATATATATATCTGAATTCTGTATTTAATTGTATTTAATTTCTTGCTAATAATTTTACTTTTTTATGGGACCCGGGACAAAATTTTTTTACATTCTTTTAAATATTTTGCGCAGCTATTCTTTTTAAACAATTTTAAAATTAAAAATATTTGAAAAAATATTTTATTTTTGATACAATTTAAAAAATTATTCATTATATATAATTTTTTTTTGTATTTATAAGAAATAAATATGCTTAGAAACATAAGCACAAAAAATTTTCCTCACATTTCTCTTTTTATACTCATAAAAAATATTTAAGAATTCAAAAATCAAAATATTTTTAACTATTGTCTTTTGAAAATAATTGCTTTAACTATTTTAAACGACTGATTTTAACAAACTTTAAAGACAAATAAACACACTACATTTGAAGAAACAATGAACTTAATTTTAAATATTTATGTAATATTAAATTTAAAATTAGATTATACTATCTGTATATATTACATTTTTAGTTTTATACCAGTTAAAATTTAAAGAGCTAGAAAAAATCCATTCTTTAGGGAAATAAGTTTGAATTTGACGCGGTAAACATACTTGTATAATAATCAAAACTCTTGTAGAAGAATATCTTCAATTCTGCTCATCCTGAAAGGCTAATTTTATTCTATTCTATACAAAATAATTAATTTATTACTCTATAAGTAATAATAAAAAATATAATAGTAAACAAAATCCTCTCCTGAATAAACTGTAAAAGTAAGCGAGTAGAATCGATGTTGTATAAATTAGTATATTATTACATTAAAAACTTGTCATTAAGATTTTTAGTCTTCAATATGCTTAGGGAAAATAAACCAATATAGAACAAAAAATATTGTTCTAGGTATTTCATAAATATTATAGCAGTAAAACTATAAGTGACGGTATAGTTTGAAAGGCAATTTTTAGAGCTACAATTATTTTATTAATCTAGTTATTTTTCAATGATTAATTCAATCAAATAAAATAGGGTAATTTCTTGCCACTTTTTAAATAAATTATTTTGTAGAAAAAGTACACAAAAGCTATTGATTCATTTGTATAAATTATTTTCGCATAAATTCCTCTTTTCATGATGTTTAAAACTCAAATGGGCAAATATTTTATTAAAAGAATAAATGAAGATTTTGAGAAGTCATATTAAGTTACACTAAATTATATATATTGACCTAAGAAATATTAAGAACACCTGTTTTAAATAATAGATTTTGTAATCGATTGGTAATTAAACACGTTTATATATATAACTTTTTAAAAGTACCATTTAAACATATAAACATAGTTTATATATTTCTAATTAGTATTTTCGATATATATATATATATATATATATATATATATATATATATATATATATATATATATATATATATATATGATATGTATAGATAGATAGATAGATAGATAGATAGATAGATAGATATCACACCTTGCATTTATATTCCAAATTAAATCGTAGAAGTAAAGCTAAATTTACGTATGTACTCTGTGAGAAAGAAATGGTGAAACTTTTAAATACTAAATGTCATGTATTTTGATATTAATTCTTGGCTTTTAACAATTCCTTATTGAAATACATTTTTTATTACTAAGAAGAAAATATTGCTTAAGAATCATAAGAAAAACTTTGGCATTAAAATCTCAAAAATATTTTATTATTAACTAAATATAATTATTTTTCCCAAAATAAGACTATTTATATCCCAACTTGATAAATTATTAATAAATATACACCTATATCAGCACCTCCCAGTGCAACTAACAACCCCTAAAAGCCTCATCATGTGACCTAACACAGGAATGTTAAACTCAGAAGTTTTCTAATAACCTTTCTTAATATTCCTCAATTCACTCCCCAAAATAATTTTCCCTTACCCATACTGGACCCCCTACAGCTGTTTTGACCTGACCTTGTAACCCGGATTTCCCCGTAGGCAGTTCAGAACATGGGTCAGATGCCACACAACTACCTAAAAAATTAAGATGAAAAATATGACTCTGAGAATTACACACACTTCAATATCTAAAATCCCTACCTGTTTTCTACGGGAAAATTGTTTGCCATTTTATACAAAAATACGACCACTTTCTTTCTTAAAAGCAATCAATATGAGTTCAAGGACAGCGGATATGATTTACTAAACAATTTTTTAGAATGCCCTTAATGTAACTCGTGATAGCTTTATTCGTAAGTAATTCATGATAAGATACAATTTTAATGTAAAATTTTATCACTGAATTGATTAAATTTATCAAAAAGGAATGATTTTAATCATATTCATCATGTAGAGATTCATGAGTTACTTCAATATTAATAGTTTTAGATTATTACAACGAAAATTGTACTGACCATTTAATTAAAATATAGATGAAACTGAGATTTTTCTTCGTAGGAAGCATTTTATGATAATTATTTAAAGTGTTGACTCACATGCTGTTACTAACTTTTATTAATTTAATTGGCGCTAGTAGTCTCATTAAGCTGGAAGTTATACACAGTATAATTATCCCAAAAGTCTTTTGCTTAATGGAATAGAAAGTATAACATCCTCATAAATAGAATTCTTTATATAATTAATTTCTGTAACTGTATCTGTAACAACCTTAATTATATACTATCAGGCATATTTGTTATGAGTTCCAGGAAAATAAAATGAATTTCTCAGCTTTCACAAAATGAATCCTACAAATACAAAGCAAATATTTATTATGGTAGCGAAGTTTTCTAAAAATTATTTTTGAAGGGCTATAGCAACATGCTTGAAATTTTAAGCAATACTTAAAAAATACTTAAATGTGAATTACAAGAAACAAAAAATCCTATACCAATTTTCAATGGAAAATGAGAAAAAAGTTATTTTGAGAAAGTAAGGAATCACAAAGAAATGTCTTTTAAAAAAAAATTCCATTAAGATTTACATACAATAATGTATTAAAGCCTTTATGGTCATATTGTGTTATTTGTATCATAATCTTACCAAACATTTCTCTAAAACAAAATAACTTCATATTATATATAATTTAATAAGCAAGATCTCAATTATAATATTAAGAATTCAATTCTGACCTTGCTATAATATTGATTTTTCATGAAAAGTTATAAATTGTATAGTATATACAATTTTATGCAGCTCGTTAGAATGGGACAATAGTAAACTTGTATTTCAACTAGAACTAGAAAACTTGTATTTCAACATTTACGCTACTTTAAAACTTAGCATTTGCTTACTAATATAAAATAAAGTTCTAAGAAAGCATCAATAGATAATTTCTAAGACAATAAAATATAAAATAATATCCATTATCCAGGTATTTTCCTGAAACTGTATTCCAGATGTACTTAATGGATTGCCGAGATGGCACCCTAAGGGTTAACGTTCTGGTCTAAAGTTCAGAACTTTGTAGGCTTGAGTCCCACTTCTAAACGTAATGGTTCGGAATCGCCAATTTTTAACTGTAGGTTTTAGTTTAGTTAGCCTTTGTGTGCAAAAATGATCAAAAAACCTATAAACACAATACTGACAAAGCGCATGGACTCTCTAAGCGGTATATTTAGGGTTTTGCTTTTTCAGACTGCCATCTTTGCTCGAATCTTAAAATACGTTAATCAATATTGGATTTTTCGCAACTGTGATTTGAGTCTTTAATTGTATTTTTAATAATGTATTGCCCCTGGATTGTCAGTTAATTATACAAAGTAAAAATATTTTTAATGGTCAGTATCACATGTGAAGTTAATGAAACTTTGTTTAAAATGGTATTTAGAGAAAAATTCTATATTGCATATGTTTTACAATTATTTCTCTTTTAAAAAATATATAATACTTCAAGAGTATGCGTGAATAAATTATTTATTCAGGTGCATGCTGAAAAAACTAAGTCTAAATATGCACATAAAAAGTAATGCAAAATTTTTAGAATACATATTTATTATATTGTCAAATTCGTATAAATAATATTCTTCTAATTTGACAAAACAAATTACAATTTTTAATGCTTTCTATGAAAGGATACTTTTACTTAGAAGTATTTTTCCATAAACATTAGTTAAGATGGAAAAAGAAAGTGAGATATATATTTCCTCCGTAAAAGTATTTAGAACATGTTTAGTATCAATAAATTGCTTACATGTTTACTTGCATGCATAATAGTAAATACTAAGTTTGAATGGCAAGTTAACACTTTTAAATTCGGAATTTTTAAAAGAAAAATTTGTTTTTAAATTACAAATGGTTAACAAAAAAAGATGAGGATTATAGATTTATTTTTGAAGTAAATTTTTTCCATTCTGTTGTAGAAAACGGTTAATAATTTTTGTCACTGCTTATAAAAGCCTTCAGAGAATAAAATCAAATTTTATATTTAATTCATCCTTATGTAAGGAGCAATGCACATTTTTATTCTAAGTGAGTTCTTTTATCCCACTCTTATGCCATATTTAGTTAAAAGAGAATCCATCTTTTTATAAATAATTAGAAAAAAAATTTCCGCTAACTTTAAGTCTGTAAAACGCATCAGTGATAATATGTTCACACAAGAGTAGCTAAGAGAAATCTATCAGAGAAAAAAGTTTTTAGAGTTTGTGTGACCTTGTTCTTTAACAAAACTATTTGTTTCTATTTCACGGGGAATGGTTTCACCTTTTCTTTGTTTACATCAGCAAACAATAAAATGCATCAAAGGTGAAATATTCTCTCTATTTGAGATATCGATTCTCTGCTGTTTTAATCTCCTCAAATTTTACTCCAGTTTTAAAAGAATGTCTTCTTTTTTTATAGAATCAGTTTTTCATGCCAAGAGGAAATCAGGTCAGATTTTCGAGCCAATTTGGATACCCCATCTCGCAGGTTGCTTTCAAATCCGGATCAACCCACCAATCCGATGTTATAGAAGTGATTACATACGCTTTGATGTGATTTGACCTGCTGTTTAAGTGCATCATTAATCCTCTCAAGACTCATTTTTCCATGTCTAATTCTTTCAGTTGCTGCATCTTCTTCCTCCGATTGACAACCGGGAATATGGCTACGAATTTCGCTTCTTATTTTGAGCTTTCGCGGCGCTAGGACCAGTTTTATTTACATCACATTTCCCAGTTAATAGAATTGGAAATTCGCTATGAGTATTCTTCAGTTGAAATTTTCACACGAGTTTTCGAAAGCTATTTTTTTGCAAATATGTCTTACAATTTTTTGTACATTGTTTGGACGAGTTGTTTCTGATGATAGAAGACCAGTATTCATAGTAGCTCACATGGTGAATTCCGTATATGAATTGGAAGAGCACTTAGCTCGAGGAGCAAATGCAATCGAAGCTGATCTCACTTTTTATAAGAATGGTTCGGTTAAACATATTTATCATGGATATCCTTGCGACTGTTATCGAGTATGTGACGAAAAAGAAAATTTTGCGAAATATTTAAATCATGTACGAGATCTTGTGAATCCTTCTCATTCGAGCTACAAAAAAAGTTTAACACTTCTCTTTCTGGATTTAAAACTGGGCGATATCTTACGATCGGAAAAATACAAAGCGGGAGAAGAAATTGCCAAGTATTTGATTACTCATCTCTGGAGTAATGATTTAAGTGATCCACATATTCATGTACTTCTCTCAATTCCTCATGTTTCCGATGCTGAAACAATACGGGCAGTGAGAGATACTTTCACCAAATCTAACAGAGCTACTTCTATGCAAAGATTAGGATACGATGTGGGCTTAAACGATGATTTGAATTCCATAAGAAAAATGTGGACCAAGTTGGGTGTTTCTGAGAATCGATGGCAAGGGGATGGCATAACGAACTGCTTACGAGGTTTCTGGGATAGTAGCAGGCTTCGACAAGCAGTTCGAATCCGAGATTCAGGCACCGGCTTCATAGATAAAGTTTACGATTGGACATTAGATACTACAGCTCAAATTAGAAATTCTTTAAGATCTGGAGTAGATGCTATCTTGACAAATTTTCCTGAGCGCGTAGTAGCTGTCCTCCAAGAAAAAGAATTCAAAGATAGATATCGCTTAGCTACTGTTGATGATAATCCATTCTCCAGAGTCGTCACTGCTCCATTTAAAAGCAGTAATAAAGGGACAAATCTGAATGGATACGTTGCATCTTTACGAGAAATCACAATAGCACTTATGAGTTATGTTTGGGATTTCTATGAACTTCGATTGCAACGTCCAGCAACCTTATTTCCCCTTATTCAGGAACTTTTAAGTCGAGCTTTACCACTATTAAGACAATATAACAGGGCTTTGAAAAAACTGTCAAAAAAATCCCTTAATTAAATATTTTTGGAGAAGGGAATCACTGATCGTGGAAGATAAAAGTTTCTCTAACTTTAGCAGGCAGGCTTGCTTTAATAAACTGAAAGTTTCTTCAATGAAACTAGATATTCTAAAAGTATCGTTTTTCTCATCGCTGATTTGCAGCAAATGAGTTGCCAAAATAGAACTTAAAAACTGATTTTATTTAACATATTTATTAATGACTTGCTGGGCAAGTAAAGTAATAGAATGTAATTAGAAAAGCTATTTATTCTTATATTATTATAAATTCACATGTGCAACTATTTTCCAATGTATTTGAAGCAAAATCTTTTTCTCTAGAAGATACATGCAATAAACTCATTAAAGGTAAGATTTTTTTATCACTTGATTTTTATATATAGAATTCAGAGATATACCTAGATTATTGCTATATATTCTTTTACATTTCTTATAAAAGTGAACTACAATTAAAATTTTCATATATTACAAAAAATTGTTTCTAGTATTACATATAAGTGTGTTGAATAATATTATGGATAGAAAATTGTGGGTGGTATTAAAATGAGATTCATAAATCTGGTGCTACCATTTAATATTAGAACATACGATATGAATTTAGATAAAAATCTACTTTTTTAAGTAGCTTAAAAAGTAAGTAAAATTTGAAGTCATCAATCAAATTTCGCTATAAACCAGAGAAATTGTTATATTTTTGTAACTCACAATTTAGAGAATACTGTTCAATATTTGCAATAATTTATTAGTGAATCGGAAAATTCATTATATTTTTATTGCTTTGTCTATTATATTTGTATATATATATATATCATAATTTCCTTTTTCATTATATCTATTTCTCTTTATTTTTGTTTTGGTTCAAATATTTTGACTCGTACTTATAGTTCGAATAACTGATATCGTTTCTTAAAATTTCAGTACAGTTAAAATTATTTTGATATGCATGTAGTTACTGTATCGTACAGATTCAAATTTAAAAAGTGAAGAGAAATATTTTCATATTTATATTTTCAACAATTTTTGTTAAATTTGTACGAATATATATTTTTCGTTAAAACCTCAGCTTTTCTGAAAAATATACAAAAAATTGTTTTAGGTATCTACAATTAATAAGTAAATATTTTAAATACACTAGAATTATAATTTCGGTTGTAGAAAATACAAATTATAAATTTAGTATTTGCTACACATAAAATTACCAAATATTTAAAATTGTCATCTACTCAAATTATTTCCCACTGCATCTAACTTCTGTCGCCTTTGATGTCACGGTATATATTTCAATTTCAACGATTATCCGATAAATTCTCTTTTCATGATGGGCAAGATTACAATAATATAAAACTTGAATTTATTTTGAAGAGCATTAAGTTACAATATTTCTGGAAAATCTTAAGCAAATGATTTTGAATGTGAAATCTGGATTTCTTCACTTTAGTCTATCATCGTATGTGACAACTACACGTAAGAATTTAATCTGTTAGCAAAAATTCATTCATCAAGATTGTTTAAGCTATCTCCATCCTATTACACTTCTTTGACATGAATTTGTTTTAGATTACATTAATTGAGTATGTCATTAAGTTTTCAAAACCAAGTATGTTTTTATATCACTGGATAAAGTTTATCAAACTTGAAAAATCATAAAAAGGAATCCTACTTGGGGAATAATTGCTTCGAAATGTTATAAAAAGTAATTTTTATGGATTCTGTTAACATTTTTCAGTGTAAATAAATAAAATAAATATATGTAATTGTTACTCACATATTTCAATTTAGAGCATAATTAATTTAATCAACGGTTCCGGTTTCTTAAATTTTACAAAGAACTTTGCACTTGAAAATAATGCTTGTGATTACGGATTAACATAAGAATTTCTATATTTGATATAAATAAGAATAATAAATTCAATTAAAATAAGAATTTCAATACTTTTGAATGTAGAGATACTACCAAAAGTATTGAAATTCTTATTTTTCTATTAACGCACTTCTAAAGTCTAAAAGAAAATTTTATTTCAATTTTTAAGTATTTTTCTTATCAGTCAAGGTTTAAAACATTCTGCTAATTCTTATTAATGTCCGGGATTTTGTTAATTCCTTGCCAATGATACATTTCACAAATTTCCTGGAAATGCAAATATATCAGTATGAAAATATCAGTTTTATCTATAATTTTTTAAATATTTAAAAATTTGCATATTAATCATTTGTTTAAAAGAATCGTGAAATATTTTTTCTCTCCTATAAACATTGGAACCAAATTGTAAAGTCCTCATCTAGTACTGATTTATTTCTTCTTAAAGGTATTTAGTATATAAAGCTCTCTTTTATAAATTATATATGCATATAAAAAAGTGTTAAGATATCTTATTTTATGAAATGAATTTTTTAATAAAACTTCAATAGTTTTAATGTATTGAAAGAAAAAATACTGTTTTTATTTTAATGTTTTACAATATCTTGTCAATGGTGTGGTTCATGGATTTTAATAAAATCTACATTTATTAATTATTTAGAGATTATATGTTTAATCTATAGGGACTTTGTTTTATTATTGGACCGCATTTATTATGCAAGCTTTTGAAAAGAAAATATTTTTAGAAATTACATTTTTATATCAATAATTCAAATTGCTTAAATGGAACCGACTTGTGTAGTGCTTACATAAAGGACCATTTATGCAGTAAGCCATGAGAAAATGAATCATGAATGTATTAAAATAAATATATACAACCTTAAACGGGATGTGAATAAGGCAAAAAAATTATTAACTTGTTCGGAATAAATAAAATTACAAAGTATAAGATTAATTTTATTACTTTATATAAGCAGTTATTTACTAAAGGACAAATAATTACTAAGTAAACAGTTTTAAACAACATTTTAACACAGAATTCGTATAATTAATAATCAATTCAATTAGCAAAAAAATGAGAAATTCCCGATATTTTTAACATGTTAGGAATATACTTTGGAATAACAGTAAAAAAAAGTTGAAATGCCTAATTGGGTTTCAAAGGAATATTTTCAGTTTGAGATTTTTTTGGACATGAATCAACTACTCCCACAAATTTTTTCCCTAAAATTATTTTTTTAATATTACATTGTTGCATCAATAGATTAGATTTTGTTCTAATTATGTTCAATAATTCTGTTCCTATAAAGATTTGAAAATTTAATTTGAAATAATATAAGGATCTAATAAAGTAATTAACGATTATATTATTAATGATAGAAATAAGAAAGATCTATTTAACTTCTACATTAGCAACGTTAAATGGTATTACTTAGTATGTGTTTTTACTAAGTAATAACTTCAGAACATTATTTTCGAAAAGTGTAGTTAATTTATAATGTTTTAGAAAGATTTCTGTAAATAAGCTTACTTTCTGTCAAAAATTTTATGAGTTTTGGTTAATACAAAATGCATTGTGATATGTATAAGACGTTTAATATAAATATTGTAGAAACATCGGAATTGTTACTATTCTAAAGTTTCTCAGGGTTTTCAATCTGAACTGCTTCGATTTAAACGTATTTTTACGATCTGTTGAAAAGCTTACTTCTACACGCGTTAAGAAGTAAGCTTTTCACCTGCCATTATAGAATAATAGCTTTTCGTCTGATCAATTTCCACCTTCCATTCATCTATCTTTGCGTTTATATTGAAATTGTTATTGTCGCTCAGAGAATAAGCAGCCTGTTCCCTGCATGACAAAAGCACGCCTATCTACAAACTTCCACAAACCTGGTAAGCTCTCCATGGTCGAATGGGTATAGTCTCCATGGTGATATTAATATTTCTAGAAATTTCAAAGCCAGAAAACTTTCGTGTTGAGAACTTTCGGTTATCTGTTATAATTTCTAATATCATTGCTGGTCAGTGTGGTTCCTTCTTTGTCTTTACAAATTCTTATTAATCTGTCAACTATATATGAACTTAAATATGCTAAGTTGCTGAATTGCTTTTTATTTGTTGTTCAATGACAATTATTTTTCTTTACTTTCCCGGTGATGACAGCAGAATAAAATTTTGTAAAATTAAAACGAATCACATCTTTATTAAAAGTAGCATGCCATTGCACGGTTTTTGTTTTGAGTACTTTATAAATTTAAAAAAATAATACTTATTCAGCTTATCAACTTGATCTGATCGAAATTGCTGGATTTGATAATAAAAAAATATACAAAATTCGAAGACTTACAGATTTTCTGAGAATAAACTAGTAAATCTTGACCATATTTAGTACTCACAAAGTGTACATTAAATATCAAGTCACACAGAGCTCAAATAATTAGCTTAATATTGAGTTATATTTATATTATAAATTTATTATATTCGCTTTTTTGGCGCAATAGTTCTAACTTCACAAACTTTTCAATTAAAGCTCATAAGTGAAATACTTAGATTTTAAATGCAATATTCAAAATAAAAATACCACAATTTTTCTAGGAATAATTGAGGGATTTAATTTCCTGTTCCTACAAATTGAATATAGGCGTTTTTCACTTTTAACGTTATTTACGATGATAAAATTATTTACACTGGTAGATGTTACCTATCTTACAACTTAACTGAGAATTTAACTCTTTGTCCTTCGGTTCAACAGTTCGTGGGTTCAATTCCCACCTCTGTCTTGAATGCTTGTGGAGTTCGGCATCTACTTTAAACTGCAGGGCTCACGTATGCAAAAACGGCCGTTGAGCGACTAACCAACCATTTGATAAAGAAAATTTGTGTGCGCGCCATTTTCGTTCTGTTTAGGGATAATCTTACTATTTAAATATTTAAAGAGAAGTCTAAAAAGAACGTTATTCACAGTTCTAATATCTTCATATCTTCCTGTAATTCATCGCATATACAGTCAGTCAAAAAAGTATTGGGACACTTGGGATGTGTAACATGTAAAGCTATTTATAAAAATATTTATCACATTAAAACAAAAGCAAAAGTAATCAAGAGGTGCTTTAACATTTGGTATACACTATATAATTAAAATTTTGCTAATATTTTAGCTTAGTAATTTGATATAGCTTTTTGAATATAATTTAAAAGCAAACAAGGGTCAAAAAATTATTGGGACACTTTTGAAATGAGCAAGTAAAACTATAAATATATCACTCAAAATAAAATTTAATTTGCTACCACTTTTTTTAGACAATACTTTTCAACATAAGTTGTCAATAAAATCGGTTACATGTAGAGCAATGGCGAAAAACAAAGATTTCGATGGATGTGCGAAATCTGGTAACAAGCCATTAGAAAAATGGAAAATCAGTTCACTGTATAGGACAAATCTTGGAGCTGAGTAAGTCTACTGATTTTATCATTATTCACAGGTTCACAAAAACAAAGTGTTGAAAAAAAGTAGAGATCAGGGCGCCCTAGGATATTTACTGAACGTGAAGAAAGGTGGATTGTGAGACAAGTTCTCATTAATTCAAGAACCAGCGTAGTAAAAATGACTCTGAGATGTAAAAGTATGTTCGGGTAATCTGTAAATCCTGAAACTGTCAGAAATGTTTTAAGAAAACATAGGTATCATGGTAGAGTACCTCGAAGAAAGCCTTACATTTCCAAAGCAAACAGACAGGATAGACTGGCATTTGCTAAAATGTATGTAAAGCAGCCACCAGAATTTTGGGAAAATGTAATTTTCGTAGACGAAAGCAAATATAACATTTTCGGTTCACATGGGAAGCAAAACGTCTGGCGGACACCTAATACGGAATTGCATGTCAAAAATTTGCTGCCTACTGTTAAGTATGGAGGCCACAACCAATTAGTCTGGGGCTGCATGGCAAGCTCTGGTGTTGGAAACTTAGATTTCATAGATGGTATAATGAATAAATATGTCTATCTTGGGATTCTCAAGCGAAATTTAAAGCAAAGTGTGAGAAAGTTGGAAATAGCAAGACATTTTAATTTTTACCATGATTACTACCCAAAACATACTGCTCCCATTTGCAAGTTATGGCCCTTTACCACTGTCCTGGTGTGATTAAAATTCCTGCACAAAGTCCAGACCTTAATCCCATAGAGCATGTATGGGATTGTTTGCAGCAAAAATTCAATGAACACATTTCTAACAAGCAGGAGTTAAGAAAACATCTGGTTGAAGAGTGGGCCAAAATCAACGGGTCGTTTTGTGCAAAACTGATCAAATCCATTCCAAATCGACTGTTAGAGGTCATAAAGTACAAAGGTGGTACAACAAGATGTGAACTAAAAAATTTTTGCTTTTTTTATTTATTGGGCAGTGTCCCAATACTTTCTTGAGCTTATTTTTTGTCTTGATTTTTTTTCTTTATATTATAACAATAATTACATCAATATATGAGCTTTGTTTCAGTCACTATGATCTGCATTTAACAAAATGTCATATACGTCTTTTTTTTTTTTGTTTCATTTGTGTATTTAAGTTACATATTATGATAAAATTTCCTGAACTTATATTGTGTACCAATACTTTTTTCGCAGAGTATATAATCTCATATTTCAACTGTTTTCTATCAGTAAAATTTTGTCTACATAATTTACCTACAACCCTACAAAACGTTTTAAATTTACCCTCATTTAGTCCAGAATAGAATTTTAATGTGATATGTTTATCCTGGATTTTATTTAAAAAAAATTTAATTTCTAATTTTTGTATTCAAATGTTCATTTAGGACAGTCTCATTGAATTCAGATTTTCCAACAATTTCAATTTGAAATCAAAAATGATAATTTTCATTAAATTATGTCACTCTTCCAAGTTATAAACTTCAAAGATTTCATTAATGGATATATTATAAAAACAAAGTTAAAATACTACAAAAAAGTAAGCTCTTGTTTTATTTTGATTTGGTATGTTTTTCCAACTCTTTAAATTTACCGTAAAATGTATTTCATCTCAATAAATAGTAACGACAACAGTAGCTGAAAGAACACGTATAATTTTTAATTCTTTACATTTAAAACATTTTGAAGCATTCCTAATTTTTTTTAATCTAGTAATACTTTTAGATAGTATATTTTTATAAAAAAGGTATAAAAATAAAAAAATTTGGCATTTTTTATATCGCAAATAAAAATATTAAAAAATTATGCGCGCGCTAGAGTATGTGGGTGGGGTTTTTATTGTTTAAACTTTTAATGTCTTTCACTTAGAAATATTGGAAGTTTCTCTAGAATAAATTTAGATTCTTATTCATTGAGATATTTTCAATTTCCCTATTTCACTGAAAGGAAACGCAAAGTGGTTTATAAAATTTTATGTAATACAAGTGTTAATATATAAAGAATTTGTGTGCTGAGAACAAACTAAGGAAATATTTTATCGAAAAAGAAAAATGCTCTTCTGCAATGGCCGCAAATTTACTTTATTATTTTTGTAGTTAGATTAATAATCTTTATAATGACACAGATTAATAATTATTTTTCACTTAACTGAATGCTTTCACATAAAAATTGGTAATTATAATTTAAATTAAACGTTAAAAAATTTGAAAATTTTTGTATTTTTTTTAAAAATATTTTTGATTTTTAAAAAATTTTGCTGATGGAACAGAGGGCACTTTTCAATACTTTAAATAATTTCACCAGTCTGAACTATGAAAAAAAATCAATATTAAATTTAGAGACTGCTCAAGCTCAATAAATCGATCAAACAGTATCTATTATAAAGGTAAAACATTGAAGTTGTACATTATGAGTGCAAAAAAACTATTGATGAAGATTTCATTTAAAATAATTATTTTTATACACTTTGAAACACGTTTGTTATAAATTTACTGAAATGAAACCTCATTGAAAAAATATTTTTTATTCAAATATGGAGAATTTATAAGTTTAGAATGGCGTGTTAGGGGAACTGAATACATTTTTAGGAATTACAATAATTATATATAGGAAAGTAATAAATCAAATACTAAATATAAAATGAACGTAAAACTAAAAATGTTAAAATAAATTTTTACAAATTTAAGCTAAACTACTTAGATTTTTTTACTTTAAATTGTTTGGTTATCACTGTTGGCAAAGTTTAATGCAATTAGTTTCACAATTTGGCGACCAAATTAATTTGAGTTAATCTTGAGCTACTGTAGCCTTTTTTGATCATGTGAGCTGGCAATTAAAAGAATTATCGAATCTAAAAAAATCTTGCAATTGTTAATTGCCTATAAACTTACATTTCTAGTAAAATATGGAGTCAATTTTAATTGAGCTGAGTATGACAAAACTTGTATTGAATTATACATAAGAAATTCAAATGTATTTAGTTATAACAAATTTCTAAATCAAGTTTATTAACTTTAATGAGTCATTGTATCTGTCCTTAATAAATTTCCTTGTTAGAAGAGTAGATAGTGACTACCTTCACAAATACTATTGTCCAAATTTTATCAGTGAGTTTGTTACTGTATTGATCTTTTTTAAAATAAACTTCATACCAGAAAAATCTCAGATGTAGAATTGAATATTGGCTTAACTTGGAGACCATTCACAAACGTGAGTACTTTCAGGAACGAGACTAAATATTTTCAGAACTTGAAATCTATTTTGCGTGTAAATAGTTTTGAAAATTATCAATTTCAACTAAACTGCAGCATTTTCTTCCAAATCAAAAGACTTCATGACATTAGTAAACTATTCAGAATTACACTATAAGAAGTGAATTGAAAATTGCAACATTACGAATCATGGTATCATTTGTTGACTTTTCTTCAAATCATAATTTCTACCTATCGATTGCTGTTGTAGAAATGTGTTGAAAATCCTTGTTGTTCGACGTCTTACATACAATTCGCTTACATAGGTCATTTAGACTTGATATTATCCTACACAATAGAATTCATACCAGTTATATCGTATATTTTTTTGTATGTTAGCAAAAAAAAAATTTCCTGCGGAAATTTTCCCGTTACGTGCCTGGTTCTAATTGGTACCCCCCGATTTTTTGTACTTTATAAAAAATCTAAACCTAACCAAACTAGAAAGCACATTTCATTTATTGAATTTAATTTTTATGGGACTGTTTTTAATGGTTATTTCTGCAAAATTTTAAAAATAATATTTACATTGAAAATTGAATTTCAAAATATCACACTAGAGTGAATTAGTTGAAAAATCCTCTCAAATACTTTCTTGTATTAACTTCCCCCCTGTTTTTCAAAATCTTAGATTTATTTCCTGAAAATCTTTTCTTTCTTTCATGTACTGTTGTAACTTTTATCAAATCGTTAATTCATACATTACTTTCAAACATTTAAGTTTCAAAGTCCCGAGTGAACTTCTATATGCTACCAAGAGATTGTATTTCTTCCTTTGGGAAATCGAACCATTTCTTGCCGCTCTTCCGCGATAACATTTGTTAAGGCCATCTTGGTGACAATTTTGAAGAAGTTGCCAAGCATCGGCAGTTTTGGCTGTGATGCCACGTAACTTTTACTGTAAATGCTGTGACTTTCACAAATCTAACTTTCGTTGACAGGTGATTATATTAAAACAAATGACAAAAATATAATTAAACAGTGGAAGCATTTACAAATAATTGAATGATAAAAATAACTGTGATAATTTTAGTTTCCTAGGTAATTTATTAAAATCCGATAATGCAAATTTGAAAATAATATTCAGTAAATTAAAAAATTGTCGTAGTGGGATGACAAAGATATTAAGGCAAAAGATCCTTGATGATAAAATAGTTGCTCCGAAAGATTTTTTCAGCTGGTATGAATTACCAATTAGATATACTGAACTTAATTGTGTCAAATAATTTGTATTTCTCGTACTTGAAGATCATGTTTGAGAACACTATCTATCATTCCTGTTAAGGTTGCTGAAAAAGCGAAATATATCATTCTCCAAATTAAAATTGTGACCAAGACATTTAAGGTTAAGTATATCGTAGGAAAGGTTCGCAAATTAGGATTCTATTCCTACTGAAAATGAAATCGGTCCAGAGGTATACAAAAAATTTTAGAAAATTCATTAATATGAAATGCAAAAAAAAAAAATTATTATTGATAAGTTAAAAAAATTTAACAAATGCTTTACTCAAAATGTGTTATCCAAAAATTTAAAAAGGGGCGACTTCATTTATTTTGCTGGTGAGTGCCAGCTAAATAGAAGACGAATCTTGCACCGGCGTTGTTTAAACATACTTCTCCATTTACATTTTAATGTCACACGTAAAGTTTTGAGGGTGCACTAGAAATGCAATAAGTAAAATTGACATATATGTATCACACGGTATATGTTTGGCACAGCTTATCCGTTTTTGGATCTTGGGCCACAAAATCCCACCAACCTTATGGTATATGATCACAGATGAATATCACATGGTGATCCAAGCAGTGATCACAGATGGGTAAACATTCATACAATAAAAAACCTTGATACTCTACTAAGCCAACTATCAGCTTTTCGCTCTTGAAAGCTATCAAAGTTGACAAAATATTTTAAGTACACAGGCAAATATATATGTAGTTTAAAAAAAAAAAAGAGTACTTATCTGATACTTCACACCATTAACTTCATATTATGATTATGCTGAATAACCATGGAATGTGTTTGTTAAACATTGCTCAAAGTCAAAAATGAAGATAAATTTTGTTTTAATTAATCACACACATAATAAATAAGACTTTAGTCTAAAATAATTTAATAAGAACTAATTTGTGTGTGTTACTTTATGTGAGATAATAGAACCCAATACATTTCTTTCCGAAAGTACTTTTCGAAAATAGCAATTTCTGTTTATGTCTCGCAACGAAAGTAAACTGGAAAATTCCAAAGCACTTGCAAGGACAGATATGCTTATATAACTCAGAAGTGCCCCCTCTGTATCAAATGGCAGCGCTGCAAAATAATGATGATTGTTTTGCCTTTAGGTGAATATTTTGTTCTGCTCTCACCTTAGCCTTGGGTGTTTTGTACAGGTTCAGAATCCTTTAAACAATAGGTCCAAGTCTAATTACTCCTCAAGTGCAAACCAGCATTAAACATTACTATAAACAAACCATTTTAAACAGTTTAAAAGCTAGTCCGAGCCCGACATCTTTCACACCGAAGAAAGTCTTAATAATTAAAGATATGTTATTATGAGAAGTTCCTTTAGTTTGCATAATTAGCACATCGCTCACTTACCTAGACAACAGGAGCCGCAGTAATTTGGCTGGTAAAGATGATTTAATAGGGGTGAAGGTGGTTTTAATCATGACAAAAGTTAAAACTATGTTCTTAGATAGATTATACAAGTTAAAAATGTTGCTTTCTTTTAATGTGGTTTGAAAATTGTAAAGTGGTGTGCTGGTTCAGATATTTTCACGATTTCACCATGGTTTAAAATTACAAGATACACACAGTTTCCTAATGATTCGTGAAATATATAGATAAAACTATCATTCATAAAACATTGCGTTACCTATTGTATGCCTTGATATCAAAAAACGCATATAAAAATGAATTATTTTTACTTGGATTTCACCATGATAATATCACCCTTTATGTAGTACATATAGTATCTAATCCTTCAACTAAGGTGTCTGGTTTCGAATCCTGATTGAATGACATTGATTTTAATTGATATTACAAGTCTTTTGACTATCTAAAATTATGCTAGGGTCTTTTCTAAGGTTTTCGTCTTAGATAATCGCAAACACTCTTATATAGTCTTTGTGGGCTATTAAAGTTCAAATAGTAATTACTAGTATGATATAAATAAAGTACAATAACCATTTATTTGACTGACTCCACATCGAAAAGTAGAATATTGGTCCATTTCACAAATTTCGGTCATGAAGAAAATTTATTTTTAATGTTTTTCATACTATATCATTCATAATGCATACCATAGTTTAAGTGAAAAAAAATTATTCTTATTTATCGAAATCTCCTCAACCATACCGTTGATTACTTAGCTTTCATAAGAGCTAAAATATTTCGTAGAAAAATTATTAAATTTTCGTATTAAAAATTATATCTAAATACTACGAGGAAATTATTTTAATGAAATTTCAGCATGAAATATTTTAAATTAAAAGAACATAAAGATAGCAATTAACATAAAAGCACATTTAAAATGTGAGATTCACAAATTCTTTAAAAAATATAATGAAGACATTTTGAAGAGGAATAAATGTTTTTAAGTTGACTTTTAAAATTATTTTCTTTTCCTAAGAGAGTCAATAAAATTGGGTTTCTCATTGCCATCATTAAAAATACTCTAATTTTTTTTATTTATCATCGCTTACTTGTATACTTAGATTTATTTTTACCTTCTAAATCGGAAAACTTATCAGATTATATTTCTCCTCATCCATTAAGCCGAGCCACCAGCTAAATGGTTAGCGCTCTTACCTTCGGTTCAACAGTTTATTCGTTCGAATCTTATTTTGGTTTGGATGTTTCCAGTGTTTCATAATCCACTTCAAATTGATCTCGGTCTAATCAGCCCTATCATGCAAAAAATGACCGTTGAGCGACAACCAAATCAAACCTAAACCTCATCCGTATCAAACAATTTTTGCGGTTCCGAAATTACTAAAAAAAAAGGCAATTGATTTAACAATCATATAATACAACTAATAATGGCAAACTGTGATCGTAGTGGCTTGGTTGGTTAGTTTCTCATTATTGGATGATAACGAGTTTGAATCTCGACCCAATCGAAGATCCATCGTATTCGCTAATTGAGACTGGAGCACATTAAATATGTCGAGGTCGTAATTTCCTCCATGTGAAATTATATTTCTGGAGGTGACATTAAAGGTTTCTTAAACAGTATATAAATTTTATCTTGTGACAATTTAGATATAATTTTAATGCATCTTAAATTTTATCAATGATTTTATAACCGAGTTAAAGTAAACTGAATTCAACGTCTGGATCGGATCTTGTATTATTATACTCCACAAATCAATCAATCTGAAGGTATCAGGCCAAATCTGGGGTTCTTCTGGTTGGTCTCTGCTTCTAAATTACGAAAACTCAACCACTTTCGAGGCAACTGTGGTGCACCCACTGTATAAGTTGTCATCACTTCCACCCCTTGCAGCGCTGAAAAATTGGAAATCCTAATAGCAGCCGGGATTTCAAGATAAAAAATGATAAATTAAATGAGCAAGTTAAAGCGATAACTTAATTAAAATAACTAATAAATAAAAACTGAAATTTGGCGAATCTTTGTAAATTGGAATAAGGAAAAAATGTGTTCGTAATCCTTTCGCGTCTTTTAAAAAATGATAAGGAATTTTCTTAAATATTTGATTTTTAGTTTAAGTGCGTTATCTAAAACTTAAATGGCTTATATAAATGCTTAAAGTAAAACTACTTTTGAGTGACTTAAGCAAACATTCTGAAGCAACAATACAAGTGTTCCGTGAAAAGTGATTAAGTGACTGAAGTGTTCTGCATTTAAAAACATTTTCCAACCAGGTTCTGATCCTGACTATTTTCCAAAGTTTTCAGTAATGCATCATTAATTTATTTCAATTATTTAAGGTTGGATCTCGTTTGTTTTTTCACTTCTTGGTTGAAAATGCTTCACCAGACTTTACGAATATGACAAGCAAATTAATGGTAGTTTAGAATAAGATAAATAATATTTAAGAATGTTTTTCAAAAAAGTATTCAATTTAAGACTTGATTAGAAGCATCGTAACGTTTTGTGGTAGCCATGAAGGAAAGAGCTGTTACATTTCAACAAATTCCTTGTTAACGAACAAATGTTTAATATTATCATCCACAAGTGAATTTTTCAAATCATTATAACTTTAGCTAAAAAAAATTGCTGTTGCTTCTACAATAAATATAACTACAATTTTTACAAATAATAAATTTCGTACACTAATATCAAACATAATCCAGTTATCTCCACAAATTATCAGCATCCTTCATTTCATAATAGAAAATTTCATTTTCTGTAAACAATTGCACGTCACTTTAATATTTTGAATCGACTTCTACATTTTCGATGTGATTGCGTTTTAATAGGATAATTCTATTTCATTGATAAAATATTTTATTCATATCGATTAAAAAACAATTTTTATTATTTTGCATTTTATTGTTATTAAATTTGATACAATATATATAAATTAAGGTGATTTTCAGTTATGAGAAGCATGCTTTTACATTTATAAATTACAGATGAATGAAATTTGTGCTACTCAAGTAATGGTTAAATAATTTTAAAATTATCTAATAAAGTAAATAAATCTCTCAATCAGTATCATATTTCTAACAATTGACAAAAAAAATTCAATGGTTATGCAATGAATAACACTTAAGCTAAAAAATGAAGCATTTTCTCAACGAAGCATTTCTTTTGTGGGAGACTTTTAATATATTTTTCAGTACTTCCTAAGAATTGAATTTACCCTATTTTTTATTAAAATACATAGTATCAGTTACTAAGGATCCATAAAATTCTGATGCAAGTAAGTTATAATGTGTTAAAAAACATTATCACCCCCCAAAAATAAATGATTAAAACATTTAATGAAGTATGAAAAATCTACAATACATTTTCTATAGCCTTTCTCTTTATCGTTATATAGTACAAAAACTTTCGTGACCAACAAGTTCATCAATTTTTTTTTTTCCTTGGGAAATTTACACGCAATTTCAGTATAATCCTTTTCTTCAGAATACAGTTAAATATTCAAACCTTGCTTCTAAAAATGTATTTTCTGATATTAGTACTCTTTTTTGCATTTTCATGTCAAACTTATAAATAAAACATTTTGATATAGTTCTAAAAATAATGTATTCATTTTTCGTGTCAAAATTACAAAGAATTCTTTCTTAATATTTTACTTATTATATCACAAAATTAATGCAAACAATTTTTTTTTTCATTACAGATGAAAATCTCACAAATCCTGGAGCAATTATTCTTGTCATCAGTCTGTTCTACTGGAAATTCCTTTCTGAATTTACTAAAAATACCTTCTGAGATCTTCATGTAATATCTACATTGAATATCATAACGCCTTATTTTGAACTGTACAATTTTAATACTGAATATGAATTAATTGGCTTAGGAAAGAACATCTTCATTATTAGAAACATTTAAGTATTGCAGTAAATTTGCATAACGTTATTTTTAGTACTAAAATATTAGTAAAAATTCGTAAAACAATCATTGTTACTTCTAACTCGTCATTATCCAACAGATTGTGTTTCTCTACTCAGAATTTCTTACTGAATGACATTATTCTTAACATATATGAAGAGTTTGATTCCATTCATATAAAAATTATGCAGCTTACAGATATTGTATACCGTTTATCAAGTCAAATAAAATTTTTTATAACAAACTGTTCATTTTTTTGTGAGACATAAGAAATCTTAAATTAAATGTGAACATGACAGTTAAAAAAATTTTAATAAAGGAAGCTTTATTTCCTTATTAAATTATATATATTAACTAAATAAATAATACTTTAATAAATGACATTCAAGTATTGATTTTTAATCGTTGAATTATTTCTCTTGAAATTTTTTCTTTAATTAAAAATGTTCCTGATTACTTTCATCTGCCCTAAAATAATTCGAGTTAGTACACATACAATATTCAAAATACCTATTCACCTATACTGATTTCAATAAATCAATGAATTCATAATTGATTCAGAAATAGCCTGCATACCACAATCTGGTCCATAATTAATATTAAAAATTTATGTTCACAGACAGATTACATAAAAATGTTTTTTCCAAAAATAGAAAAAATATTTTCTTTAAAAAAATTTTACAAAAACATTCCCTTTTATTCTAATTAGACAAAGTCACAAAATATCCCCAAAAGATTAAGTGGTAACTTAAATTCACATCAAAACCATATTTAAAAATTTTTGAATTTAAGTCTTTAATCACAAATAATCAATTATAATAAATATAGCATAAAGAACGTTATATAATGCACGGCTACTAGGGTTTCCAACTTATAGCTCTAACAGGGGGCGAAAGTGATGGCACCTATATAGTGGGTCACCCAGTAAATGTGCCATCGTAAATATGGAAGTGAGTCTTCATAATTTAGCAGGGATCAAGCAGAAGATCCTCAAAGGTATCGTTTCACATGGAATACATTGCGACCACGAATGATCACAGCACATTCGAGCTCACTACCTTCTGATAAAGAGAATGAATGACCTAGTCAACCAGGCTGCCGCGGCCTCATAAAGAACATAATTTAATATAAACTATACAAAAATCTTCATACGTCAAAAATGTTCAACTAAATTACAAGAGAAATGAAAAAAAATTTTACAAAAAGAATCTGCTTAATCTCGCAACTTAATTGCACGTAGTGAATAAGACTGAAATTAACGATTCGAAGTATACAAAAATCATAATTCCTCAGTTAATATCAGATATAAAAGTAACAGCAGTCGAAGTTACTTTAGATTTCACGTGAAATACAATTCTCATTTTACTAGTATGTTTGTCAATACAAGCGCTTAAAGAGGAACTAAATTTAATCGAAAAATTCCAAATGTCATCAAGCACCAGTGATAGCAACATCAGAAATATTTTTAAAAAATTACATTTTTCTACTAACTTTAAACAATCTTTTAGAGATAGTTACAAAGAACAAAAAAATTTTCATTCTTGAAGTTTCAAGTGATCTAAACAATATTTAAAAACTAGACTTTGTTGTTCATTCGATGTCAAATTCTTAAATGTCTCGTGATTTGTTGTATAATAAAAGCACGCAATTGTGTCCCAAGCATACATGTTGAGAAATAGCCTAAGTACCATACTAAGCCTATGTCTAAACATGTCATGTATTAATATTTATGATTGATATTACATGGTTGATTTGTCACTTTATGGTCACATTTTGCACATAATGGCTTCTTCGAATGAAACTTACAGCTTCAAGTGGATTCTGAATCACAAAAAATATCTGTCTAAACAAGAAGTCAAATCCACGAATTGCTGATGGCTACACATATACATATATAGTTGGGTAATATAAACAAACTTCACGTCAAGTCTTGGAAGTCTTTATATTTTTTTAGTTAGATTATTTGTAGAGTGTTTTTAAACATTTTTGTGACTTCCTCTATAAGCTTAAATTTAAAGTAAAAATGTGACTGGTATCAAATTAGAAGAGTTTAATTATAATCTATATTGAGAAAATTTGTTACAACATATAGCAAGAAATTAAACAGTGAATCAAAAGCTGTTTAGGCACTTTTCACAGAGAAATATCTTAGTTATTGAAAAAAGTGTAAAAACGCTCCAAGTTTGTATTCTCCAAGAGTCAAAAGTATTTTCTACACATAGATATAGTATATAAAAAAGAAACGTCATTTTTCGCTTCACTGGGGAAAATAGGCATAAAGTGCATTCCCAGCAAAGTGTAAATCTAAAATCACGCCTCATTTCAAAAAATAACCCTCCTATCGGAATCTTAATATTTTTGTAGGAACAGGGAACAATAGTATAAAATCTAGCTTAAAGCTAATAATTAAAAATAAAATAAATAAATAAAAAGAATCATCACCACCCCCCAACACAAACACGTTAGACGATGAATAATATCAATCTGCACATCAACGCCTTACGCTGAGAGTGTAAAACAATGTGCAGATTATTATATGAAAATTATTTGGCAAATAAAAATATAGTTACAATTGATAAGGTTTGACTGTATTTATTTGATTCAATAAAAAAGATCGATCTACTACTGGAAAAGGAAAAAAACTTTAAATATTTTAGATACACTAAACGGCGCGAAATCTGCGTACAAGCGATTAATGCTTAGTGTTAATGTAGTGATTCTTTTTTTCCCCTCTGTCTTTGCACTTGTCACACGACAACAATAACAAAAATGTAGTGATTCGTAAGTGGATAAAATTTTTCTTATTAAATAAGAGCATTATACCTCAAATAAAATACATTTTAATAATAGTAGCAATCATTTGAAAGCAACAATATGAAATATAAAAAAAAGTATAATTAAAGAGAAAGCACACACGTGCACCAGAAGTCAGCGTACGCTTACAAAAATGTTGAAATTAATCCTAGTTTTCGAAAATTTAATTCTTGGTTGGATAGCCTTTTCTTTTTAAAACCCCTCTCACAATATATTTGGCATCGATTGAATAAGTTTTGAAGCCTTTTCTGAAGTTATATTTTTCCCATTCTACTTTAATAACAGATTTTAGCATTTCTTTGGATGTTATGTGATGTTCTCTGATCTTCGTTCAAGCAAATCCCATAAGTGTTCAATGGCATTTAGGTCTGGGTGGGTGTTCAATGGCATTTAGGTCTGGGTGGGTGTACAATTGATTTGGCACATGATACAGACGCCATAACCGCACAATGTGTGTTGTATGGTTTGGGTCATAGTCCTGCTGGAAGAAATAATCTTCATTCAATCCAAGTTTGCGGGCACTTTGTTTAAGGTTTTTTTATAATATGCTCATTAATCAATTTTATTTCTTGTCTATTCAATAAACATCAAGTTACCAACCCTATTGCTTTTCATACACAATCAAACCATAAAGCCTCCTCCTTAGTGTTGCAAGGATGGGAAAAAACCCGGTTTATTCCCGGGTTTTTTCCCATGAAAATTTTGAAAATTTCCAAATTTTCAAAATTGTGGGAAAATTTGACTTTTCTTAAAAATATAAAAGTTTTTAACTATTAAAACCACATTATATATACATAAAAAAATACATTTTAATGATTTCTACTTTAATTTACGGCAATAGAAATTTCACAAAACATTTGGTAAAAGAAGAACATTTGGCCATTTGTAAAGATTGGAGAAATTTCAAGTTGTGTTCATTGCAATTGGAATTCTCTGTGAGATAATATGATTGTTTATGAAGTGCAACAATAGTTCTCGGATTCTGAACTATTGAGAATTTAGAATTCTGCCTTTTTTGGAGCTTTATTGTTATTTCTCCTATTCTAATTTTTCCTTATATTTCTATTTAATTTAATCCTGGTGTTAAGAGTACGCCTATTACAGTTCTTTCCAATTGAGTTAAGTGAGTACTATTGAAAAAAAATATATATACTTTAGCTCTTTGTATTTGAGAAATATTTTTTTATATTATGATACCCTCTCCAAAAGTGAATGAAATGGAAGCTGACGTGGCATTCGTGGACTATTCACCACGCACAGCAAAAATAACTTCTTCAAATACACTAGACTTTGACGCTGATCTTTCACTAAATATACATATTATTAGCATCTGAAAGCGGTGTGAAAAATTTTTTGATTTTCCTATGCCCCGAAAATGACAAAGGAGAAATTCCGAAACGCCCCTTTCATTTAAAAACTGAACTAAATCAGATTATCACGAATCCAAACGGTATAACCGAAGTCATATTTACTCGTCATGGGAAAATATTAATTAAAACAAATAACCCAGAAACTGCCACAGAGATTAGTTGTGTCCGACCTATTCTTGAGTTCCTGTAACCCCGCACACACAAATTCAAAAAGAGAGCTATATATCAAAATTTCTATTAACAAACATCCCAATAGACTTGGATTTAAACCTGCTCGCAGAGGAAATTAAAAGAAACGAGTTAATAGTGTCACACACACAAACATAAGAGGTTTCACTAAGAAAGGATCACCCGAGCTTTCTGAAAATATATTTATCACCATTTAACCAGCAGTTAAATAACAAATTAGAAACTATCAACCAATTCAGTGATATCTGTCGACATAATTTAACTTAATTTCGAAAATGGCGAAAGTTCCCGTATAAATCTTGCCCTCCTTGGTGGAATTCAAAATGTAGCTATCTATTAGGACAAAAAAGAAGACTCTGGCGTATAGCCAAAAGGTCTTGTAACGTGAATGCATGGATACAATATAAGAAAATTGCACTCCTACATATTACTCATGTCTCATTGTTTCTGGGAGGAAACTGTCATCAGCCGGACAATCCAAAGATATTTACCGTTTTCTAAAAAGTCTTCAAAATAGAGTATCCATATCCACAGACTCATATCTATATATAATGGGAGGATACAGAACAATAGCTGACGCTGTCACTCAAACAAATCTTTTTGCAAACTACTACTCTACACATCCTATTTCTGAAGGAATACCACTAGATTTCAGCACAGACTTCAAGTTTTCATACAACCAACCTTTTTCATTGACAGAACTACATGAGGCAATTACCCAATGCAGAAACACATCAGCTGGTCTGGACAAAATCTCGGCAAAGATACTTCAAATCATAGATTATAATAACCTCAACTGTCTCCTACATATTATAAATTATGAATAACAGGAATAGTTCCAGAGACGTGGAAAAATCATTATTATCCCCATTTTAAAATCAAGGAAAAGCTCTGGTGAAAGCAAACCCTACCGACCTATTTCTCTTACTAGCGTTCTTTGTAAAACTGTTGAGCGCATGATTATGAAACGGCTCACCAACCATATTTATTCATCACTGATCCTCAATATACATCACCACGGATTTTTGCCAAATAGAGAATGCGACAGCATATTATCTATCATCCATCATTCAATTATATCTGCTCGATCCTCCAAAAAGTTTAAGTTAATGCCACTATTTTTGATAACCATTTTCTCAGAGCCCACTGGGGCGAACATGTATATGATTAATAAACTCTGCCATATTTCTGGCGTGACAGTTGAGCACTACAGAGGACCCAAATCGGTGATGCAGTGCTTCAACTGTCAGCAATTTTACCACTCGGCAGACTCCTGCCATTTAAAAGCAAAATGTGTTAAATGTGCTGGCCCTCACAACACGAGAGAATGCCCACTAGAGAAGGTTGAAAAACCAAAATGCACTAATTGTCAGGGTGCTCACCCTGCCAATTATAAAGGATGCCCAAATTTCCCAAAATCATACTCGGAAAAAATTAAAAAAGCAAAATTCGAGGCAAAAAATAAAATCAGAGCAAATTTTATAAGACCAGGAGTCTCATTCGCGAGAGTTACCTCCCCCACCCCCCTACAAGATACAGATCAAACTCCTCTGCTGGCTACTTCAGGTATCCCTGAAGACCTCTCGGAACTAATAACGTTAATGAACGAGATCAAAACAATATTCAAAGATATTCCAATTAAAAAATTAGTTAAAGAATTAAAAGAAATCGAATCCCCTATGGATAAACTTTTTAAAATAACTGAATACTTCCAAGCTAAAGAATAAGCCTACCACTTAAAGTAACGTAACTAAATTTCACTCTCAAATATCCTTTAATAATAATTAAAATTAATAATAAATAAAAATATTCAATAATTATACAATAAATTAAAGTAAATTTTAAAATGTTTTAAGAAATAAGCCCATAATATCTAGAAGTCTCTAAGCTCCGCCCACTTAAGAAAACTAACCAATGATATGCCAATTCAAAAACAGTCATAGCTACAAAATCCATTCCAGCTCCAGACGAGGGTGAGGTCCTACGGACCTAGGGACCTCGAGAAGACGGCGCAGCCAGCCGAAATTGTTTCCAAAAAGTTTATTGTGTGTGTCACTATAGATATTGCAAAAGCTTATGATTCAATATGGCAGGATGGCCTAATTTTAAAGCTATTAAATGCAAATATTAAAGGTAATGCAGCACCACACATGGATTCATAATTTCATCATAGATCGAAGTTTCCAAGTTAAATGGAGGGGTGAGGTATCAGACCAAATATCCTTCCATAGGGGTGTCCCTCAAGGAAGTGTATTATCTCCTTCCCTTTTTACCATATTTATGGCAGACATTTATGAAAGAATTCCCGATGGTGCAAACTTGTAAAGAGATACAATTAATTTTCATCCCGGGACATTCAGCAATCCGTGGAAATGAGATAGTTGATTCTCTAGCAAAATCAGTAATCTTCAGCCCTTATTGTCTGAAATCTATATCTCCCGAAGACTTTGGACATTACATAAAAAAAGCATTTAATCCTTTAGGATTAAACAAGTGGGAAAATAGGAAATGTGCTTCCTATTTCTCACACTTGATACCCATAAGCAAAAAACATTTACTCAATTCCCAATCTCGTTTAGAAGATACATTGCTATCTAGGGTCCGTACCCGAACCTATCCTACAAAATCTGTTCTATACAGATTCTACATGTCCTCCATAGACCGTTGTCTGTGTGGGAAGCCTGAAACAATCGATCATATTCTATTATCTTGCCCTTTATATAATGACCCGAGAAATAATCTCCGTAAATCCTTAGGAATTGGAGCTTTATCATTTTCTTGGATGTTCGAACTGTCCGCCAATCCAAAAGTGAAAATTCGAGCTTTATGCGAATTCATGAAAAAAACTTAGATTTTGACATAATGATAATACGTCACAAAAATGTCAAGTGCTTATCTATCATTGGAGAACTTTTGTCTCTGCTTATCGAAGAGGAACCATCTTCTAATCTCTCAAGTGCTTATCTATCATTGGAGAACTTTTGTCTCTGCTTATCGAAGAGGAACCATGTTGTAATCCCATGAAACTTGTCTGCTGAGTGCTAATTTAGATCCAGTGATTTTGTATCAAATACAGCCATGAACAATCAATAATAAGGATCAATCCAACAATACGATACCAATCAATCAACTATTTGGGTCTTCTCTCCTCAATGTGAGCTATAAGCAACTTTAGCAAAGGGCTCCAAAACTGCCAGCCACAACCCAACCCCATTGCAATTGTTACGCACAATGCTCATTATTTGAATGTGTATTTTTTAAATTTTTGGACAGCGAAATCATTAAGATGTGCTGTCTTTCAATATATATATTCCTTGAAAAATATTATTCTACTAATATGTATAAGCTTCAATCCTTCAATATATATTCCTTGGAAATATTATTCTACTATTTATAAACTTAATATTAAATTAAACGCAGATTAGATTGATAATTGATTCTAAAATTGCATACGAAAATTTTTTATAACATCAATCGTTAGTTTATTTAGATATTTTGTTTTTCATTAGATATCTGGAGTTACTTTTGATCAATTTAGATAAAAGTAATAGCCTGGATGTACATCTGTAGTTTAAAACATTCAGAAAGTAAATTTTAACTATTGTACTTGAATAAAATATAAAGAGTTTTATTTAAATGATATACCATTCTTTAACTATACTTTCAAGTGATAATGATAAATATTTGCAAACGTATATTTTGATAATTAAAGTTACTGATTTCAAATTGAATGTGCTTCTATTGCAGCTGTGAACTTATTTAATTCAAATAAATTCACAGCTACAATAGAAACATTTAATCATTCGTTTTTTTTTTTTTTTTTTACTTTAATTACTTAAATATTGAATATAAAAATGGATATTTTTAGAACTTTTAAATTTGTTTACATGGCTCTTTTTTATTATTCGAATTTCAAAGATTGAGTAAAAATAACTTACATAAAAATCAAAATACTTAAGAGAAATTGAAATGACAAAAATGAAAAGTGTAATTAATGCAATTACTACCAGTTTCCAGTGGAACGATTTATTTTTACACCCACATCATTATTATTGAATAAGAAAAAATATTTTCCTATATTGTCTTTCACAAACTTGTTTTAAACTACTCAAAGCATCATACATGTGCATTTCCAAACTATAATTTCTTTATTTAATAATATTCAACAGACGTAAACGCATTACACAAATACCTATTTTTACTTTTCTAATACTCTGACACCACCAGTTAACCTCACAATCAAATGTTCGATAGCTCTCTTAATTTCTTTGACAGAATGTGTCACGGATTTTTCAAGTTTGTCGATTTCATTAAACAAAGCAATAACTCTTCCAACCTTTTTTTATTTTCCAATTTAATAAAATTTAGCATATTTGCTTGTGACAACAAAATTAAATACATCTTTACGAATTATTACAATACTGAAACTTCTAATTTTTCATGTGATACATAAAAAATAAATTCAATCAAAATTTTAAATCGTTTATACCATCAAATTGTTGCTCTTCAAAAATTTGACTTTAACAGAAGGTTAACTAGGAAATAGGGGAGCAAAAATAAATTAACTTTAGAAATCTTTTATATAATGCATTAAATCTAATCAAATTTACAATCAAAATAGGCAAAGTTGCATCTAAATTATAATATTTTGCCTATTTTGATAGTAAATTAAAAAAAAAACCTGTTCAGTGTTTAATGACTTGGAGTATTTAATACAAGTTTGAAAGCACATAGATGGTTGTGATTTAAAATTTTAAATTCACGAACTTATATCATCTATCGTATAAATCAAGAGTGAGTATTGACTGCACCGCGATAGACTCATGGATCAACAAGACTTCAGGGTAATCACCGAAACTAATTTTTATGAACAAAAATATACTTAATACTGAAGTTGATCGCGAGACTAAAATTGAATAGTAGCTCGTGACCTAGAAAAGGTCTGGCTACCCCTGATATAGACGATTCTCTTTTATAAGATTAAGAAATAATTATAAAACAGGAAATGTCAATTTCAAAAGCACAACAGGATTTTACAGTTCAAGGACCTATACGCAAAATATTTCACATAAAATACTGCAATAAACTTTTTTTTTAAATTGATTTCGTAGTCATTGATATCAAAAAGGATTCATAACTTAAATAAATTCCATCTTCATTTTTGAAAACATTTTTTTTCAAAAGCTTACAATTTTTCAAATCTCTCATCGACATATGAACTCATATGTTCAAAGGAAAACTTGGTTTGGAGTGAGGCAATTTTTACAATATTAAACAAATATATATGTTATCGTAAACACAAACAAAACCAAATGTAAGCAGAAATCAGTTCACCATTTCAGTAAATAAGTTAATCAATATGAAATACGAAAAAACAAAATTACGAAGAAGTGAAACAATACTCAAAGCAAATAATTTAAAATTAATTAAAATGTGAAACTTACAGATACAAAAAAAGTAAACGCAAAAATACTTCTTGTACTTGATAAAATTGTACTTTTTGCTATCACAAAAATTTATTCATAAAACATTCAGATATAAGGGAAACTACTAAATATTTTTCTTATTGAACTATGTGAATGTTTATATTAATGGCTAATCTCTAACTAATATAGAAAAAAAAACTTTCTTTAACAAAATATTTTCTGTACTGATCTGAATTTATATACTCATATTTTTTAATCAATGTTCTGCTTCAGTAACAATGAACAGCTAAGTAACAATTATAAACTATTTTTTCTGCAATTAAAATCTATAAAAAATTAGAATATAATAAGTGTTTGCAGAATACATAACTTCTTTTATTTATAAAATTCTTTTATTATTTATTTCTTTTATTATAAATTGAAATATTTTGGAACTAATATTTTAAAAAACTAACATTTTGGATTTTCCATTATAAAAATTTTGCTTTTAAATGAAGCTCACAAATTACAATCATGAATCAATTTTATTTCCTTTAATGAAGATTCAATATGAAAAATAGTTTCATTTCTATTTAAAAAAAATTTAGAAGCAATATTTTCAAAGAAACGAAATTCCATTAATTAAAATGGTACAGATTAGAATAGGTGGCGTTTTTATAATTATCATGGCGACTTATACAAATTTTAAAGAATTTAAATAGTTCATTAATTTTTATTAACCTTATCGAGTGTGTTTATTAGTCATCAGACTACATTAATATACAGAAATGGATTAAAAATATCAAATAAATAGGAACCATTTAGGTTAACATGATCTTTTTAATTATTTGAGATTTTTTTATTTGATTATTATTATTTGAGGTTATTTTTAACGCTTTTGCCACACAATCATAAGATCTTAATGTTCACAAAAACACCGTACATTTTGAGGCCAAACCATACTAATTAGCAATTATGTAACTTACATTTCCTGATCACAATCTATTTACATTATGTTAGTCTATTTTTATATCTAATGAAGACAGTACATAATAGTGTTTCTTTTTGATGCGATTTAATTGAAAATTTCAAAAATTAAAAAAAAATTTATGAAATTGATAAAAAAAAACTTAACAAAAGATTAATGTTTAAAGAAGAAATTTTATAAAAATTTTTAGAAGTTATTTGTATTCTTCAAGAGTCAAATCAAAATTCCAGCAGAAAAAAAAATTCCAAGAGTTGCACAAACTATATCTAATACTTAAAATTTCAAATTATGTGAACAAATAATAAATACTAAACATTACTTCAAAATAAGTCTCAGTTGTGTTTGAATATAACCTTTATTAACCATTTTAATATATAAAAAATGAAATGTAAACAAGTTGAAAGTTTTAAAGATTATTAACATTAAATTTAAAGAACAATACATCGTTTATTAATTCAGAATACTCTAGTGAAGAAACCATTCAAATCTAAAGAACATTTGATTGATAAAAACAGGCAGCCTGTTTAATACATAAGCAATAGTATTCTACAATTTTATATTTTCATATATCATTTAACATTACAGTTAAATGCATTAATGATAAGTATTTAAACTTTTATTACAAATCATATGATCGCTTAAATAGATTTAACATTTCTCTTTGGAATATGAAAACAGTTAAAGAAAACAGCAAATGATACATGAAAAAAGATTACTAATTGTACACAAATCTGCGGAAACTGAATTATAATCAATTAATTTTTGTAGAACTACATTCAATTCAACATTAACTGATAATCACTACTGGAGATTTAAATTTTAGAAATATTTCTAAATGAATTCAATGCATTATAATTAGATGCAACACAATAAAATATGCAAAATTCTTCAATATCAGTAAAATAGTTTAGAGCTCTTAAAATGCTCGACAGTAAAACCATTTAATTAAGTTTGCTAAGTTAAAAATACATATCACATACACAGGTATAATTAAAAAATAATTAATGCAATTTCCTAATATTTGTATATTTATATAAAGAAAACTTATTTAATTTTGTTAATGAGAAAAAAATTAGAAAAATGAATAGACATTTTTTTGAAATTAAAACTTATAATTAAGATTTTTGTTTCAAAGACTAGCGAAAAATCAATAGTTAAAAAATCATGTTGAGTTTCCTTATAAATAATAAAACATTTCTAGAAAGAAATCTTTTTTTTTTTTTTTTTTTCATGATCAAGCAATACAAAATTGCAAAATGAGTCCTCTGTACTGTTTTCAGATAACTTAAATCATAAGATATAAAGTTATTTAAATCATCATTTGAATCATCAGTAAGGAGGATTTGATATTTTTTCAAAACTTCCTAGTGGTCCTTAACTTATAAAAACTAATATAAAAATTACAAGAAAGCAACTATGTGCTGAATAATGTGGTCTTTTAATGATTTACTCAATTTTAATAAACATTTATGTAAATAAGAACATTAAACATATAACCTAAGCAAATAATTTGGAATTTGAATTGAAAATCATGACATATTTAGGAATATTAAACATTAAAATATAATAATTAATATTTTCTAATATAAATGCTGTTAACATTGTAACATAATTGCTATTTAAAAGATTCAATAAAGATATAGCTGCATTATACAATAAAAATGAGTCATTCTATTTAGGTAATCAAATAGGCAGCATAATTTTACACAAGATTTAGATATATAATTCAGACCAGACAGAGTAAAAATGTGAGTATTTTATTAAGGGAAAATTCTGAAATTTTAAGAATTCAAAAATAGCATTCTGAGACATGAAAATAAAAACTAATGCAGCTACGTGTAAAGAAAAATTTCAGTATAAAATATTTAATAAGAAATATCACTATCCAATAATTATAGCAATATAAATCACACAAACAGAAACTCAATTCTTTGGACAATTTACTTGTTCTCAGTAAACTATTATTTTCTAATAGTATGTTACACCAAATTATTCAATTTTTGTACCTTTATCAACAGAATGAGCCGGATATCTGAACAATAACCTTAGCCATCACAAGTTATTTTCCTCTTGTTTTTGTCCTATTGTTGTTGTTACTTACGACACTTGAACAAGTCAAGCTTGCTATGATGTTGGCTAGGAATTCAAGTAAGGTGCGTCTCTCGTTTAATCAAAGCACCATGAAGGTAAAAGTACGACTTTGCTCCAAACTACTCCAATGGATGGCACCAACAGAGGATCCATTCAATCAATTTTGACATTGGAGGGGGAGGATATTTTCTCCAGGCCATTACGCCTACGGTACTGCTCAACAACTCTTGTTTTTTAAATACTGTGTTGAATCCAAAACTTCTCTTAGAACACTGACATGGAGCTGATAATGTAGCTTTATGTAACTATAAATACTCAGCTTTATGAAGGTTAATAATTTATAAGTAACAAAAAGCACATTCATATATTACTGTCTTAACTCATTAAAAAATTTTATTTGTTTGGTATAATCATTAATCTAACATCGTTAAGATTTGGTTTGTTTGTCAATCAATGGTGACTTTTTTATTTTGCATGACAATTAATTAAACTGGGATAACAGTTTAAAGTGAATTCTGAACTGTTTAAAGTAAATGTTTAAAGTACTATTTAAAGCAAATGTCTGATGCAAAAGTGGGATTTGAACCCATAAATTGTTGAACTCACAGTTGGAATTCTAACCCTTCAACTGCCAACTTGGTTTCATATCTTTTATTTTAGGCATCAAATTTAACTAAAACCTTGCAGATCAATAGTTTTATTTATGTTCATTTACAAGGAAAATCTACAATTATATATAATAATTTGTTTCTTCTATATATAGAATTAATGATAGTCAATATAATATCAAAAGAAGTCATTCCATAATTAAAAAAAGAAACCTGTTCAAAGAGAGAAATACTATTAAATCAAAATAAATATTTAGCATCATCTACATAATGGAAGATTCTTTTTCAGCTGCTTGAAACAGAAAAATCTATTCCATTATGAAGAGAAATAAAGGAAGAAAGAAACAATGTGAGTAATATCACAATAAACAGGAAATTGTATTTTTTGTATAGGGGATACTAGAAAATTAAACTACCAACACATCCCATAACAAGATAACTAATCTAAATCTTGCTGACAATAATCTCTATCAATAATTAAATATTTCTGGAAACAGTGCAACAATGCAATCCTTTTTTTTTTATGATCAGCAATACAAAATTTCATTCTAAATTAAATTTTAAATAATTTGTGAAAGAATTTAAAGTTACATAAATTATCTATACAATATTTTGTAGACATCACTAAATGTCTCTTAATACTATAAAGAAGTTAGAACTACAAATATGCATAGTAAGGCAGACTTGATTTGTTATCAAAACATCTTAGTGATCTTTAATTATTAAACTAATATAAAAATTCGTAGAAGAAAGAAATTATATTTTATGTGCTGAATAATTTGGTCCTTTAATGACGATACTCAATTTCTACAAACATTCATGTAAATAATTAAAGATAATTTTTATTATTAGCAAATAAAATAAAAATAATTAATATGTGAATAAGAAATATTATTTAAATAATAAAAAATAACCAAATAACCTTAACAAATAATCAGTGTCATGTATTTAGGAATATTGAACACTCTAATATAATGTTCAATTAAAATAATAATTTTAAAAAATCACATGAAAAATTATAAGTAATAAGTAATGTATGCATAAAAATAAAGAAACATCAAAATGGAATAAAATATGCTATCTAATGAGACATTATTCCTTATTTAACAAATTATCCTGTGTATTAACATAAGAAATTTAGAAACATATCTATTAAATAATTATATAGTTTTTGCACAGTGTGCAAACATACAGATATATATACATACACATTTGCTATCAGTAAATTAAATATTGCATAGTAAATAATGTTCACATTTCACTTACAGATTAGTGACACAAATATCACAGATAAGTTTACAACTCTCACTTCCAATGACAAATTGTCAGTTAATATTATGAAATAGGAATGCAAGCTCTTGGTATTTTGATATGTTTGACAAAGAATCAGATTCGATATTACAACATTTATCAATATTTTATATGTTAAATTAGACAGAATAAATATCTCCAACTTTCCTTATGACTTATAAAGGGTATATTAAATAAGAAATATCACTAAGATAATTCTGAATAATCAATTCCATGCTTTTAAATTATCAAAAAGGATTAAACACATATATATTACTTATATGTAAACAGCATAAAAATAACAGAAAAATTACAGAATGTGGCAGAGCAATTATTAATATTAAAATAAAATCATTAAAAAGAACTATTTAAAGAAACATTTTCCAAAAGAAAATAGAAAAGATTTTAGAATTTATAACTTTAAAGTCATATAAATTGATAACCTTTTCAAACCTTGAGACAATTTTCAAAATAGATTGCCTAACATTCAGGGGAATTTTAATAAATCATAATATACAAAAATTGATAAATCAATGGATTTCTTTAAAATAAGGAACTAGAAATCTAAGGTACGATAAATGGTGAAACTTCAAAAATTTCAATTGTAAGCAGCCACAAATATAAGTACATATTATTTAATCATTACTACATGTTATGTATTGTTATTTATGACACTTGGATAATGGCTATGCTAAATTAAATCAGAAGAGTTTGTCTTTCGTTTAACCAGAGCACTATGAAGGTGAAAGTACGTCAGAACAAGTAGGGTACCCCCCTCTACTGGCAAGCAGTGTGAATTTTTTCATCGCCAAGCTAAGTGTGCATTTTTTAACACGGGAATTTTCCCAAATTTCAAAAAATAACCATTTTAGAAAATTTAAAAAAGAGAAATAAATAAAAATAATGGACTTACTTGATATGAAGTGAAGCTCACATGTCGAATGGTATATTTATTTCGACATTTTGTTCTCTTGTCACCAATCCATCAAAGTTAGTTTCACATTTCAGTGAAAGTAATTATCCAATTTTACAAAATAGTATGAAATAAAATACTTTTCCATATATATACACTTTTTAATTAAACATAAAATAAAACACGAATACAATAAAAAAAATACATGCCAGCAACAAGATTTAAATAAAATAATTACACTTTTTCCGAAATTTGATACTCCACTCAATTAATTCCCAAAACGATTTCTATAAATTTATTAAAACAATCATTATTTGCTGCTATGTAAGGTTTATGAAACATACATTGGAAGGTAAAATTTAAAATCTGTCTTACGATTGTATGTAGGTAAAGATGCTTTTTGTATGCCTCCACGTACTTTCAATTGAATTCATGTGACATCTAGTTTTGGGATCAACAAATGTCAACTTATGGTTCACTTTTAAATGTTCAAATCCCTCCTCAGTTAAACAATGATGGCTCTTCCAACAGTCGGAATACACGGAAAAGCCTGGCGAAATCTAATCTTTAATAATTTTTAATAATGTATCTTGTGTTCTATAGTGAACAGCAACTAAAAAAATTCTCCCTGAACACTACTCAACCACCCCCAAACACTAACTGACTGTCAACCTTATGCCCCTTATTATATTTCTATTTGCCAAATTTTGATTAATCAATTTCAACAATTTTACCCTCTCTCCCAATTTTTTCTGATGAAAGTTCAATTAGATTTTACGAAGGAATACTCAACTATCTGTTCTGTTTCGGAAGCCCTCAAAATTTCATGCTATAAATAAAATTTCGAACAATTTTAATTTTGACTGTGTAAACCGAGAACCATGCCTAATAGATTTTTCTGTATTACATTGTTTCCCAGCAAAACTTTTTATACATACCAAAGAAAAACCATTGGAATAACCTTTCTTTGGTCTAATTTTCATTTCCGATCCATATTTCCTGCAATTTGCGCCTTTTAGTAATCCAAGTTCCATTAAAAAATTAATTATTAATTGTGAATCCTGTGATAAATGAAATAAAAAAATTCTATTCACAATTACGGGGTCTCCAACTATTGGTCTAGAGCTTGAAAAAGTAAAATATCCATCATTAGTTTCTTTAATTTTAGTTAAAGTAATCTCTTGGAATTTCTCTATAACAACATACACGTGAGACATTATGGAAAAATAAATAAGAGAAATAAAATAATAAATTAACAAAAATATATAAGATTATAGTAAAAAGAAATTGAGAAGAAAAACAGTTTACGATGTTAAAAATATAAAATATATAAATAAATTAAAAATTATATATAATATATAAACCAAATAAAAAAGATATAATTATTAAATAAAGTTAATGAAATTGCAAAAACGAAAATTTTGCGATATTTGGAGGCTGGTGACAACGAAACACAATATCAATCAAACAGCAGTCAAATAGCAAGTTAAAACAAACAAACTGAAAGTAAAACTAAATTCGAAGTTAAACTGAAAATGCTGATGCCACTGAAAAAAAGCATATCTATAATATAAAAATTATTCAAAACATGAGAAAAACAAAATCTGACAAGCAAAAAATGTGAAAAGTAACAAAAACTGAAATCAGCAGCACTGCAATCAAAACAAAGGGCACTAGACTTGGCAAGAAATCATTTAGAGGGGGATATCATACTTACACCAGTACATCTTTGCTCTAAGACTCCTCCGATAAATGACACCACCAGACGATCCACTCCCTTAATTTTGACTTTCATCTAGAGAAGGAGGAAATTTTCTCCAGACCCATAGTATATGCTCCACGACCTACCACAAGACTTTTGATTCCACAGATTAAACGAACACGTACATCACATGTATTCTGTGGGTCTTTCGTGTCATTGGGAATCAAACTCAGCACTTCTGGATGGAAGACCAATGCCCTAATCACTAGGTTACCACAGCCTCGTTTCTGGAACCGATGGCCTGGTTGGTTAGGGTGTGGTTTTCATTATCGGAAGAAAGTGAGTTCGAATCCCAAATTAATCGAAGATCCATCATGTTTACTAATGGCGGCTGGGGCACATTAAAACTGGGCGTAGTCACAATGTCCTCCAAGTGAAATGATACCTCTAGGGCAGGCAGGTCAAGTATCGGGGTTTTTTTGCTTGGTGCTTACTTCAAAATCACAAAGACTACCTGAATGCTTCTATCTAACTGATAGAGCCCAGCTCAGGGATAGGTACAGGAAAGCATACTGGTGCAACAACAGCTTCATTTCACATAGCCATTGGATAGCAAGCTTTGCTTGTCCAAGTGTCATTAATTACTATATAGCAGAAAAAACATTGTTTTTGAAATAAAGAGATAAATAGGTTGGTGGGGATAGACACACATGCACACACACACAGAGAGAAATAAGATAAATTATTTTAAATAGCTACATTTATTTGTAAACTAATATGATTAAAACTAAGTAATATCACAGCTTTTTTATTAATTTGAAATAATAGAGAATATTTGGATAGGCTATTATAGCTTGCATTCATTATGATTTCATCATGGTCAATATAACTCAAAGAATCCTAATGAAAAGTTCAAAAGAGTCTTGTAAAACATTAACAGAAATCTATATGATAATCAAAACTAAGACAATTTGAATTTAAAATAATTTAACAGGGTGTTTGATTTTAACAGAATGTCAGATTTATACTTTCACTTATATTTAATATAAATAAAACAGCAATATAAAATACCACCTTCAACTACTTTAGAATCTAAGAATTTTAAATAACTAATAAACTTTTATATATCTAAGCAAATGTCTCATATTGCTTTCATAAAATTTCTCTCCACAAATTTTATTCCATGAAATCCATGATACAATTATTGAGAACTAGAATTTGAAAAACTCATATCATTGATAAAACTAATATCCTTACAGTTCATTGTGATTTTAATAAATTAACTTTCTAATTCAATTTAGCACTAAGATTCTTTTATATGTGAAATCAATAGCAGATAAATAGAATTTAAAACTAACAATAGAATTTTATTTGAAAATTCATACAGAAATATTCCTTTTTTCTTATCCCTAAGAAATTATATATATATATATATATATATATATATATATATATATATATATATATATATATATATATATATATATATATATATATAAGATGAATTTGAACACTGAAATGATAAGTCTAAAATTTTCAAATATATTTTGCAATTGACATTTGTATAATTGGTAATAGTTCAAACTTTCTTACATGGCAGAAAAAAATACTTGACATAGTAAGAAAGAGTACTGTGATAAAATTTATAAATGAAATCCTTACTTATGATGAAAATATAAAATACTATAATAATTAATTTTGCAAAGTATGTAAGTGCCTTCTTCCTCCACTAATATATGATGAACTAGTAGATAGAATTGTTCGGTGACAAATGGGACAAGTTTTACGCTCACACAGCCATTTTTTTAAGCAATAAAAGTGAAAGAAGTGATTACATCGAGTAATACTCGTAACATGTTTGTTGAAATCATTTAAGCATATAACACAAATTCCGCCTACTTCTTCGATTTCCTTTTTTGTAGCAATTTGTAATGTACTAATACAATTGGAAATAATGGATCGTTCTTCCCATGCATGCCAACCAGAAACAAACTGCATCCAGACATTATAGTGAAAATGAATTAAAATAAATAATAATCGTAAAATACTCCCAGATTCAAAAAGTTTGTTTATTCCAGTTACGAGAAGTAACACTGAGAGAAAAACTGTAATAGCACTTTTTAAACTCTCTAAGTAATAAATATAATCATAAAGTTCATACCACACAGTATAATAATAAAAATGAATTAAATTTAATAAATAAATTATAATACTAATAAAAAGACTAAGAAAAATTTCTGTCATGAATACAGTTACAGGAAAAAGCCAGGCTTCAAAAATATTTGATTTCATTATTTGCACCAAGTAACTAATACACACTGCAAGTATTATGAATGCTGAAATTAAAGTTCTGGAATGTCTTTTAAGTGAGTACCCTGTTATGCTTAATGATATCAATTGTTTACAAACTAATATATTAATTCTACTTAAAACTGAAGTGTACATCATTAAACTAATTTTAAGAATCATAGTAAGTCGTAAATCTGGTGATAAACTTGTAACACCAAATTTAACACATAAAATAACTAACAATTGGAAAAACATTGCCGATATACTGCTTTGTTCATCTTTTGGTACAGTTAAAAATGACTGTAAATATGAGAAAATTTTGTTTACAACAAAAGAAAGCACTGATGAAAGGCCACAAATAGCAACAATATTTTCAAAACTTTCAATCATAATATGTTTGAAAATAAATTTTATATGACTATAAGAAAAATTTTTAGTTTCACAGAATTCACAGAAGACACTGTCATTTATAAAATGAATAAAAATCTTCACAAAACGAATAACATAAAATAACTGCAGAACTTGTGTTACTTGATGATCAATCCAAAAATGGGCTAATAAACTTAATATATTATGAAAATGAAATGAAAATCTCCATGACAGTAAATAATTCCACATAGAACCAAATATTTTAGGAAAGCATTTCAAAAAATGAAATATTAAAATTGCATAAGTCATAACTGATACTAAAATGGGTGAAACACTTAACACTGTTGAGGGTATGGCAGCATTTATTAATGTTGGAAAAATAAATAAAAATCCAATTAAAAATTTTTTGTGAGGAAAATCAGGTAAATTCACAGTTGAGAAACAGAAAACTAAAGCTAAAAATGTTTGAGATATATAATTACAAAAGAAAGCAAGAAGAGCATTTTGATTGAAACTAAAAAGTTCTTGTTGTAAACTAGAATGTTGACTAAGAAGATCAGAACAAAACTTTATAAATTCGATATTTAAAATATAAGACCACAAAACTACTCCTAATGCTGCAGCTGATAGATAAAATGATAGAAGATGATGTGTTTCTTGAGAAAATAACACTATTGCCAGCAAGAAACCTGAAATTAAATGTAAAATCAGTCTTAATATAAAAACAAAGATTCAATTTTAAAATAAATGTCTTAAAAATGAATTTCTACTAAATAATTAAAAAACAATTATAAACTTATACTTAAATCAGAGTGTAAATATATTGAGAACTAATTTTTTTTCTTAATTTTATATAACGGATTTTCTGTAAGTATATATTAAGATTACCAAATTTCTAAATTTACAAGAAAAATCCTGTTAATATTATGAAAAGTAAAACTAGGTGCAATTTGAAAAACATTGAGCAAATGCAATGCTATCATGTAGATTTTTCATAAAAAAAACTATATTTACAGAAGTTAAATTTTTCAAATATTTTTGCAGTTTTAAAAAACACACTTAAATATACATAATCAATAAAATATTCATACAGTTCACAAATGTAATATTTTAAATAGAACTATGACAAAATTTATTATTATGAAATTTTATAATGAATATTATAATTAGAATAAAATTTGAAAGAAAAAAAACAGATTACTATTTAACTACTTCTAATATTATTCTTACTTTCATATTTTGTCAATTTATTTTATTCAAAACCATGTTAATTTCTCTATTAAATATGCTATTTCATAAGATATTAATTTTATTCTTACATATATTTTAGAAATTATTAGAATTTCTTTGAAAACAAATTTAAATTTGTAATTTAATTTCAAATGCTTAGAGTGGAATCAACAGTAGATTAAAATATAACTTATGACAAAATAAGCTAGGACTAAATAGTTGTCAATCATTTAAGCTTGGTGATGAATAACCATTCTTAGTGATAGATATGATTATATATATGATATCCTTTTGCATTTGGAATATTAAAAGAAATAATCAGCTAGATCAAAATAATATTCTAAGCTGTAAATAGATATTCCAAATTATTTTAATGGTATCTAAAATGAATAATACTGAAGAAAGATTTAAAAGCAGACCTTGTTTATATATTAATATAAGGAATTTTTGGTCTCGTTAAATAAAAGTTGAGTAAATTCCTATGATCATCACTTTAAATTATTTTTAAAAAATTAATGAATTTCTATGCAATCATTCCTGTTCTGAGGAAAAAAATTTTCCCATTAGCTGAATTCAGATAAAGGTTTCAAGGCAAATTAAAAACAATAATATGAAAAAGTAATTTTTATTAGCTTTATATTAGGCAGATTTTTATTTCTTGAATAAAAACTACTTACATGTGGTGTATTTTCCAAGAACACAATGTTTAAGCATTTTAAACAAAATATATACTAGCTTAAACAAAGAAACATATCATAAAAAAATAAATTCCCAAATATTCAATATTATATATATATATATATATATATATATATATATATATATATATATATATATATATATATATGTGCAATTAACTATGCCTTAAGTACAAAATATTGTGTTCCAATGTTTAGAAATTCTTTTCCTAAAGTTATAAAGTGAACTTTAATTAGCATAAAATCCTACAAGCTTAAAGTGTAGAAATTTTAATTTATTTGAAAATCACTATCACATTTGACAGTTCCTTCACTGTAGTAATTTAAAATGAACTTTCACTCTTTCTTTCTAGACATGTATTAAGTAAATAACATTTATAATTTGGTTTTCTAATGTTGCACACCTAGTTTGAAGTTTTACGCTGACATAAATCATGCTTAAATAACAGATATACTTTATATATATAATCATTTATCAGAAATTTTTATTAACAAAATTTTAAACTTAAGTTGATTATTTCAGGTTTTCTTTGTAGCATTTAAATTGAGTTATACTGTTTTAATTTTTATTATAAAAATTAATACTTTATATTACCAATATTTTCAGTATTAATTTATATTTACATATATGTACTGATTAGCTAAATATGAGCAATATTGGAGCTTTGAAATTTTAATGGAACTTCGCCTTAACGTTTGTCACTTTGATGCAAAAATAGAGGTACTCAAATAGGCAATTAGTGGTCAATCAACTTGGAATCCATCCTTTTGACATACAGGTTTACTAAGATTAATAGGCAGCAATTTTGGCTCTCTGCTCTTCTAATCATACTTTATTACACCATATTCAGTTTACTTGAAACTTACTCAGTGAGACTATTTACTCTGGTTCGAACCTTATTTTTCAGTGGATACTTAGCCATTATAGCAATGAAAAAGCTAACATCCATGCTAAAAAGGGTTGCAATCTCCAACAACCAATTCTCCCTGTCTTTTTTCTCTGCATATAAAAAAATTGTAGCAAAATACATTAAAACTATGTCAGACAAACTCATATTTTTAATGCCAGGGGAAGGAAATGGTTTTCTATACAGGCAATCCCATACAGATGGACCTTGTCTTGTTTTTACAGCAAACTTCAGCATAACGATCTCAAGACTATACTCTCATCTAAAATTGGGTAATTCACAGTTCCCTCTGTTCATCTGGGAAGACAATGGATTTTTATCACCTTTTATAATATGCCTGTGTGAAGGACTACCATTTTAAAACTGACAATTTGATTAGGAGATGTGATTTATATTAGGCTGCACAGAGCTGTGATCTTTTGACTACCTCTCAATATAGAAAGAAATAATTAACTTGTTTATTCATGTATATTACTCTTTTTTAAAAGTTGGAAGTATTTATTACTATTTATTATACATGATTACTTATGCTTTTCAGCACTTCTTCACAAACTACTATCCCATCAAAGGTGAGAGGGATCTGCAACCTATACCAAGTGTAAAACAGATATCAAAATTAAAGTTGCAAAATTTTGTTAAATAGTGATTATATAAAATGTCCCCACAGCAATATTGAGTGCTTTAAAAATCACATAATGATAAGCTTCTTTAATTTTTTTTAATTATGTAATTCATCACTTTTTAAATGCCCTGAAAAAATATACTACATAAGCTATAAATTCATAAAATATATCATTATTTATTAATCTTCTGTTTGTTTGTTGCTAACAGTCATTTTTTGCACACGAGGTCTAATTAAACCGAGATTTACGTTTTAAAGTGGATTCCGAACCACTACAAACATCCATACCCAAGGTGGGATTCGAACCCACGAACTGTTGAACCGAAGGCAAGAGCGATAACCATTCGGCTGCCAGCCCGGCTATTTATTTATCAGTTTGACAAATTGTCAAATTAACTATTACAACATATCTTAATTCTTATTTAAAAAATAACTACGAACTATATATTGATATGAAAATGAGAAATAAATCACCTTGAAATACATACTTTATACAATTAGGTACTTTAATGCAGTGCTTCTCGAAAACTAATTTGTAAATTTACATCAAAAAGGATAAATAATATAAAAATTACCGAATATCTGAAGGAAAAGAGAGGCAAAATTGTCGAAAGAAGGCAAAGGAAAGAGGAGAGTTGATAAAGTGTTTGACTTTAAGCTTATTGGAATGTGGATGATAAAATTTGTTATGTTCTTAAGTAAAAGCCAACCATCCAAGGAAATGCAGTATTTTGAGTTGCAGATGAAGTCCATTAAAATAATAGGAGGAACACGCAATAACAAGCTGAGAAGTGAGGACATTCTATGTCTTGTTAAAAAACGTTCCATTCTTAAATAGAGTTAGTGTGTTTATAGCATTCTTCAAATATTTTTGGCAAACTAGAGAAACATTAGAATCAACAATCGATTTCTTAATTGCTCACTGGTAAAGTACTACCCAGCCATAATTAAAATTAGACTTCACTAACACAGTAGTGATGCATTTATGTAATTTCAAGTTGTCTTGTCTATTTCTACTAAGCGAAGTGGCAAAACACAGCCAACCACGACGTAATATTGACCAACTGTCAAAGGGAAAGGACAAAACCCGAGCTGGCGCTTAGATTAGTAGCAAACACGAGTAAATTCGCCGAGGAAGTGACGTCAACAAAACGCAGGCAAAAGAGTCATGTTTAAAAACACACAAAATAGAGGGTTCCGAGACACAATTCAAGTATTCAAGAAAGTTAAAAATATCTGGCAAGGCATATATCAGGAAAAAAAATAAATTATTTACTTTTTCTCTAGTTTTTTTCTTCCTTGGAAATAATATTTGCGATTAACTTTATCAAATATTTTTATGACTAATATTAATTCATGATAAATCTTTACAGAAGTCATTAAAATAATTTTTGAATATTAAATATCACCTTTTATTAAATTATTTATTAATAATTATAAAATAAGTAAAATAAATTATCCTTTTAAAAATTAAAGTTTTCATTAAATTTTAGAAATTTTATTAATTTTATAAAATTATGTAAGATGTCTGTGGACCCAAAAAATAGAAATTACATTGATAAATTAAAAAAACTTCTCTACACAAGGAAATATTTACTCAAGGAAATATTTTGCTTAACAAGAATCTACACAAGGAAATATTTTGCTTAACATTTGAAAAATGTGTAACAGGTTATAATTTGAATTAATACTAAATATGGATTTTTTTATAAAAAGAAAATAAATTGAATTTTAAAATATTACTTTTCTTGTATTTAAATGTTCCTTTAAATTAACTTAGATAAAATGCACAGTTGAGAGAACATCTTTTACAATAACATATATTTTATACTTAATATTATTGAAAAAATTTATACCTGAGTTAAATGTATATAAATAAAAAAAATTCTTTCATATTGTATGTTGCTAAGATTATTTAGATGTTATAGTTTTTTAATAAATAAACCTTCAGTCCTAAATTTTAAATTTAAAAAATTGTGCAAGTAATACTTCTCAACAACTCATGTTTATATTGCCGAACCACATTAAGTTTAAATATAATTATACAATAGTGTAAGCATTTTTTATTCATTATATATATATATATATATATATATATATATATATATATATATATATATATATATATATATATATATATATATATATATATATATATATATATATATATATATATATATATATATATATATATATATATATATATATATATATATATATATATATATATATATATATATATATATATATATGCAAGATTAGAAGTATTTTAAGCGAAAATTGAAAAATACAAGAATAGAATAGATATACAGTTGAAAAGTAGAATAATAGATAAAAACATTTATGTTTAGCAATACATTCAGCGCAAAAGCAGCTAAAATATAATTACTAAAATATAATTAATAATATATTTTATAAAATTAATATAATCAAATATTATAACAATCAAATATTAGAGGGAGAATAATACATTTCAAATACAATGAAAATACCAAATGGAGAATAATAATATATTTATAAAGTTAAATATTAGATGGAGAATAATACATTGAAAATACCGAATGGAAAACAATACATTGAAAATACGAAATATAGTAAATAGTTGGAAAAATGTTGAATATATATTTTTTAATTTTTCAAAGAATATAAAATAGAACGAAGTACCAACATGGCCAGCTTCATCAGGGGAAAGGGTGGGCCAATAAATTCTGCCAAGTTTTAACCAATGCAACTGTTCCAAGCAATAGACAAAATCAAAATAAAAACGACTTTAATGATTTATTTATACTTTTAAGAGAAATAAGAGAGGTATTTAAACGAATTAATATTCCCGAAACCATCAAAAGAATTCAGTCCTAAACTGACCCAATGGACAAAATGTTTGTCCTCATGGACAAGTTTAAGCAAATTAATAACACTCCTTAATGTGTGCCACACAACGGAGATTTCTAGTTTTATCGTGGAATTCCTGTGGTATTAGAAACAATATGATCGAATTTCGTTACTTTGTAAATGAGCATAATTCAGATATAATCTTAATTCAGGAATCAATCCTAATAAATAATGTAAATATTCACATCCCAAGATATGCGTGGTATAGAAATGATCACCAAGAAATGCTACCCTAGCAGGAGGTGGGACAGTTATTTTTGTCAAGAGTAGTCTCCTACGCTACCAAAACACAACACACAAATTACTTACAATAGAGGCAACCTTGGTCATATTGACCCTACCAACCCTACCCCATATTACATTCTACTCCATATATATCAAACCTAGACCAGAATATCAATACATAAGCATGGATCTTGAAGCAATGCTTACAACAAACTATGATATTTTAATATTTGGAGATCTTAATGTGAAGCACACTGCATGGAACTGTGGGTCTCACAACAAAAGAGCTCAAATAATTAAAAAAATCGCTCATATAGCCGAATTAAAAATCCATGCACCTGATACATCCACACATTTTAGTGCTAATTCAGCAATAACAATTGATATTGCACTCATCAGAGGAATTAACTATAACACTAAATTGTACACAATCACAGAACACAGTTCGGATCATAATCCAGTCATGATCGAGTTTGACTTTAATATTCCTTTGATTAATACTCCCACTCTTCATAGCACGGATTGGATCAAATACATTCAAATTTTAAATAACACCCCGTTTAATATAATTAATACAAACACAGGAGATGAAATGGGAACTGAGACGATTTGCTTGGAGGCGGAACTGCACGCTCACCGCGTATCAGAAAAACCCCACTCACCTCCTACTCTGCTACCTCAGAATTTTGAAAGCAAACAGAAAAAGACTCAGAAAACTATATCAAATTAGCAGAGATCCACGAATAAGAAAATCGATATAATGAAGCGATTAACAAACTCAGAGCCAAGATAAATTCATACAATTCACAGAAATGGAGAGAAAAATTAGAATCATTAAATACTCACGACCGGTCCATTTGGAAGGCCGTCAGTATGTTCAAGAAGAAACCACAGTATTTTCCACCCATTCAAGACCGAAATACAATACAGACAAACAAAACACAGAAGCAATTGCTAACGTTTTTGAAACACAATTCAGTACTAATGACCTACATGACACCAGAACCGAAGTTCTGGTTGCAAGCAACATACTCAGATTTCTCTCCAGACTACACACACAAGTCATACAAAGCACCATTCCTTCGAAAGTTATGGCAATAATCAAGAAATTAAAGGATAATAAATTCCCAGGAATTGACAGAATAACAAACAAATTCCCAAAGAAAATTCCAAATGAAACATTATTCAAAGAATAACGTATTTTCCTCAAAAATGGAAAATTGCAGTGATAGTACCAATATTAAAATCAAAACAAGACAACTAATTTTCCTCAAGCAATAGACCTATTAGTCTACTGCCCTCTACTGCTCTCTAAGCAAATTAACAGAAGCAATTATTCTAAATAGACTAGATGATTTTTTAGAAAACAATAGTATTCTTATCTCTGAACAACACGGGTTCAGGAAATCACATTCAACAACGCATCAATTTACGAGAGTAGGGGAAATCATCGCCCAGGGATTTCAACATAAAAATGTACAGGAGCAATTTCTCTTGATATTTCCAAAGCTTTCGATGGAGTTTGGATTGGTGGACTTGTACACAAACTAATTAAAATTGGTCTACCCGACCCACTCATTAGGATACTCATTTCATATCTTTTGGGATGAAAGTTCCAGGTTCGAATTGGTACTACATACTCGACACGTAGACATATCTTAGCCGACGTACCAAAAGGGTCCAAATTAAGACCAAGACTCTATCTTATCTATGTGAACGACATTCCAACATCAACACTAACTTCCATGTACCTGCAAATGACACATTTATACCAGCACATCGTAGGAAAACATCACATATCACAAAATCACTCAACAAACATTTAGATCAGCTTGAGCTGTAGTTCGTTTAATGGAAAATTCTTTTTAATATAAATAAAATTGTATCCATAATTTTTAGCAAAAAAAGTCTACTTTCACCCATTGTCATTCCACCCATTGTAAATTTCCACAGAAAATTAATATGGCACCCTCATCTGATCCAAATTATTAACAAATTTAAACAGCAAACAGCTGCATTATACCTAGTTATCAACTGGAATTTACAACTTTCCATGAATAATAAAGTGCGCATTTATAAAGCATATCTTCGACCACTTATTTCCTATGCCTGCCTTATCTGGGGTAACACCCATAATAGTAAAATTAAAAAACTGGAAGCTGTCCAAAATAAAGCCCAAAGATGGGCAGTTAATGTCCCCCGGTTCATTAGAAATAAAAAAATCAGACAAGAATTAAAAAAGTCCTTACCTTGAGAGAATTCTTCGTGAAAATAATGTATAACATGTATAAAAATATTGATAAAACTAATAACAAAACAATAATTTGCCGTCCATCCTATAATGACGTAAGTACTCATAATAGATTCCGTCCCCGCTCATTGCTCAGATATTGCCCAAAGCTTCCTCACTAACCCCTATGAAAAAAACTGTAAATAGAAAATTTTTCTTCGATAACTACTTCTTTGTATGGAAAAAAGAGACTACTAAAAAGATAAAAGGATTACATCTTATTCCATATGTGAATAAGAAAACTATTAAAAATAAAAATGATGATGAAAAAATGCGTATATAAGTATGCATACTAAATGTATATAAAACAGATAAAAGAATTTTTAATATATACGTATATGTAAATAAATAACATATAAAAAAGATAAAGATAGAGATATTGTTTTGCAGACCAAGTTATACCTTATAAATATTATAGTGTGTATAAATTCTTGTAAATACCTTTACTTTTTCTTATGTAAATATTCTTATTTCTCTCATTCCTTTATTATTCTATTAGTTTCATTTTTTTAAATTCTAAAATAAATTTTATGAAATAACCATAGTCTCGTCCATTAAAATTTCAAGCTCAATTCAAGTCAATCAGATTCAAGTTATAGCTCACCAACCAAGAACCAGCTATATAATAAGGGTAGAGGATCGCCAGATCCAGGGATGTTTGAAAACTGCCAGCCGGCAACCACTTTTATGTTCATAATTGAAAGGTAATAAATATTTACTTGTTTTTTATTTCACTTCTCTGTCTTTTTGAATGTTAATATCAACACAATCAGATTTTCATCATATAATTTGTAAATTTTTCTAAATTATTTAAATATTGCTAAAAAGAATAATAAATCTGTCACTTGTGTTTATTTTCAAAATAGAATGCAAAATAACACATTTAATTTACTCATGTAAATTATTTTACTCATGTAAGATGTAACAATACAGTTTTAAATGAAAAAGTGCGTATTTATTGCAATAAATTAAAACAGTTTCTTTGTATTCCAAAAAAAAATTCAATATAAAATTTGTTATCATTATGAACTACATAAAATGTAAACAAACCTATAAGACAAGATAGGTCCTACCTTGGCTGCCTAAATTAGACCAATTTCTGCAGCCAAACTTGGTTCTATCTTGACTGCTTAAATTGGACTTATTTTGGCAGCGAAGCTTGGTCCTATCTTGGCAACCCACATTGGTCCTATATAACGAAATGTAGACCCTCCAGGATTGGCTCAATATAGACCACCTACACAGGATCTAGACAAAGCCACAATTAACCAATATAGGGCTAATATATTTTGCTTCTTGAGTTCACAGTTCGCTACTCCAAATTTGGATTGAATTTGTTGGGCTGAGGTTTTACCGGTGAAATTTTTCGTTACTTTTTAATGACATGTCATTTCAAAGGAGAACTTTTAGAGCCTTCGAAACATTAAATTTCTTCAAAAGAGAAACTTTGGATTCTAGGTAACTTTAAGAGATCATTAATCCTTCCAGATAGACTGTATATTTGGCTGGCTCAAATATCAAACTTACCAATTTACCGATATACCTCTGTTTTGCCCAGACTAGGAAGGCTTCTTAAAGCTTGACAAAAGCAACAACGGGATATTTATGGGATATATTTTGGCTTTCAATGCCGGCTTCTTAACAAAGCTGCTGAACCCAAATAACCTTTTCGTATTTTATAAATGAACCAAGTGTAAGTGACGAGATTACTACTTGAGCAGACATATTTCTCTTCTAGCTTTCTCGTCACAGAAAAAATCGTTATCTACAAAAATAATCATGTATAAAGTATTTCTGTATGATTATTTTGACTAAAATCAAATTCCAGATCTTTTGAACCGAAAATAAACTGGAAATATTGTTTACACGTTAAGAAAGTAATAATATGAAACACAAACATATATAACTAATTGGGTTATACAACAGCTTTTTCTCTTCAAATAAATTATCTTTTAAAAATACAATAATCGTTATCTCAAACATATTTTAATTTTTTTCTGTGAACATTATTAATTATACTATAGTAAGCATTTCTCTGAGACAATTACAAATCTTAATAATTACTTCAATTCTTGTTATGGGATATTAAATGAATTATATAAATTATTAATGCAGATTTATAAGGTATTATTATTCATACGTTTTTCAAAAAGATGTAAAAAGACAACACACTTTAATGAATTTTATAAAATAATTAATATAAATTTATAGCTAGCATAAAAAATCTTAATAATTATTAAGACTAATAATTATTGAGAATATTTGTCAGTAAAACAAGTATTCTTTGTAATAAAAAAAATGAAAATCAGCCCCATACAACCACATACGTCTATTGGACGTCTTTTAAAGATCCATAGAGTCCAAAAGACGTCCTGGATACCTTTTGGATGTCATAAAGACGTCCATGGTTAGATGTGAACTGGATGGTCTTCTATCGACGTCGGATTAACATCCACGATGGATGAGTTTTGGATTATTAGCATTTGGATCTGTAATAGACGTAATTTATATGTCCATGATAGATGTAATTTGGACGTGCATGGTGGACGTACTTAAGACATTCATAAAGGATGTTATCCTGACATGTATTAAAAGTAGGTAATTAACTGCAATTGTAATTATTTATGTTTATTCCTTCCATAATTTTAAATTATCGTTTGCCTCACAGTCTACAGTCGTTTATTGCTACGTTAAGAAGTGTTTAACGAAGTAAGTTAAAAAATAATTGCGTTTCTTTTTAAATAACATGTTTTTATTCCAAAGAAGTCATAATAGAAATAAGGTTAAAAAACTGAGTAGTGTTATCTGAGTGTAGAAAACCATGTTTAAAGTGTATTTTTACTTTAAAAAATTACATTTGTAACTATTTTAAATTAACGTTAAAAGGTAAATATTGCTTTTATTTATAAATTGTGCTTGATAGCAGAATGTAATAATTTTTTTATGTCATTAAATTTTAAAATTATTTTTAGGCTAAAAATGCAAACATTGCGATTAGGATGAAAATACCACTAAGTAATTTTCTTTAGTAAAAACCATTTTTTCTCTCCAAAATTACTTAAATTTATTATTATTTTGTCATACAAGGACTTATGTATTTATATCTTGATTTCAACAAGATAAAAATTAATCAATATTAGGATTTGATTCAAAGATTTAATGTTTAATTAAAATATTTTTTACTGTTGAATTAAAAATCTGAGTGTTTTTTTTATTGAATATCAAATTTTAAATCAATAATTCAAGATTTTGCTACTTAGTTTGAAAAAATTATATTACCCAATTATTTTAATGTATGCTGGACTAATATTTAAAATGAAGAGCTATTAAAATGTATACTTGAAAATTAATATTTGTATTTTGTAGTTAAATGGAAGATATGTTTATTTCCCATACCAGATTTGGAATTCTTACTTTTCTGGAGAACTTCTCTTGTTGTCTACTAAAGGTTCTAGAATTTGAAGTAAGCATTTTTTTATTTTAAGGAAAAATGATGTTTAAGATTATGTAAAATCATTTAGTATGAAATGTTTACATCTTCAGTGATTAAGCATTTAGAATGTGACTGTGTGTGATCTGTGAATGTGATTTTCTATAATATTTTCTGTACACTTAATTTGGTAGCAAAATTTCCTACTTCCATAGTGCTTGTGATGCGGGATATTTTTTATATTCTTATTTTGTATTATTTTGTTTAATACTCTTACAAAAACTATTTGATCATAATATCTTCAAAATAAATAATTTTTTTAATCACACTTTAAATATTTAACTAAATTAACATAAGAATGCTCATTTTCAGGAAAAAATCATAAATTATTAAAGCAAATGAAACTCTTAATACATTGATTTCATTTTTACTGAAGTTATTTTTAAGTCAATATAGTTAAAACCTTTTTGTATGAGAAGAATTTAGTTTATTTTAAAAAAAAGAAAAAAAAATTAAATTAGTAACTAACTGAAATTCAAACCATTTGCTTGCATGTGTGTGCCCTGAAAGGAAGTTAAGAAGCATGCTCTCAGTGAAATTAAAAAGCAAAATGATTACGTAAACAGAACAACGAACAGTTTCTGGAATGAATATTATATATGTACTTCCATTCAAATTCTGTTGATTAATTTGATTTAATAAATGATTCTCTGATTTAGATTTAAACAGAAATATCAATATTCTTCTATTTTTAATTGTATTCCTTTAAAGTTATTTTGTAGTAGTTCACTTTTCTACAGACTTCAAAAACTTTACTGGCAAAAATAAGCTGAATGGCATCTACGTTTCACACAATAACCTGATTTTTAGTTCTATTAAATATGTCTTCTTTATTAATCTAATTTGAATATTATTAAAAAAGATGTACACATTTGATCACAGTAAACATCATTTATTTATTGAATATTGATTGGAAATTCATTTTTTCTATAGTGTTTCATATTCTGCTCTGCTTTGCATGAAAAATTACTTATGATGGGCTGAACCTAGTTTCAAATAAATTGAATAAATTGTTAGCTTTTTATATTTAAGATTTTAATTTTTTTATTGTGTTATGCCTTAATTATTTTGGTTGATAAAGTTTAATTGTATTTTTAAGAGATAAAACGTACATCATTTAAAATATATAAATTTTGTTTTCCTTTTCAGTTAAGTGAGAGAGAATAACAAATTTATATACCTGAGGATAAGATTAAATTTAAAATAAGCAAATTAAAAAAATTTTTTAATTTTTCTATATTATTATGCTTATTTAAAACTAATGTAGAGCAAAAGAAAATAAATCCTTTAAAGGATTAAAAACATGGCAATTTGTTTCTACTGAGTGCAATTTGTAAATAAATATATTATGTATTAAATTTTATTAAGAGTTTACTGTTGTAAAAATATTTAATCAAAACATTTAATATATTCCTTAGTAAACAACATTTCTGTTTATATTTAGCACTAATAAGTAAATTCAATTCTATATTTTATTATTTAAGTTCTGTTCTTTTAATGGTAATGTTAAATTTTACCTATTAATCTAACTCTTGTTTTGCTAATTTGAAGATTCATTACAAATTTTAAACATTTTGTAATTTCAATTATTTAACCAATTCCAAAGGGTAAAAGATTAAATAGTATATTTTTTCCAGAAATTAGTCCCTTAGGTTTAGCATATATGTAATGAAAAAGATAAACATTTCTAAAATTGGTATTATGATATTTGACGTGCCATGTATCTAAACTGGACCAAAATGAGGCGTCAACTGGATTAGAGTACATCCACCTGATGTCGTATCGACGTCTATTGGAAGAAATTGTGTTGTATTGCGCTGTTACTATATTATAGTTGATTTGATTTTATATTGTTTAAATAATTATTTTTTATATATATGCTTTATTAAATGTATAGGAATATATATATTAGATTTATTTTTCTAAAACTTCTGTGAATTTTATGCTGTAAATTATAATTATTATTGTGACTACATAATGTATGGATGTTGCCAAAATTAATACAGTAATTTCAAATTTAAATTATAAAATGTTTTTAATTATAAAATATTTATATTTTTATTTGTATTGTTTCAGTGCCACTTTTTAAGCCTGTCTGGGGGAACTTCTTCCGGGAATTGCACCATAAGCATCATTAAAAAAATTGATGGCCAATAAACTTGCACCTGAGTTCAGTTATTTTGGTGCTAGGGATAAGAAATCCTTTAATGGACTGAATATGAAGCAGTTAGTTTTAGGTAAGTGCAATGTCCTATGGTTTGGTTTGTTTGTCGCTCAACGGTCATTTTTTGCACACGAGGGCTAATTAGACCGGGACTTACGGTTTAAAGTGGATTCCGAACCACTACAAACATCCATGCCCAAGGTGGGATTCGAACCCACGAACTGTTGAACCGAAGGCAAGAGTGCTAACCATTCGGCTGCCAGCTCGGCGATTTTTCCTATGGATTTGTTATACGTGAACAAGATGTACCGTGTGTGGGGAGGTTGGACAGGCTCAAGAAAATTCAAACAAGTTCTGATTTTTCTTCCAACACAGGAAGTAAGCAATTGCGTCCCGTTGTCGCGTGTCTGTCTCGCAGGGTTGCAAATTATTTCTTGGCGATACTTGGGAAAATTAATATTTGATCCCTTTTTTATAAAAATGTCCATGAAGCAAATATTGCAGGAATTTATTGAAGTCTGTAAAGATGAGCCTTGTTTGTGGCAAATAATGAGTGTCGATTACACAAATAAAATAAAAAGTTAGCTTACGAAAAATTATTAGAAATATACAAAAAGATATTTATAAAATATTTATAATATAAAATTTTTTCCTTTACTTCGTTAAAGGAAAAAATTAATACCTATAAAAGAGAAAAAATCAATGAATCGAAAAAAAAGTGGTGTAAGCACTTAACTAAAAATTTGAGTAAAAATAAGAAGCTAATAAAATGCCCATTTTGAATTTCGAAAGTAATCAACGGAGCTGGCTGCACCCATAATAAAAGCATATTTAACCAGCTTTAATCAAAGTTTGAAAAAATTGTTTCATTCCTCCACACCCGCTCCTGTTGTAGCAACAAACTTAATTTAAACAAATTGTGTGTATCATGGATCATATTTAACCAACTACCCCACCTTTTCAGTAATTATATAAAGGAAAAGAGATTAGGAATTGAATATAAGAAAAGTTTGCATCATTGATTGTTAGTGTTATTTTCTTCATCAATTTATTCAAATTTAAAACTTCGGTGAACAAGTAACGTCATAAAACATCACAAAATAGGCGTTCCAAGGGAGCTCTAAGTTCTCCAGAAAGTTAAAAATATCTAGCAGGGGCACTGCAACAAAGCAAATCATTTAACTTTTTCTTTAGTTTCTCTCCCTTCGAAATAATGTTTGCGTATAACTTTTATTAATATTTTAATGACGAAGATTAATTCATGAAAATTCTATGCAAAGGTCATTAAATGAACTTTTGAATATCAAATATTACCCTTTTTAGCAAATTACTTATCAATGATGATAAAAAAAGAAAATTTATATTAAATATAAAGAAAATAAATTCTTTTATTTTCTTTATTTAAAATTAATTTTATTATTAAAATAATAAAATTTATTTTAAATAACAAAATAAAGAAAGTTCATATTATAAAAATTAACATTTTTAAAGAATTTTAGAAAACTTATTAATTTTATGAAATTATAATTATCGAAGAGGTCTGTGGGATTCAAAATAGAACCTATTTTGAGAAATATAAAAAATGTTCTATTCTAGTGAATAAGTCATGTTTTACAAAACATTTTAATAATGTGAGATGCGTTATAATTTGTATTAATACTAAACATGGATTCTTTTATGAGAAGGAAATAAATTGAAAGTCAAAATCTTAATTTTTATATTTAAATATATCTTTAAATTAATTTAAATAAAATACACAGAATATATTCTGCATTCAAATATGCAGTATGTAATATTGAAAACATTGATTCTTGTATTTAACATATAAACTTGAAACAGCAATTTGTGTGTGGCTACATATTTTATGTTGCTGAGGTTGCTTGGGTGTAATAGATTTTTAATAAAATTAATCAGTATTAAATTTTTAAAAAATTTGGAACTAGAGTAATATTTGTTAACAATTTAAGTATATATTGCAGAGCTAAATTAAATGTAAATATAAAGTTACAATAATGTAAACCTTTTTTGATTGAGAATAAGGTCTTAGAAAGCATTTATTGAAGTCAGTGTCAGTAACTACCATTTAGTTCATATTATACAATTATAAGAATTTGATATATATAGAAATTTCGTAAAAATTAATTATCATTTGCAGAATTAGTTTAGATCTTAAAAGATTCAGGAATGCAATATTATGTTTTTCATAAAATAATTTATGTAAAAAAATATTTTAATACCATTTGAATTGTGTTGATAATTTGTTTGCCCTTTATTTAAAGACTTATAGTTATTTTTATTTTAAAAATATAATTATATTCAAAACAATGCTGTAATTCAACAAGTTGGATTAAATTTAGATTATGAAATATACACTAGTTTTGTCGAATAATGATAATTTGAATATATTGTGTTAACAATGTGGTTAATATATAAATTTGTTCATACATACTAATGAAATCAATATCTGAATATAGTATAAGTTTAATCAATGATGTATTATAAAAAAACATGCAGATTCAGTATTATATTAATATGAATCTTCTAATAAGACAATTAATGAATAAATGATACACTTTAAAGACAATGAAAGGTTACATTGAAATGAATTATCCTTACATAAACAATTGTTGTAAATTGTTAAATTATTATTTTTGAATTGCTTTAATCACAGAAGAGACGTCCTGTTCAGAATACTGCATCATTTTAGCGCGTTTATACGCTTTATGAGCAGCTTTGGAAATTGGTAAAGGGTGATTTATAGAATCACCCATCTGGATCGCATTCTGTAAATCTCTTTCCTGGTGCTTAATAGCAAAATTAGTAGTAAATTTTTCTTTTATCATAGCTTCTGCTTTCTCTTTAACAAGAGGACTACTACACGGTCCTTGTGCCAGAATTTTGAAGAAGCAATTAACATCCAATTCTAAGCTATTGATTAAGCTGAATGTTTCAGCCAATGCTGCAGTAACAGTTCCATGAAGCATACTAAGGAGGATGCTCATTTTAGAAGCAGTGCCTACTTCCAAGCCTAAAAAGAAGGCACAATTTGAAAAAGCCTTGAAAGCACTTACACAATCTTGGAATAGTCCACGATCACCAGCCGCAAGGACCAATGACAGTCCATCTTCAGCAAGACTGCAAGAGCCATGGACTCTTGCTTCCATGTAACGACCTCCTTTATGGGAGATTTCACTGGCTATGTCCTGAGAAGTTTGAGGATCAATTCCCGTTAATTCAACATATCCTTTTTCTCCAGGTGTGCAACCTTCAAGCCCTTTTAGAACACCACAATTACCAAAAATAAGAGCTTTTGATGCCTCTGGACCAGACACATAACAAAAAGTTATGTCACATGCTTGAATGACATCTGCTGGAGTTTGACCCCTACGAGCACCAGCTTCAACAAAGACATCACATTTCTCAGGAGTTCGATTCCATATAGTAACATCTTGACCAGAATTCAATAAGTTCATAATTATTTTCTGACCTATAGCACTTAGACCAAGAAAACCAATTTTATAAGAAGGACTAAGATCAGAACTAGAATCAGGGCCATTCGGTCTTTCAGTTCTTTTAAGGACAAATTCCGGCACACCTTCTTTCTCAATAGATGTTTTCTTTATCATTCTAGTTTTCTCAGCCATTTTTGGTGACTTGCAGAATTAGATTACCTGTTTGAAAGAAAGGAAACAGAGTGAGATTCAAAACATTAAACATAAGCTAAAAGAGGCATACTGAAAATATGAAACCCATGGCATTAGGAAGAATTCATTCTTATTTAATTTTACAGAATTGAACACCCATGAATTAGAATTCATTGTCATGGATATAACCACAAACACTTTTGAAATTCTTCAAGTTCGTAAAATGCTTAATCTATACTCGTGTCCTTAAATTAAGGATAATGCAAATTCAAACATAGAGACAGAAGCAAAACAAATGAGACATATTTGTAAAGTCTATTTATTAAACAAAAGGTAAAAATGGATGTACTTCCTGGAGCAAATTTAAAAAAACACTTATTTGCTAAAACCAATATAATATGGTTGGTATGATGGTTAATACATGGTATGCCCTCCAGACTACAGGCCTTTCAACACCTAGGCATGCTGAGTATCAAATTATCGATCTGATTTGGGGGAATATTAAACAACTCATACAGCAATGCTCCATAAAGTTTTGGAAGACATGCAATTGAAGAGTTGCGATTTGTTGGCCGCGCATGCTCTACTGGATTCAAGCCCAGTGAGTATGCCGGTCAGTGTATACGGGTGATATCCTCCAATCGAAGGCCCACAATGCTTGTATGGTGAGGACGGGTGTTGTCATCAACAAACAGAAATTCTGCATCCATGGCACCTCAAAACAAACGTGCATGTTGTTCTAGAATGACATCCCAATAGATGTGGCCTTTCATGGTTACATTCTGAACATACAGGTTACTTCTGGAAGCCAGAATAATTCCTCCCCAAACGAGCAATCCTGCACCACCATAACGGTGTCGTACAATGGTGTTCTGTTGGTGATAACAGGTACCTGGCCTTCTTTATATCAAAGTCTGGCGAGAATCATACTGAAAGCTAAACCTGGACTCGTCGGAAAACATCACAGAAGACTGCTGTTGCAGTGACTCTCTAGTCCAGGCTAACCACAGGTGAAATTGAGTTGTAGTAAGTGGTACACATATGACAGGCATACAAGCATATAGACCAGTGTGCCCTAAGCATCTCTGTACACGGTCTGCCTTAAAACTATCATATAGGTAGCTGATGAAGTACTCCATCTGTTTCTTTTGGCAATAACTACAAAATATCGGTCCTCATTCGGTGTTGTAACTCGGGGAAAACCTGTGCTATAACGTCTACTCCCATTGCCATCAGCTCGTAACCGTTGCCAAAGCCTGGAGATGACACTCTAGGCGATTTCAAGTTTCACGGATACTTTCATCTGGGCACGTGCATATTAAAGATGGCTGATAATTCTACCAAGTCAAACATAATCCAAATGCCTCATTTGTGGCATAACTATGCGGTTATTGCACAAAGGCTTTTAAAGCACTTGCGAACAATTTTACTTCTTAGCAACCATTCTTACACTCTCGTCATTGTGACGTACTATTGGTGCCATCTGGTGGTTTCTTCTTGTAATTTGCATATTATTCATCAAGATGTGTGCAATACTTCTACATGTGAAATTTTTATTTTACAGTTCAATTTCAGTGCGATTTTGAATTATACTTAATTTATGGACATGAGTGTACATGATGTCAATTAATTAAAGACAAATCCTTGATTAGTGAAACTAGATAAACTAAGTAGTGGTTTATTATAACAATAGTCTAACATAAGTTATATAACAATTGTCTAACATAAAATGAAATCTTGAGTAATTTTCAATTACACTTAAAAACCAATAAATACATTCAAAATCTTAAGATAAAATATTCAACATTAAATATTTGCAAAACATACTACAAATACTAATAAATATTTGAAAATTTAAAATATTTACCAAATATTTGTGTTTACAAGCATCACCCAAGTTTTATATATAATTTTCTTTGTAAAGTTCTTTTAAAAAAAAGTGCTTCCTATTTTTTGTTAAATTAATATTTCATATATATTTTTTAATACCTAATGATATTATATATAATTTTTAACACTGATATATTTAAAACATCATTAGTATATGCATTTATAATTATGATACATACTTAATATTTACTATATAAATTAACATTTTATTAAGTATTTCCAATAATCACTGATTATTACTGCATTTCAAAAATACAGAACTTGTAGAAGAGCATCTAATACATACTTTTGATATGATCGTCAAATAAAAACAAGCAGTTTGTAGTAAAAAGTTATATGATTTTTGCCTGTACCTTATTATGCTTAACTATGATTTATGACTTAATTATGAAAACGCTTAATCTTAGACTTAGGCAGTCGACAATGCAGTGTCACAAGTAAAACATTAATATTAACAAGTATTATAACAATCTCTTTTAGGCTTCTAAAATTTACAAAATTTAAATGATGTACTTAAAAAAAGTCATTTCATTGAAAATGAGCCAGTTCACATTCCATTGATAACTGGAGTAATCCCCTTGTTAATAATTCTAAGCATTTCTTATTCATTTTTTTCAAGCAAAATATTTCCAGTTGAGAGGCCTAAAAAATCTGACAAAAAATACCGTATTTTAACAACATCATTAACCCAAAATATTACCTGGCAGAGCAATTGTTTTGGCTGCAGATGTGCAGTTAACTTACATCAAAGAAAGGTACTAGCATTTCTGACTTATTCCTTAATAAGTAGGAAAAATAAAGTGCAATTCCAAAAACGGTTAAATAAGCAATATCACTGTCAAGAAACATTGCTTAGCAGGAAGAATCTATATTGTTACAAGAACTCTAGCTGAATGCACTTTTTAAAACTAAGGACCACAGAATTTCAGCCTTTAAAATTTCTTTAGAAGAAACAAGGGAATCTATATTTTCAGAACATGCATTAGAATGTGAATTATAACAGGAACAGCAATAGTGAAAATTAATTTAAATGAGTAGATTTTTTGGCAGTTGCAGCCTGCTCTAATACATATGTTTTTGTCAATGGCAATGGGCACTTGTTTCTTCTGAACCATGCAAAAGCCAATCTTTGGGTAACTTATCCTGACTCCACTAGTAATTGAAAACACACTTTCCAAAAGCATATTAAATAATTTATTTCAGCCTTTATTTCATAAATAAAAATAGTCATACCAATGCACTGAAATTACACACAATTTTTACCAATGAAGTTATTAAAAGGTCATTTTAACCGAGAAATTTTATATTTAAATATTTATATTTAAGAAATTCACTGAATATTATGGAAACAGAAACATAGAAAAAAGCATTAATTTTTGAAAACTAATATATAATAAAAATTTAAATATTCATGCTTGATAGAACGAACAATTTATAGCTTGAAACATTTTATAGAAAAAAGTTATGATTAAAAAGAGATGAAAGTTATAATAGAATATTAATAGAAGGCCAATTGAAATTGAGTATAAAATGAAAAAAGTCATTTCTGTGTTCCATTGATTTTCCCCCCCTTTTTTTCCTGAATATTAATACCTAATACTGAGTAAGATTCAATAATTTTCTTTGTTATTGCAGTATATTTAGCAGTGATTTAGTTCAAGTGATAGAATGCAGCAATGAAGATTGTAATTCAACAGTATGTTAGAAAGAATGAATGTGGCTAAAAATTTTAAGCTTTTTGAAATAAGTAATTGACTTTAAAAACTTTTGAAGTCCTTTTATAAAATTGTGAACCCTGTAATTAAAACACATGCTTTATTCTAGCAATTGTGACAACTAATTGTAATAATAATCAATCATTTTCAATTGATGCCTTGTTTGCCAATAAATACCAGCAACATTTATAAAGGAAATACCAAAAGTTTTTCACCTTAGCACAACAGAACTATATGTAATAAAAAGTTACAGTTTTGAAAGATTCAGGTGCACTCGAAATTTTATACAACTCAAATGTTTTTATAAGCTACATCATGGCACTATAAAGATTAAATCAAGAGTTAATAATTTTGCACATTTGAAAGTGAGAAATACCATATTTAATACAAAGAATACTTTCAGATAATTGAAACTTTTTTTAAATACCCGAACTTCAATCGAATTTAAATAAACTGTTAAATTTACACCTTGAAAAATAAAATAAAAAGGAAACAAATACATGCATCAGAGCTTTTTAAACCAAAGTGAATCACATCAAATTTCGTAATTTTACATATCATGGGAAATTTTTAAAGAATAAACAATTGATTCAGGAAAACATTTCCTGCCATATTTATTACTTAAAAACAAATTCTATTCTACAAATTTTCATAATGGAACTAAAATCACAACTTACATAGCTTCCTGTTTATAACAAATATTAAGAATTCAATTCTAAGGCCACACTGGCTAACAGTTATGCTACAGATGCTACAAGATACCTAAAGAAAATCAGGTACGGATTAGGCGTCTTCTATGCGATATTAAACATTTTATGGGGAAATGATTTTTTCAAAGTCTGGCTACTACAACATCCAGCATTATAAGAGGCAAAAGTGATGGCACCTTTATAGTGGGCCAACCAGCGAATGTATGATTGTGATCCTGAAAATAGGTAGGTCTTATTTTAGAAGCAGTGAGCAAGCAGAACTCCAAACAAGTTACTTCTTTATTATATGAATCCTCTCTAAACATTGGATAAAAGCTGTACAACTTACGTTTCAAATAGACCTATTTTGTCTAGTACTTATTTTATGTACATTATAGTGGTATCTTAGTTCTTGACAAAAATTGAAAGTAATAATTATGAAAAATATTTAATGTTATTTTTTAGATTATCATACTGCACTTTTATCATTGCTTCATATAAAATTAAAACAAAGAATTGTATCATATAAAATTAAAACAATGAATTGTATCATATAAACAAAAAAGTAGAGAATAAGTTTTGAAAAATTGTTGACAATTATGAAATAAAGAAATTTGATCTAACCCAAAAGGTGAATTACTGTCTGGAGGATAATTCACAACTTCTGAAAAGCATATACTTGTTATACTAAACATGCTATACTAGTAATAAACTAATAAATTCAAGTTCATATAAAACTGAATTCGTCAAAATTTCTCCATGATTAAAGATTCTGTTATCATAAAATACAAATGCGTCATTCTGAATATCCATGTAAGAAATATGAAAATGATTTTAATTTTTGCTTATTAAAATGTTAATTTTTTTACAGAATAAGATAATATAGACCTTTATATTATTAGAAATATTGTTGTGTACTTAAATGAAATTAAGTATTTCTGTAATCATATAATGTAAGCACTGAAAGACTAGCTGTGATGTGATATAGTTAAATTTAATATTGAAATTTAAACGCAATAGAAGTCTGGCGTTTAAAATAGAATGTTAACTATAATATTTTAACGCTAAACAGTTAAAAACTTTTGTCACAATTAACGAGCCAGATATTTCAGTTTTGGTTATTCAAAAACCATGTATCAATAAAATATTTTACAACATTGATTTAAGTTTAGCCACAACAGGAAAATATAACAAGTATGCAGAAATAATAAACATGCAATTACCTTGATTTGTACTAATTTCTTATAATTCTCCTAAGTGAAAATACCCCGTAATTGAAAACCATATTGATCAATAACAAGCTATATAATTTTAGGAAAGTATTCTTAATTAAATGTCTGCATAATTATGAGACAATTATCATTGTACACCATTTAACAACAAGACTTCAGACACCAGAATGTTCTTACAGTACATAAGTTAAATCGAATAATAAATTATAAATGCTTTTAATACATGCAATAAGCTTTGTTTTCAAAGCATGTTAGTAATGCAAATCTCCAATGTTCAAACGTAAACAAAATAATATAGATTTAGAGCAGTACAACAACTTTCAATAAATAAAAACATCTACCACTAGGTTCAATACCATGCAAAGAATCGAAAATGCTCATTTGAATTTATTATAATATTAAAATATGAAATTGATGAAACAAATGAGAAAGTAAAAAGTTCAAAGACAAAAAGTAAAACTAATCCGAAATTATTTTTTTTAAAAACAATTATCATAATATTTTCTAACAAAAAATAAATTCATCAAGATAAGTAAAAATTCAAGTAGTAAATCATGATTTTCAAGAAGTCAAGACAAAATTCCAGGAGTTTCAAGTACAAAACTTGTTGATAGTTAGTAACCTTGTGAATATTTCAAGGTTTCTCGATTATTTCTGTAAAAGAGGTTGAAAAATTTTTCTTTTATTTTATACATTGATCATGAATCCTTATAATAAATGAAGCAAGCTTATATCTTGCCTTATTTTGATTCCAGCTAATTTTAAGAAATTGACATCAACAGCTTACTTTTACTACAATACACTATGGCAGTAAAATAGCTTATCAAAATCATAAAATGTAATTATCTATGCCAATTAACTTGTTTTATGTTAACCATACATGATACTTTTCCAGATAAAAATAAGCATTATAATGTTAAGTGGCAAAGTGTTGACAAAAGTGCTGATGTGATACTGAAATGAAAAAAACATCTAATTCAACAAAATTATTTAAAAAGAGAGAATTTTTTTTAACTAATTTAATGTGACATCAAATTATATTCTATCAACATTCACAATAAAATTTTAAATTTCCAGATAATTATATATCACGTTTTAATTTGAACAGCAACTGTAGGAAATGAAACTGGATTTCACAAATCAAATCAAGCAGAGCCAAAATGTTTAAGCCCTGTGTTCTTAAAAGCTATGTCCAAGTAAAATGGTAATTCTGCTTCTTGCTCTAATTAGTTTGATATCTGCAATTTAAAGTGGATTCAATACTATTACAAACAGCCATGCCTGAGGTGGGAATCAAAGCCATGAATTGTCAAATCAAAGGTCAGAGGAATAACCAGTTAGTTTGAAGCTGAGCAAAAAGATTTAAGTAACAAGTGCATAATAAAAATAGAGTTTTTTTATCGATATTTAATCTAATCCTTTTATATAATAGCATAAAGTAATTAAATCTAAAAAATTAGATAAAAAGTATTAATAAAAAATACACTTTTTTATTAAATATAAAATATTATAGTATCAAATTTAGTTTGAATTGCTAAAGGGCAGAAATAATTTTAAAGTTATAAAAATGTTAAAATTTAAAAGTATTAAAGAAAAAATTTTTCAGTTATAAAAAAGGTTAAAAATTAATCTTTTTGTAACTGAAAACTTATTTATATAATAAACAAATATATAAATATAAATATTTACACTAAGTAACTGATTGCGCAAATAATTAAGTAGTAATTTTAAGTTATTTTTAAAATACAAATGTAAAGAAAAGCACAAAGACATTGCTAATGCAAATGAATTCTACTAAATTACAACAACAAATTTCTGCAGAAAATGCTATTAAAAATATTAGAATTTTTATATAACAATTTAAAAAAGAAAGAATTATAATTAAAATCTACACCAGTACGATTGAGTAAATACATCAAACATTTACATATACATTTTATAAATTAAATATTTAAATAGTTATAAATATCAAATTTTAATTATTAGCAAAAGGGATGATCAATGACATTCATTAATATTTTAGATCGCATGTGCCTTTGCAGAGACTTCTACATAATTCAGCATCTCACTATCAAGCAAATTCAGCGTATCGTTAAAAACTTGCATTTTTGTATCTTATTGATTCCTTTTGACAATTAAGTTCTTCAAAAATGAAAACTCTAGACAGCAAGTTTAAAAATTTTTTTGCCATACATTCTGCCAAGAGCAAACAGCTCAGTTAAACAACAGCAGGAAAGTTATGTCTGAAATACCTTTCAATCCAATTGTGTGTGTAACAGTAAAGCAATGAATGTGAATATATAGTGCATGCAAGAAATGACATTGCAGATATCTGTTTCTATAAGGAATAACCAAAAGTAAGCTTTTGGTTATTTCTTATATAAACAGATATAAATATATATAACCTTATATAAAAAGATAATTTTATAAAATAGTAATTAGTGAATTTTTTTTACTAACTCATTTGATGTTTCACAATATACTCCAAGTATACATATATTCTAGTAAGATTTTGCTTATTGTGCAACAATAATTTTTTTTTTATCACACAAGTGCTTCAGTTTAAAGAGGAGCCGAAACCACTACAAACATCAAACTTTTACCTATTTAGCTAAATTAATTTATTATAAAACTGGACTTCTATAAATGAAGAAATTTAATTCAAACATTTAAGTTTCAAGAAAAAGTACTTTACATGATTAAAACTTAAAATCACTATAACCAAAAATTTGCAATGACTTGATACACATTTAATGAACTATCGCACATTTGTCTTCAACTTTACAAAACTAATCAGAGAATACTCATTACAATTCTAACATAAAATATTTGCATTGGAATACTACACTTAAAATTTACGGTCATATTTTCAGAAATCTTTGCAAAATTATCAGAATGAGTCAATAAGAAATATGACAAATTTAATTCTTCTACCATCAAGTATCTCATAATTCTTAAACTATATTCAACATCAGCTTTCCATCTATCATGCCTTACCAGCAGGCATTAACCTATATGCAAATAGCCTCTCAGCATGGCATGACTGAGGAGTCCAATCTTGACTATGTAGCTTCCCATAATTGGAAACAGTTTATGATCAAAAACTAGAAATGATTTGCGTTTCAAAATGTCATTAAATAAATTCAGTTTTTAACAAAATAAAATAGAAGCTAAAAGGTGAACGAAGATATTCAACCAGAATTAAGTTGACTTTAATTATAAAATACGTACTTAAAACATTTTGTCTTTAACTTTTATTTTTCTTTCTAGCAAAAAAATTTTAAGTAAATAAGTAAGTGTGTAAAAGAATTCTTTTATCAAATACATACCCCTTTATATAAAACAGTTGCACATGCTAATGCACACATCCTAAGTGAGCCGAATTTTGACAGGTAAGAAAGATATGATTAAAATGATTGAAAAAAAATCAGTTTTAATCTGTTAATAATTTTGTACAATAAATTAAATGCACTTTCATCATTTTAAAATTACAATATTTATAAAATTGCTTTTTTTTTTAGTCTTTGCTCAACATAATTAGAATTCAATGAAAAATTTATATATAATATACATGTGTGTACATATATTTCTGCCTTTTACATGTAATACTTGAATACTTTCAATATATATAAGAATCATGATGGCAACAAATTAAGTTTTGAGGTTACTTTACACACACTGTCTACATAGAGTGATTTCAAGAATTAAAAATTTTAACTTTCAAATTCATATAAATAATAAAAATATTTTCCTCCATTTTTTATACTGTTTTCTGCTAAAATCCTTTCTTTGAAAAAGTGCCTCGACAAACTCTTGTGTTTGGTGTTTTATGAATATTTTATATAGGTGTGATTAGGCCAAAACCAAGTTTAAAATGCATTCCAAAAAATAAACACTGAGATAGAACTCAAATTATAAATTGAAAAATCATGGTAACAAGTGGTTCATGGACATAAAAATTTTTTTTAATTATTTATTTATAATTACTTATTTAAAATAAAAGACAATAACCCGATGTCATAAATTTGAAGTAGGATTATCCACATACAAACTAAAAAAATGTATGGATAATGCAGGTATATCTACACTCTAAAAAAAGACTTAGATGAACTCACTTAGAAGACTAACAATACCATTGAATTTCATGCCTAAATGATGTCTAATTAATATGAATTAGCAAAAACTGAAATCTGCTGGTTGGGTTTGATGGCACAATGTCCAAAACAGGACAAGCTGCACCAAAACTATAGTTTCAAATAGTAATATATTTTTAAAACCCAAGCAATATGGAAATATTAAAAAATAAAAATATTTGTATATGATATATATTTAAAGCTATATAGATAAAAATTTAAACATAATTACAAAACAAATTTAAAATAAGTTAAATAAAGTATAAGCCTATTGCTGATAAAAAGGCAAATTGGTTTCTGTGAGGTGGATCCCCCAATAAATCTACCAAAGTTAATATATCAGATTTTAAAAAATGTAAGCGTAAATAGTTAACATCATGACATGAAACTAAAATATGATAAACTATATAAGGTTCATCACACGTTTCACACCATTGCTTAAAAACAAATGGGTCTGTCTGTGAAACATGTGAATCCGATACGAAGGCAAGTCAAACTAACATCAGCACTTTGTAGCGGTAAAACTGATAATAAAGTGAGGTATGGAAAAATGGCACACAATTTGTTTTTGACCTGCAGGCTTCAAAATTCCTGGAAGAGGGAATAAACAAAATTTTTAACACACTTCTTCACATGTGACAGATGGTAGTATTGAAGTTGATGCAACTTTAGCAGCTGCGAAACTGAAACCTGCGAAGCAACCATTGTTTTTAATGTTCATGTTTCATTAGTATTTGTGAGATCCTCAGCTTTTTGCATTACATCAATGTATAATAGTTAAACTACAAACACCATTTCACTTCACACCCCACATTCATACGTCAGTTTACCAGCTTTTTACAGTTGTGTAAACCTCAAACTATTGCATTTAATACACAATACATATTTTTTGCCCCAAACAATATACGCTCCTGCAAAAACATAAAGCTATTCAATCACTGTCAATGCATTTTAATCATTGAATTCAACTATTCTATTTCATTTCCTTCTCATACCAATCTTGCCCCCAGAACTATGAAATGAACATGTAATAATTAAAAGTTGCACAACCATGAAACTTTATGTGTCATTTCTGTCCAAGAGTTTCACATCATTTCCCATAAAGATCAAGAAAATGAAGCATCACTGGGCTGTTGCAGCTCCATGGGTATAGGACATGCCCAGGTCAATGTGATGGCCAGTCTTCCTGCAGGTGTGACATGGGTATGGAGAGTACCAGCTCAGTTGTGTTTTTTTTCACTTGACCATGATTAAAAAATGATGAGGCACCTGGTGATAAGCAAATATTTCAAACCCATGAACCTTAGATACACTGTGGAGCTAGCCAGCATAACTATGTATATTATGTCTCTTTCAAATCTCCTGATTTTATGATAACTAAAAGGTGTACAACAACTATTTCATGCACAATTCATTCTCATATTGATCAATAGCAGCTCTTTCTCTTTATTAGTCTTCACATAACCTCATAACAACTAAAATTTACACAACAATTATTGAATTTTATACATTATGTATTTATGTTTGATTTTTATGCATTTGAAAAAATAATACAAATATTTCAGAGTGCATATAATTTTTTACTTAATGCTTGAATATAAATTTTCAATCTAATTAGTTTCATATAAATTATAATAAAAACAAAAACTTAAATTGTGAACACTACAATCGAAACAAATGACACTAGATTCGGCGAGAAATCACTTAAAGGGAGATATACTTACACCCAAACAACACACACAAGTAGCTTCAAAATATTTCAGTTGTTTTATTACTAATATTAAAATATATTATCACTTCTTAAATCTGCCTCATACAAAACAGCAACCTTTTAGTCCTCAAATCTATTAAAACTCACAATTACTGAGATTAGAGAAATTTAACGAGGTACTCTTTCAGTTTTTACACTTTTGATTTACTTTAAAGAATAATCATACGAATAGTTTTTATAAATAATCACCGATACCACAATGTTGAAAACTACAATAATTCAGATAAAGTATACAAGATTGAACTGCCAACGAAGTCAAATTAGAGGTGAATACCAACATATGTTCATCACTATGAAATAAGTATGATTTACATTTTTTAAATTATTAAATAATGAAAAAATATACTTATAATCACTTAATCATATTAGTTAGTTAAACAAAACAAAGAATTTCCAACTGGTAGATTTTAATAATATATAATTGTTTATCACCATTAATAAAAAAATTACTATAAAATTAAATTTCATTTACTAAAGCTCATTCAAATAGAAAAGTTTAAATTATGTTATACATAATCTTTTTTGCTATACCAATATTGATTTAATTGATTTCTTAAATATATTTCAAAAGCAAATATTAAATGAAACTAATTAGGACTATGTTGTAATAAACACATCTATAAAATTTATTAGATATCATTATACTTTCACAACTATCAGAGAAGTTAAGTGAGATCTATTTTGATTTCTTGAATAATTCAGTACAAAATAATTTCATGTTATTTCAAAACAATATATAAATTTTATGATTATATTATCATACATCAAATTTTATACGTCATAATTCATAGATAAAAGTATACTTTAATCTTAATTCTTAATAATGATTTTAAACATGCCATTAATTGGTATGTACATTTTAAAAATATTTGATTTTATTAGCTATCCCAATTTTTTAACTTCGTTTGTTCTAAGGAAAAGAAAGCAGGGTGATTTTAATTATGGGATTGAACTGTTGACGACAGAAAGTATGGAGGCAGAATTTCAAATTCTTCCAGTTTACTTTCTGACTTCATTGGTATACTTACGAAATATACGATACGGGTATACTACCAATTCATCAATAATTCAAAAGAAATGCACTAGTAACAAATAAACTTTTTCTCAATACATGCAAATCATTTGGTAATTTTCAAAACATAAATCGAAACAAAATTTATTTCGAGGTGAAAATAAAATATTTCACCAATAAACATTCCCCTCATGAACTGAATAAATAAAGATTTTTAATTTTATAAAATACATGATACAATTAGCAGAACGCAATGAATATTATATATGGAATTCACTAAATTTAAAAAAAAAACGGAATTCGAACAGAAAATACAAAAAATTATTATATAATTCATTAAAGTTACATGAAGACTAAAACAAAGTATAAAAATGAAAAAAGCATTATTTTGGAATATCAAATGAGTTACAATATTTTCCAAGCTAAGCAAACATGGATTCTCAATATGGAAATGACAGGTTTTGATAGAATAATTCATAAATGACAAAATATGATGAATTTAGTAAAAATATTACTGCAAAGCAATAGGCTTACATAAAAATAAACAAAACTCAAATTAATAAAATCTTCAAAACATATACCTGGATAAATTTAACAGACAACAAAACACTTTCAAAAGCCGTTACAATCAGTCATTGATTTATACCCTGACGCTACTAGAGAAATGACGCCAAACTAGGGATGGGAAGAAATACCTGTAACAAGTATTTTGTAATCAGTATTTGAATGTAACAACCTGTAATCAGTACATTTTCTTCCAAATACTCAGTACTTCCAGTAACAAAGTCAGCGCGAGTTCGAGTATTCTCAGACAGTTGCAGGTACAATGTACTTGACCAGTACGTGGCTGTTACAAAGTAATGAGCGAGTACGTACTTGTTACAAAGTAACAAGCAAGTACGTGAGTACGTGCTTGTTACAAAGTAACAAGCAAGTACGTGTGTACGTGGTTGTTACAAAGTAACAAGCAAGTACGTGAGTACGTGCTTGTTACAAAGTAACAAGCAAGTACGTGTGTACGTGGTTGTTACAAAGTAACAAGCAAGTACGTGTGTACGTGGTTGTTACAAAGTAACAAGCAAGTACGTGTGTACGTGGTTGTTACAAAGTAATAAGCAAGTACGTGAGTACGTGGTTGTTACAAAGTAATAAGTGTACTTAATTGAATGTAACAAGTACAGAAGAGCCAATGAAAGAGCGAGTACAAGTAACAATGTCATCGATATATCGATACACACGGACGAATTAGGAGATTGTGTCAGGATTTGGGAAATCTCTTCCCATGATAGGAAGGGTGGCTGGGTGGGTAGGAGAAGAGAAATGAGATGCTGGTTTAACTGGAAAATAGAAGATTGATTCTTGGGAATTAGAAAATCTCTTTGGGCTGAAGCAACACCCCCTAGAGATGCATGTATTTTAGGAGAGGGTGTTGGCTGGAGAGGGTACATAATGAATTTCTATTGCGAAAATGAAGAAAAAAAGCAAGTTCATTTGTTTCATGTTTGTTAATAAAATAAATGAGTTGGGAAAATCAATAATTGTAGCACATTTATTTAATGGTTATACTTCTGTTTTAAATATGTCACTTTTTAATATAAAAAAAAGCCTGATATTCTTGTTATATATTATTCCATATTTATTGACTTATTTTTCTCATTATTTTTTAACTTTTAATTAATTTTAATTAAATTTTTTAAATCTGATCATTGTTTCCAAAATTACTCTATTGGCTTGAACAAAAAGTGAATGGAATTTTTTTTACTATATTTTTGTTTTAAAGATAATTTTTAAAAAAATATTTCTAAAAGTAATTAAATATTTTTTACTTTAACAATTTTTTTCTCTTCAAAAATATTTTTACCATTAAAAATTAGGTAGTTATATAATCAAAAAAATTGCTGTTCTGAAAATGAGAAAATAAAATTGGGGGAAATTGTTCACGTAAATAAAAATGCATATTTTCAATTCGTATTTAAAATTTAAAATGGTATAATTAGGGGATGATTTTCGGAAACAAGAAAAGAAATATGAAAATAATTAATAACACTGAATTCTGAGAATTTTCTAGAACTTTTTGTATTTCAAATATTGAATTTTACTCTTTAATGTAAGTACCTGTTAAAAAATAAAAAAACATTCGCTCATTATTCATAATGAGCAGCATTTAAGCAAATTAATAAAGATGTGTTATATTAAGTAGTTTTATAGAAAACTTAAATTTCGTTTAGAGTTTTAATCAGAAAATACGTATTTCTAGCTTATCTCAAAATAATATAACTGGGAATCAAGTATCTAAATTAAAATGTACGCCAGCACATAAGATTTAGAAAAATTACCTTTATTTTTATAAAACCAAGTTTTCAGTTCAGATTTATGTCGGTAAATTCAGTTTAAATCATAAAAAAAAATTACTTTTTGCATAAATTTCTGCACAAAATATAATATAATTCTATCTAAATAAATGAACCGAAATTTATCACAACATAATTTAAAAAATCATAAGAATGAGAATATTGCCTAATATGCTACAATTTTTCTTGAAAATGTGCCAGTAATATATATATATATATATAATATATATATATATATATATATATATTATATATTGAAACTACGTAACGTAAACTCTGCACCCATTTAGATGACATAAAGCAAACATTTGAATATGTATGTAATGTAATATAATTTAAAGATTTGAAAAAAAAATTACGAGATATTTGAATGAATTTATGATAAATCAATTTCCAGATATACTTTCTGGTACCAGAATCAATTTCCAGATATAAAATTGTATAAAATGAATTTTTTTTAACTGAAAAAATATTTTGACATAGAATGAACATATTTATTTGAACCTCATTAAATACAAATGTATTTTATTTTGGTTTCCAAATTTTTAAACAAAATATATAAATTAAAACTATTAATATACTTTCATTGTTTTTTTATTATTATGTGCATTTTTGATTATGATTCCATATAAATATATGTACTTTTTATTGTACCATGTTTTAATTTCACTATATTTTACTATGAATATGTAGAATATAAAGATATAGAATTTAAAATTTGGGAAAAATTTGTTTTATATTTTTTTACTATACAGTTAATTTTATTCGTATAGTGATAATGTTGGTTGAAACACAATAAAGGTAGTTTATTCATTCTAATTTTGAACTTCAAAATGAAAAAAAATTTTTTTATATAAGTCAACTTTTACTTTTTATCTTTATTTATACCATCATGTGTATTTTTTAAATTACAGTTTGATGTAAATAAAATATATGTATTTTAGTTCCTGTATTTTGTATTAAACATTACATTATTTAATATTTTACATTAAAACAACATAAAATTTATAGATAATTGGTGAAACAGTTTTGCAGTTTTTGTAATTTAATGAATTTTTGTGTTACTATAAAAGTTACTTTATGAAAGATGATCATATTCACTTAAAAAGTATTATTACAGTTTTAATTGCAAAGCTACTTTATTTATCCATAAATTAAGATTCAGGAAACTGAAGCAAGATATGTGAGTTAATGCAATTTTTATTTTAGAAAATCTAGTTTATCTATTTCATAAAAATATAAACAAATAAACGCCATTTATAAAATAAATAACTATCTATTAGGTATCAAAAATTTTGCTATAATTGTTTCATTAATGTTTAATAATAGAAAAATGTAAGAAATTTAATTTGATTTTTGTTAAACTAATTGTATATTTCTAAGTAAATTAAAAAAAAATCTCTTTGTAATTGATTAATCCTCCCACTTTACGATTCTTTACAAATTATTTGCTAGTTAATTATAAAAATTTATTTATATAATTGGAAAATCTTACTAAATTAAAACAAAAAATTAAGATGATGATTTGGTTGAAAAATAGAAATTATATTATCACGTCTAATTTAATATTTTAATTAACATTGGAAAACTTTGAAAATTACAATCGAATAATTTGAAGATTTACTTAGAACAGATGAAAATTCTAAAAACAAATGTAAATAACAAAAGATTAGGATTTTTTATACTGAAAGAAATATATTTATTAAAATATATAAGTTCAAAATTTTTCACAGAAAAACTGTTTGTTGAGGGAATAACTTATATTTAATTGCTTCATAATAAAAATTAAAGTTTTTAAGAAAAACAAAAATTGCTATTATTGAAATGTTGCATTTATTAAAAGAAATATTTTTATAGATTATTACATCAGCTCTTATTTTAACCTTAACTGGATGCTTATTTATAAATGATAATGATTTAAATTAACATTAATTATATTAATTAATTTTATGGTACTATACAAAATGTTATATATTTAATTAATTTTTAATTAATTATTAATTTATTTATTACTAATTTAGTTTTTATCTATTCATAAAACTTGGAAAAATTGTCATTACATTTTAATCCGATAGATGGCAGCACAAAAATTGTAACAAGTACAGAAAGTAATCGGTAAAATACTTGTTACTTTTAAAGTAACTGTACTCAGTACGTACCAAGTACAAGAAAAGTAACAAAGCCCCATCCCTACGCCAAACGCGAGAACCTGCGCAGGAATGAGGAGGAAACACAAGCGTCTAGCCCCTCAGATACTAGTTTCCTCCTATTCCTCCTTGGTCATCTGCGCAGCTTGACGCGCAGCGTGTCTATGTCAAGGAATTTGGCATGCAAAAAGGGATCAAATGCCACTTGTTTCTGTTCGGTAATCATTGCATCTTTGTTTTAATAAATTAATAACTAAGTGGAAAATTTTAAATCATTAATAAATAAACATTTATGAGATATTCAACTATAATTGATAACTTATGCTGATCAATAAGAGATTTCTTATATTTTTCTACTTATTATTGATATGATTGTAATTGAATGTATTAGTTATTATATAATGGTGATTTTTGAAATAAATTATAAAAGACTGATTTGGCGAGTCTCTTTTTTTAAAGCTCTTTGAATAACAAGCTATTTGAATAGAAAAATTATTATATTTTACACCATATATTGCCATGTATATTTTACACCATGTGTGTTTATTGCCATAAGAAACAAATTTCGACTTTGTGTTTTCAATTTCGCTCTTCCATGTCAAAAATCATTATGTAAATTATATTCTAGTTCAGCAAAATTTATATCAATATCATGAATATTTTTAAATGATATGTTATTTCTTGCTTTCCAAAATTACCATGACATAGCATACGTAAGTACCTGTTTGTGAGACTTTTGGATTATGACTTTTCTTTTGATGGCATTTAGGATTTTTTAGGTTGCTATATTTGAGATGGCAATCTCCACATTTGTAGCTCAATGATCGATCACTTTTTAAAGAATCAATTAAAGCAATATTATCAGAATGTAATTTATTTGCATGGCGTTTCAAATTTTATTTGCTTGTGAAAGTTTTTAAGCAATCAGGGCGCATAAAACTATTCTCAGTCTCAATAAAATCTTTTGCACCCTGAGCCATATTATTAGAATTTTCTCCCTGACATATAATAGAATTACGATTTTTCAAAGAATCAATAAGTGTAGTATTATAGGAATGAAATTTATTAACATGGCGTTTCAAATTGTATTTGTATTAAAAAGATTTTAAACAATCAGAGCAAACAAAATCACTCTCATTCACATTTGAATCATTCACACAGCCAATCTTATCAATCACAATGGAATCATCATACATAACAAAATCAGAATTTTCACTCGTAATAGAATCAGAATTTTCACACATACCAGAATTAGAACTCTCACATTTACCAGAATTTGAACTCTCACGCATACCAGAATTAGAATTCTCACACATACCAGAATTAAAATTCTGACACACACAAAAATTTGAATTCTCACACTAGATAAATTGTTCCATGTTTTTATTAATTCCAGAATCAAAAACTTCTGAGGATGCAGAAGTATTTGGCCCTGAAAAGGGCCGTTTTTCTTTATTTTGTGTCGAAGACATAACAATCAAATTATCAATCACAACAATTATTAATATATTAGCAAACACACGTTGTAGTGATAAACAAAGGTAAACAATAATATTTATACCCCGACGCTACCAGAGAAAAGACGTCATGCGTGAGAACCTGCGCAGATTACCAGGGAGGAATGAGGAGGAAACTAGTATCTGAGGGGCTAGACGCTTGTGGAGGAAACTAGTATCTGAGGGGCTAGACCCTTGTCTTCCCGCGCTGCAAAGATGACTGCAACGACCGAGATAATAGACCAACAACTCCCCTATTACATTTGTAATTATTTTAAATTAACGTTAAAAGGTAAATATTGCTTTTATTTATAAATTGTGCTTGATAGCAAAATGTAATAATTTTTTATGTCATTAAATTTTAAAATTATTTTTTGGCTAAAAATGCAAACATTGCGATTAGGATGAAAATTGCAGGATGAAAATACCACAAACTAATTTTCTTTAGTAAAAACCATTTTTTCTCTCCGAAATTACTTAAATTTATTATTATTTTGTCATACAAAGACTTATGTATTTATATCTTGATTTCAACAAGATAAAAATTAATATTAGGATTTGATTCAAAGATTTATGTTTAATTAAAATACTTTTTACTGTTGAATTAAAAATCTGAGTGTTTTTTATTGAATATCAAATTTTAAATCAATAATTCAAGATTTTGCTACTTAGTTTGAAAAAATTATATTACCCAATTATTTTAATGTATGCTGGACTAACATTTCAAATGAAGAGCTATTAAAATGTATACTTGAAAATTAATATTTGTATTTTGTAGTTAAATGGAAGATATGTTTATTTCCCATACCAGATTTGGAATTCTTACTTTTCTGGAGAACTTCTCTTGTTGTCTACTAAAGGTTCTAGAATTTAAAGTAAGCATTTTTTTTTATTTTAAGGAAAAATGATGTTTAAGATTATGTTGTTGTTGCTTATCCTCCATGTCTGACGGAGTCAGACTAGATCCACGAGCTCGTTGACTGTAAGGAAGTCGAAGACTAAGAGAGGATTGCTAAAGAGATCCTCCCTAGAGAGATCCATGCAATCCAAAAGATGCTCAGGAGTAGCCTGATGATTTTGGCACTTGGTGCAGGTGACGAAAGTTTTCCATATATTATAAGATTATGTAAAATCATTTAGTATGAAATGTTTACATCTTCAGTGATTAAGCATTTAGAATGCGACTGTGTGTGATCTGTGAATGTGATTTTCTATAATATTTTCTGTACACTTAATTTGGTAGCAAAATTTCCTACTTCCATAATGCTTGTGATGCTGGATATTTTTTATATTCTTATTTTGTATTATTTTGTTTAATACTCTTACAGAAACTATCTGATCATAATATCTTCAAAATAAATAATTTTTTTAATCACACTTTAAATATTTAAATAAATTAATATAAGAATGCTCATTTTCAGGAAAAAATCATAAATTATTATAGCAAATGAAACTCTTAATACATTGATTTCATTTTCACTGAAGTTATTTTTAAGTCAATATAGTTAAAAAAATTATAAACTATAATATATATATTATAGTTGATTTGATTTTATATTGCTTAAATAATTATTTTTTATATATATGCTTTATTAAATGTATAGGAATATATATATTAGATTTATTTTTCTAAAACTTCTGTGAATTTTATGCTGTAAATAAAAATTATTATTATGACTACATAATGTATGGATGTTGCCAAAATTAATACAGTAATTTCAAATTTAAATTATAAAATGTTTTTAACTATAAAATATTTATATTTTTATTTGTATTGTTTCAGTGCCACTTTTTAAGCTTGTCCGGGGGAACTTCTTCCGGGAATTGCACCATAAGCATCATTAAAAAAATTGATGGCCAATAAACTTGCACCTGAGTTCAGTTATTTTGGTGCTAGGGATAAGAAATCCTTTAATGGACTGAATATGAAGCAGTTAGTTTTAGGTAAGTGCAATGTTTGAATAAGCATGTCATTGAAAATTTTCATTTATGTAAGCGCTAATATATAAATTCCATTCTCTGTTTGATTACTTAAGCACTGTTTTCATTATAAAAGTAATGTTCAATTCTATCTGATAATTTGAAGGTGTTTGTAACATACTTTAAACATTTTGTAATTTTAATTATTTAATCAAACACAAAGGTTACCATATTTACAAAGCTGATATTTCTCAGAAATTGAATTACTAAATATATATTTAAAACATTTACTGAATTAAAATAAAAGTATTTCTAACTATGTTTTTATAAAGTTACTTAATGTCTTAAATTATTGAAGGAAATTTTTGATATTTTTCTGATTAATTTACGCTGTTTTTTAATGAGATTTACATCCAATCAGTTTAATGTATTAATCAGATTGATAAGAAATAAATTAAATATTGATGAAAATTGTCTTCAGGATTTTTACTATTTTGTGAGGTTATTCATCTGAAAATGTTAATTGTTATTGCTAATTATTTTAAATGTACTTTATTTTCAGATGCTGCGTGGTGAACTCCACAGTATTCAAAGACAACAGATGGTGAAATAGAAACTGCGATAATGAACTGGTTACGTCATGCAAAAGCAAGTTTATCAATAAAAGAATCAAACATTTCAGTTAATTAATATTTATGTATAATGTAAATAATCAGAATAAAAATTGTGTGCATTAAAAATAAATTCTATTAGTTTGCTATATTTTTCTGGAATTAATTAAGATTTACACTCTCTTGCTGGAATGTTTTCTTAAACAAATTTTAACATTTACAAAGGAAAATAATTCAGCTTTTGAACAATAAAATAAGTAATTTTCAGAATTTTTTTTTTTAATAATTTGGAATATTCAATTAGTGGAAAACTTTAATTAAATAAAAGTTTCTCTTTTATCGTTTACAAAAAAAGACATTGTTGAAATTATATCTAATTAGTTAAAATATTTGGCTAAGAAATAATTCTTATAAGTTTCTCTTACTACAAAATTAATTAAAAAAAATCAGTATGAAGAATAATTTGCCTGACATTAAAATAAAAAAAATTACACTCTACAAATAAAAATATCCTTGACTATTTTATTACTCTCTAGTTATAATAGTAATTCATTAATTTATGCATTCACTGGAAACTTCTTAGAAGTAATTTTTAACTTTTCCAAAGAAAAAAGAATCGTTTTATTTTAAACAATAAGAAACTAAATTTTCAAAAGGTTAACTATAAAATAATGAGCATAAAAATAATACTAATTTATCAATTGTGAGAATTTTATTACATTAACTAAACTTGAACAGTAAATCTGTCAAAAATCTAGGATATTTGAATGAAAATTAAGAAAAATGGGATGCTAAAGCAATTTCATAAGTAACAAGCTAATTAAAAACAATTTTCTCTTTGTCTAGTGGACAAAAATATATGAGCCACTAAGATATATAAGGGATTATTTCAAAATCTACGCACATCTGGAATACATCCATAAAACTACCTAGTATAGAGCAGTGCGTATGAATACATCCAAATTTCGTCCATGAGCCATCCACTGGCAACGTCTCGTAGACGTATAGTGGACGTAAAATAGGTGGATATTTGACGTGCCATGGATCTAAACTGGACCAAAAATAGACGTCTACTGGATTAGAGTACATCCCGTTGAGGATGTCATATCGACGTCTACTGGATGAAATTGTGTTGTTTGGGAGCATTCCTGGCATCTTATCAGAAAGAATCTAGGAATTTTTTGTGTTCTCCATAAAAAGGGCTTATAAAATGAAATTATTTGGAAATAATTTAAAGAATTCTAATGTTTTTATATATTATAATTCTATTATTTTTATTTTATAAAATTTATTTTTAAATTTAAATAGAGGATTGAAATAATTTTATGTAAAAACTATGACACCTAAGCAGCCTTAGCAATATGGAATGTGTTGCTAAATTTTTTTTCACTTAAATATATTAAATATAAAAATCCGTTTTTTAAATAAGATTAAATAAAGTATATTTAAATCTAGAATATGTTGTTCTGTGCGTTTTTTATAAATTAATTAATAGGTATATTTTAATATTAAAAATGTAAGGTTTTGAATATTTATTTTTTTCATTAAAAAAATCCATATTTAGTATTAATACAAATTACAACCTGTCGCAGATTTTTGAAAATTTTTGCAAAACATGTGGCTTATTTTCTTGAGTAGAGCACTTTTTATTCATTAAAATAATTTCTATGTTTTGAGTCCCACGGGAAAACTCAAATTTCGTAAAATTAATAAACTTTTTAAAATTGAATAAAAAGGTTATAAATATTCAAAAGTTATATTAACTACCCCTTTAAAAATTTGGTGAACCCTGCTGAAATTAATTACAAGTTATCTCTCCAAGACGGAAAAAAAGAAAAAGCAAAAGAAAAAGGTATATAGTTTTCTTTGTCGCAGACGCCTTGCCAGATATTCCTAACTTTCTTGAATACTTTAAATGCCTCTTCGAACACTTTTTTCGTGACATTTTCCGACGTTGCTCCTTCGTTGACGTTTTGCTGGCGTCACTTCAGTGAATTCACTATTGTTTGCTACCGGCCTAATCAACTTTGAAATGTTAAAGTTTGATCGCGATTACCTATGATTTTAGTAAAGATTTATAATTTAATATAAAATTTTTGGTGAAAGATATTTCGATTCATATATTCAAATTTGATTGAATAATTGTTACACGCGAAATCACATAAAATAAGCATCTTTAAATAGTTGTTGATGAAACTGAAAACATTATTCAAACATATAGCAAATAAAAGAAGTATTTTCTTATCATAAAAAATGAAGACGGAAAAGATGTTTTCCGTTCTCTGTAAATTTCAGTGGTTTTCTTTTTCTGGAAGTGAAAATAGCTCAATAAACTATTTAATTTCCTTTTTGGCAACAATATCAAAATTTGATGTTGCGAAATCAAAAGAGACGCTAACTCTGGGACTTCAACGGAATCGGCTTATTGCTTAATTGTAGTATGTAAAGTTTTCTTTGTGTAATAAGTCGTGCATTTTAAAACCATTTTGTTTCATTTTTTAATAGTTCCATCTTATCAAGTATCATTTGTTTGAAGTTTTCCAAGTTTTGGAGTAAGTTTTATGCACTTGAATAGCTTCTATAATCATTTATTGTTGTATTTCAGAACAATACGCATCTTATTCACAAGCAACACTGTAAATCGAAATCTAAACTAAAAACTGTTAACTAATAGTTTAAAATTTAATCTTAATAAAGCAGGAAAATTCCTTATGTAATTTTTCCACTTTAAAAATTTCTATTCCTATTACTTTCTCCATAAGAATTCATTTTTTAAATTTTAATAATGTCTTATAAAGTAGTTACTGTTCGATTTAATATAGTTAGTTGAGTTTGCTTACGATTTCAAATTCTTGATAAAAGTCATTTCATCGAAGTATATTCATTGTATTTACATTTTGCTTTAATAATGTTCATAAAATGGTAAAAATATAAATGCTTCCATATTCTTAAAAATAGGTAGTATGTGATTTTTCTTTATCAACAGTATTTTTAATATTCCAATATATCGGAAACAAATTATCAAAAATCTATTAGGCCTAATATTTAAAATTGCTAAGATTTTTACAGTGTTTATTAAAATATATAAATATTTCAATGGCATTAATTACCTACTAATGTTTGAGATTAATCTAAAATTTTATTATAGGTAAAATTAAAGATTAAAATATATTTCAATTTTTTTAAAATTGCAAAAAATGTCTCCAGCAATGGAAAGAATTATGTAAGTTGTCAGCTGAGAAATAGTCATAAATAGCAATTCTTTGTGTACTACTTTTATGATCAAGTTAACTTTCTCTTTACTAATTCTATGGCTTTAGGCATACCACTGATTATTGGTTAATGCTCTATTTGATTCAACAGTTATTGTTCTAAAAGTTTTGTTAGTGTATCTATGTAATGATTTAAAATCCTCCTTAAATTGTAAGCCTCAGTATAAGTTAGCCTTTAATCTTATGTATATTAAAAGTTATTGTAGAACAGCAAGTAACATAACATTCATTGTGTATAAATCTGAGAAAATCAGACTGCAGAAATAATCTCAATTTACTCTTCCACTAAATTTATTATTAAATTATGTAGCAAATTGATGCAAAATTTTAGTTAGGAGTGTAAGTAACATATTTTTTTAATGTCTTTATATCCAAAATAGTATGTTTGTGTTTTTGAAGAAGAGTACTTCATCAAAATAATTGTTATTCTGTATGTTGCTTGCTCATTCAGCTTAAAATATAATTAAACTTTTTTATATACTAATCATGCCTGAATTTTCTGATAATTCTAAATACTTAAATCAGAAAATTAAGAAAGTTAATTCATTCTATGAATTCTTTTGTATCATTCTTTCAATATGTGTTAACATAACAAACTGCAATTTACTATTTATTGTAATTAACATAGTGATGAAAAAAATATAAAAAGTAATGAAAAACTTATTGTTTTTAATTTGAAATTTTAATTTAAATTCATTTTAAGATATTTTTAATTTTATAAAATTTTCTCAAATTATATATTTCTGTATGATTATAAGTCTAATATTTTTCAATAAATAATATAAAAATAATTCAGATAGAAAAAATGTGATACTGGCTTTGTTCAAAATATAATTGGTCTGTGCTGTGAGCTTGATCATCTTCATCACACCCAACATGTTACTGCAAGGTGGGACATCAAAATCAAAACCTGAAAACTTGTTTTCTTTTAAGTTGGCAAGGTTTTTTAGAAAATCTACACATGTACAATCTATCATCTTATATCACTAGCGATTCCTCTCCAGTTCCGGATTTTAAAAGTAATCTGGACTCTTTCAGTATCATCCAACCATCTAGTGTAGGTGGTCTTGCTTTAGCCTAGGACCTCTCAAGTTTTTTAAATGTTAAGATATTTGTGAGATTATCATCTGGACTTCTCCAAGCCATCCTAATATGTTATTACAGATGATTTATGTAATCTGGGATTGTCTATAAAAATTGTACTATTACATTTAATGTCTAGCTCTCCAATGTTATTTTTTTTTCTGCACTGGGCCAAAGATAAATCTGAGGATATTTCTCTCTTTAATATATCCAGTGACCATTGTGTATCTTTATTTAGGGTCAAAGTTTCACTGGCATAGAGTAAAACAAATCTTATATGCGTCTTATCAGCTACAAAACTAAATTAAAAATTTAGTTTCGCAATTGATAATTTTAGATCTTACCTAAAAATAATTGGGTATAATATATTTTTAAGTATGTATAGTTGAAGCATTCTTCTTAGAGTTGGGTTTGTATGTCATTGGGCACCTCTGCTTTTGTCAGCATTTTGTACTATTAACTCCAAACCCAATGTTTCCTAGTTCCAGTTACTCAGGTCACCCACTTTATTAATAAAGTCTGATAACCCTTTAATGGAGTCTGGATGTAACTCTCTAGTATGGATGATGCCTAAAGAAGTTAATCTAGGGAGGGCAAGCGCCTCGCATTTGTAAATGATATGCTTGGCCGTTTCCTCTTGCATATGACATTTCCTGCAGATAGGGTCTTGCTGAAACAGTCCCATTTTATAGAGGTGTTTTCTGAAATAGTAGTGCCCAGTTATTAAGCCTGCGATTAAGCATATCTTCTGCATTGAGCATCTTAAAATTTCAGAGGTAATCCTCGCTGATCCACAGATCATACTTTTAGCGTGGGTCTGACCAGGAGTGTTGAGCCAAGCTTCATACATATTCTGTTTTTCCCATCTAAGAACATTGGTTTTTGCAGTCTTCAAATTGATCCCATAAAAAGGTTCTGCACCGATGGGAACAAAAGATGATCCTTGTTTAGCAAGTTCATCAGACCTTTCATTACCTTTGTGCCCTGGCACCCATACAAGGATCACCTTGTTTTTAGTTGCCAGTTCTGTTAGAAGGTTTATGCATTCCAAAATCATTTTAGATTTGATTTCGAAATAATTGAGCGCTTTTAAAACAGCTTAACTGTCACTAAAAATAAGAATCCGCTTACCGTTGTAGCCCATCCTCTTATTTAGTCGCAGACAGTGGGTAATGGCCAAAACTTCTGCCTGGAAGACTGTCGCATATCGCCCAAGGGTTACAGATATGCTGGTTCTTGGTGACACGCCACATACTCCCAGTCCTTAGTTAAAACATTAGTAGAGTTGTGAAATAATAATTTTTTATTGTTTTCTTTGGCAGTGGATTTTGATTTAAGAAGTACTGAATAATTGGTTTTGGAATTTATTAAAACCATTAAACATGTTTTTGACATTGCTGTTAAAAAAAGCTTTGGGGAAAATGGATAACAGAAAATTGCAAATGGCTATTTGAATAGTGAGTGGTGCTGAAAATTGAAATTTGTATTTAGTGCTAAAGAAAAATAAAATATGGTAAAATTCACTTGTTAAGAATGTTATTACACTTGTGTTTGAATATTAATTCAAGTCAATTGCCAAATTCTCTTTGTGATCAAATTGCTAATCAGGAAACACAATTATCACTGTATTTTTAAGTAAAACATTTTTTCTTTCATTTAAGCACCAAAAGTTAAAGAACTTATAATTTTTGCTTAGTTAAAAAGATGTTGAGGGCAGGCAGTTCTGGTTCTCTGCTAAAAATGCTTATAGCTCATATTGAGTTATCCTCAATGTCATATGATATGTTACAAGTGCTTAAATGATATAAGAATGGTAGGTGATTCTTACTATTGCTTGTTTATGGTTTTGTCTGAGATAAAGTTACAACCTAATTTCAATATTCAACACAGACTTCATAATATTACAATATGTCAAATCAGGAAAAGTAAAGTAATTTCCAATAAGCAAAAAGCTGAAGATGACATTTTCCTGACATAAACATGATATTGACATAAACATAAAATCTGAAAGTTTTTTATATAGTTACAGATAACTCTGGTTTTTATCTTCAAATTCACGGAGAGCTAAGAAAATCGAGGTTTCACTCTGGCTTTCCTTCCCCAAAGATTTTTTGAGATCATTTCTTGGATCATTAAAGAAAGGTTAAGTGAGAAGAATATGAGAAACTTATATAGACATTGATTTGTAGGTAACTAGTGGAATCTAGGGAGTCGTTTGTAGTATAGGAACAGGTACAGACATTAGATAGCCAAGCATCCTGTAAGCAAGAATAGGGCTAGAGTAGGTGTTTTTTGCTAGTAGGTCAAGTATAAGAAAGAGCTTATTTGCTGTTTTCCCAATCCCTAAGATTGAGTTGAAAGACTGGTATCCGAGATGTTCAAGGTATAGATTTGATATACTGAGATGGATTGCAAATTTTGTTAGCCAATCAACAATTTCAGTAACCTTTATCTCCCAATGTCCTGGAACCCAAATTAATTATAACTCTAGACAAGTTTGTTTGGCTAAGAAAATTTAATAATAAATAGAAAATAATAAAACTAAATCAGAGTGACATAATTTTTATGAAAAGTTTTAATTAACAGGTCCGGCGTGCCCACCTTCAAAGAATATCAGTATAAATGCTATCAAGCTCAAAAGACAACTATGGCATAAAACTAAATCAACAATGTTCCCATTTTCCTCCTCACTTCTGGCCACAATTGTCTCTATAAACATCTATATTGGTAAAAAAATAGTCTTCTTTTTGCCAACTATGCAACACATAAGAGAAAACTAACATGAACCATTTGAGTTGTTGTCCTGCACACACACTGAACTGGGAACACCTGTTGAAGAGATATTGGAAAGCTCAGCCCAAAATGAATTATTTATAGATTTACTGTGGTTTCAATTTTGTTATCCATGTTACTTTTGTTTTTTGTTCTAGTTTTAATATTTGTTATTCTGTCTGTAGTTATCTTCTAATCTATTAGAAATAATAAAAAGATGTTAGTAACACACAGTTTTATGAGAACTCGGAGATAAATTAACTAGGCAGTGGCACCCACTTGTAAAAAATACATCAATGTAAATTCAATCTACCCCTGAGACAGCTAGACAATAAATCTAAATCAATAATGTAAATAAATTTTTTTATAAAAACTGGTTTCAATCAACTGGGTTGTGGTTCCCACATTAAAAAAACATCAGGGTAAATGTTATCTGATCTGGAGAGAAATGGACAATAAAGAGCTAAATAAATAATTTAGATAAATTTTTATGAAACTTCAAATTTCTAATTAACAAACATTACAACTCTCTTTAAAGGTATAAATATCAAGTTTTTCTTAATACTTATTAAATTACATAAAATATTGCATACAATGGCAAAATTAATCAAATACATGAATTGTATGTCTTTTTTTTAATCATCACTTCTTGATGAATCATTGGCACTGGTCAGACAAACATTTTATGGACTCCATTAATTCTCCCATTATTTCTGAATAGTTACATCTACATATATGCTTCATGCAATATGAATCAAATTGACCTGGCATATGATTTGTACCCGCAGATTTCATAATTGCTGACCAGGTGCCTTTGATAGTATTTGTGTAAACACCTGTTTCCATGTTTTTAAATGTCAAGCTATAATTAACTGTTAAGTGTATGAAGCCCTCACCGGAAAGACAATCATATGCTTTCAAGCAGACTGATATATAAAACAGAACCAGAAAATGTAATCTAGACTAGGAATAACTGGGCAGTAAAGTTAAATCAATAATGTGAACATACATTTTAAAAAAAAAGTTGGGTTTTAATTAACCGGACACAGTGGTACCCACCTTAAAAAAGTGTAAATTTAGTCTGGACAACTAAGGAAACAACCAGGCAATACAGGTTAATTAATTACATAAGCATACACCTTTAAAAAGCTGGAATTTCTAATTAACAAGCATTACAATTCACTGTAAGCCTAAAATGATAATAAATATCAAATATTGCTACCCAAAACTTAATAATTTACATAGATTATTACAACAGCAATATTAATTGAATAACATATAAAGTAAAAGTATTCACATAATCACTTGCAGAAGAATTTTAAAAATTGCAAATTTATCACTATATTTCAATTGCTATATTCAAGCATTAAAATTCAAATTGATACAATTTCAAAAATATATATAACTTCAAGCTCTGGAATTACAGTCATAAATGAAGAAATAAAAAACAGCAAAAACTTAGAACAGTTAATTAAACTCCAAGCAAATTTCATGCATGTACTTACCATGATATATATCATAAGAATTCATTCTGGTGCAGTATTCTACAGGCTTGGTGCATTTGATGCCCATACCAACTGTCGGATTTAGTCTTGAGTTCTTTTTGTTGAATCCTGTAAAATATTCTTTCCTATGTAGCAATTAATTTACATTTCTTTTTCTTATTTCTTGCTTTATGAATTCTAAGAATTATAAGTATTACTGTCAGTTTCTATATAGATTGCAGATTTAAAACTTCTTGCATTCTGCAGTGAAAACATTATAATTATGTTTCTCTAAGCAACAGTTTCCAGTAATTGATAGTAATAAAACTGCAATTTACCTTGGCAGGGGCCAAAAGCTATGATAAGGAAGAATCAATATTGTGATACAGTAAATGTACATTTGTTAAATGATTTGATGACTGCACTAACAGTTAGGATTTATTTAAGGTTAAAATTGTTACTAGTTGCTCTAATCAAATTTAAAGAGATTTTCTAATTAGTTTTTTAAAATCGTTAATTTATTCTATATTAAAACATCTTAAATGTCTCCAGAAAATTTAATTTATTAAAATATATAACAATTGAAATTCCATTTTTACAGGAATGTGTATGCTGTAAAATGGTTATTCAGTTTATTTTTAGATTTATACTCTAAATCAGACACTAAAAGGAAAATATTGATGCATGGAATATTATGAATAGGTTTTTATGAAAAATATAACCAAAAATTACAAAGGATGTTAAATTAGAAAAAAGTTTAAAAATTTATACCTCCTTGAAATTATTTCTCAACAATCAGATTTGTCAGTTTAGGTATGCTAATTAACTATTAAAATTAAGATTTTGTTTGATTTGAAATGTGTTGCAGTTTTAAATATTACTTTTTCGATAACAGGCCTTCATTATATAATGCTAAAATTATTTATCAAAATATGAATTGAGAAAAATAAGTTGTATAATATTGCTCAAATGCATTAAATGATATATAAAGTTTGACTGAGAAATATTAGACTTACTTAATATAAACATTTACATAAATGAAACATATTTTTAATTCATTTGACATTAAACTTCAAACTTACAATTTATTTCTCTTAAAATCGAAATTAAACATTTGTGACTTCAATTGATGCAAATACCTTATTTTCCATAAAACACAGTGTATTTAGAGAAATAACTGTTCATAACTCGGGTATTACACTGGTCTGCAAAAGTTAAAGATGAAATGGAAAAATTAGCATAACAACTGAACAAACAGGTAGATCAGACTGAAAGACCAATCAGAATATCGATTACGATCAGGTACGCAAGGGCATACTCAAATTATGCAACATGATATAAAGGGGGAATGTCGGAGGGGTATAAAGCAGGCTGGCGGTGTACACCTAGTGCTTCTGTGAAAGCTATTGCACGGCGTATATCAGTTTAAATGTTGTAGAGCTGCTTAATCAGTGAAGTAATGAACAGGCAACATCTAGATGACTTTACGTGAGGTCAAATCATTGGGAAGATTGAGGAAGGTCAAAGTGTGGCTGCAGAGTTTTGAATCGCTCACGGCATCGTTTCATGAATCTGGAGAGCATTTCAAACTACGGGAATAGCTGTCCAAATGCTGTAGTGCAGTGGTCGTCCACGAGCAACCATAGCAGTCGACGACCGGTATGTGGTCCTACAGGCAAGAAGATAGGAGTCAGACAACTGGAGAAATCGCGAGACCTCTTCCAACAGATGATTAGACGACCGATATCACAGTTAACAGTCGCCAGGAGGCTGGACAATGGTGGCCTATTCGCACGATGACCTGCCCACCAGAGAAGCCACTTTGTGTGTTGATGGGAACACCAGAACTAGATGAATCAGCAATGGGGTCGGGTACTCTTTATGGCCAAGAGCAGATTTAGCCTGACTACCGATTCTAGATGCATACACATCTGGAGAGAGCAGGGAACACGCAATAACCCCTCCAACATTGTCAAAGTTTCAAGGTCATAGTATTCTCGTTTGGGGAGGCATCATGCTTGGTACCCATACTGACCTTCATGTGGTCCAAGGAGGTTCAGTCACCGGATCCCGTTATTGTAATCATATTCTCCTTCCTTATGTGCATCTTTTTAGAGGTGCTATGGGTCCCTAGTTCCTCTTCATGGACGACATTGCTCCTCGTTGTACAGAGGCTGTCGAAGAGTTGTTGGAAAGTGAGGACATTGAAGGCATGGATTGTCAGGCAATGTCCCCGTGTCTAAATCCAATCGAACACGTGTGGGACTTTCTAGGGAGACATTTGGTAGCACATCACCAATCACCAGTAATGATTCCGGAGCTGCGATGGGAGCTACAATAAGAATGGGCAGCAGTACCTCAACAACTTATTGACAACCTCATACTCAGTATGGACAGATGTCAATCCTGCACTGCAATCAGGGGAGATCATATCCCCTACTAAAAGCTGGATGTTTCTTGCAAGAGAGCTGTCACATGGATGTTTCAGCAGTCTCTCATTCTGCTCCATGCTCATTTTTCAATAAAGTTCCTTTTTAATCATTTGGAATTTTTTTTGAACAGTTTTTTACTTTTCAATATTCTTACACCTGGAGGATGTTCTTGTAAAATTTTTATCAATTTGGAACACTGCTGAGCGACGCTGCATTAGAAAAATTGTTTTGTTCTTAATTTTTGCACACCAGTGTAGTTCTTTCAACTTCATTTTGGTGTTAGGGGACTGATTAAAGAGTTTTGCAATTCAGTTGACAAAAATTTTGCAGAAAAACTTCTACCAAGTGGCAAAAATCAACCAGGACACTAGAGATTACACATTCAGACATTTTCACCATAACATTGCTATATCACAGTTTGAATTGTAATCAAATTCAGTACATTGAAAGTGATGTGTGAGCTAATAATCAAGTTTATAAAGTAGTATTACATACAAGATAAGAATTGCAAGGACTTAATCTTTTCAGTTTTGCTGAGCTGGCAGCCGATTGGTTAGCGCTCTTGTCTTCTGTTCAACAGTTCGTTGGTTTGAATCCCATCTTGGGCATGGATGTTTGTAGTGGTTCGGAAGCCACTTTAAACCTTAGGTCCCGGTCTAATTAGCCCTCGTGTGCTAAAAATTACCGTTGAGCGACAAACAAACTAGCAAAACCTCTTTTAAGTTGTCAGCTTTCATCATAATGAAATTGTTCTTGAAATAGGGCTTAAAACAGTACTATCCACTGTGTTGAAGGTATAGAATTTTTTCAAAAATTATATGATCGTTAGTAATTCATGTATGAATTAGCAACTTAAGAGATTTGGCCTGGAAGAGTCTTTGAATTTTTTTTCTATATTACAAATTGCTTAAAAATATTCTTGCAAATGTTTTGTTATCTTAGTTCAATTTCCTAAATATATTCACACATATAAGTACTTTTTATTAATATAATTTAATATTCTACTTTTATGGGAAACTGTCACTTATAAATATATTTAACTCTGCTACCGGCTGATAGTGCATAAAGTCAAGTACAGCTTAATTAGCTCATTCAACTCGTCAAGGATTTATCTGTTTTTGAAAATAGGCTGTTAACTTCTGATAAAATAAATTGTTGAGCTGGTAGCAGAATAGAGGTAGTTAACACTCAAGCCTTTAGTTTAGAAATTCATAAGTTTGTTACTTATTGCAAGCTTGGGGGTCTTTAGTTTGAAATCTATAAGTGTGATGTAATAAGCCCTCTTATAGAGAATGGTCTTTAAAGAGCAGACAAACAAAACCTGTTATGATAAGCTGTGTAATTTCCCTAATTCGACAATATCTTAGTTTATATCAGTATATAGTTTCATCAGAACTTTTTGTTCGAGTACTGTTGAATAGTGACAATTTAAGAAACTATATAGAATGTTTAGATTCTTGAAATAACTATTGATTTTATTTTACAAGAGTTTTCCTGAACTTAAAACTCATGTAGGATTTTGATTTTCTGAGGGAAATAAATCTTGAAGAATTTTCTCTTGCTTTACATATAACTGAACAAATTTAGTCCTCTTGTTTCCTGCAGTCATTTAAAAATTTCTTTTGAGAAAATAAAATGCCCTATGATAATTGTTATCGTAAGTAAATTTTTTTAAAAATAACAAATTAATCAGCTATGCAATACCAAGCAGTGTTGAACAGTTTCTTATTATTTTTTATTTTCCTGAAATAAGACAAGCAAAATTGGTTTTCTTTGTGAAAAGCTTTAGTGGTTTGTGATTCCATTTTCAATTCAAATATTTTTCATAACATGAATTTGAAATCTTGAAATTTTTTTCCTTTCATAAAAACTTGGTGACAAACATAATCTGTAATTTGTTTTAATATCATTTTACTCAAAAATATTAACAGACACTAAAAATTTTAATGTTTGTTTACAATCTTTGCTATTGACATATTTTAATATTATGTTTAATATAATTGCTGAATGAAGCTTCCCAATTAACACGTTCCATGAATGTGTTATCAAATATATAGGTTCAGCTATTTTGTCTATTTGTTAGGTGGACATTTAATATCCAGAATTTGTATGCTTCTTGGAAATTTATTTTTTCAGTGGGCACTGCACTCTTGAAATTCTATTAAATTTCCCTGAAAAATTTTAGGCTCCTAAGATTTTATGATAGTTATATATTTTCTATTAAATAATTGGGGAAATAACAATAGGACTGTGGAAATAACACAATCTTAGAAGATAAAACACTTCTCAAGATGGGGAACCACCTCTGAAATTATTTTAATCTTTTCTTGTCATTTAATTTTAGTACTTTTTTAAGTTTTTTTTTGTCTAAATTATTCTCTTTGGAAAACTAAAAAATGAACATATTCTTTAACCATAAAAGTATTTTGTTAAGAATTTCAAAAGTCAATTTTCCTGTTAAATTTTGGTAAATATTGATAAAAAATTTGCAATACACTAGTATATTTTTGCTATGAAGAACTAAAATTTTTAAAGTTTAATTTGCTTAGTATAATATTAAAATAAAAATTATTCACATTTAATTTTTATTTCATTACTAAGCAATAAAATAATTGTTTAATAATGTGTAGGTATTCTAAATTTTTTTAATGTTTGGCAAAAAAAAAAGTCTAGTTAAATTTAAGTATAGTCAATGTTGACAAAAAATGTTGTAAATAATCTTCTAATATTTTAATGTACAATCGTAAAACTTACCAATTTAATAAATATTTGTTGGGAATTGAGAAGTCAAATTTATATATAAAGTTTTAATACTATTTATGTGAAAAAATAAATTTTAAAAGAAGCACCTCATATTTATTTTTCTTTCTATTATGAATTAGTATTTCTTATTATTGTATTTATAAAATTAAAAATATTATTACTTCAAATTTTATTTCATTTCTAATTTAGAAATTCTTGCTTAGAATTAGCCAGAAAATTATGAACCAAATTTATGAAAATGTTTAGCTATTGATTTACTTATATGTGTGATTACATATAAAACAATGTTGAAATTTTCTTGATCAGTCAAGATTCCACTAAAGAGTTTTTCCCTGTTTCTGTATTTCTGTGCATCTTTTGCTTCTTTTTATTTATTGCATATATTTTTACAATATTTGATTTTACCTACTACTGATTTCTTAAATATACACTAGTGGAAATGCAATTAAAACACTCAAAAATTCACATATTTTTCATATAAAAGTGCATGATATTTTTTGAATTACCTTTACATGAATCATATTTTTAGTTTTCAATTATTCAGTGTAAAAAAATTACAAAAAAAACTTATAGTGAGAATTTAGATCATTTAATCAAAAAATCAGTAATTTAGAGTGGAAATGCTATTAAAGACATTTGTTTTTCAAACAAATATATTAATAATGAGTGACACCTCCATTGCTGACAATTACTTCATGCATTCTATTTGGCATAGCTTTCACAACATTTTGAAAGTAATTTAATGGCAAATTTGACCATATATCACGAATTTTGTTTTTTAAGTCCATTGCTGATTCAAAGTGGCCGTTTTTGTAAACTTTTTGTGTTATCAATCCCCAGATGTTTTCAATAGGGTTCAGATCGGGACTTCTAGCTGGCCAGTACATAACCTTGATGTTTCGCTCTATGAAAAAGGCTTTTGTTTCTTTAGAGTTGTGAATGCTTGCCATTGTCTTGTTGAAATATCCTGGAGTCTTCATCCATATCTTCGGAGGAATTCATTTTAGGTGTGATCCAATAGATGGGGGTTGTTCCATAGCTTGAGAAAGCTTCCCACACCATCAATGTGCTTCCACCTAAATTGCGGCAAACTGAAATCTCCTTTTTGGTTTCTATGCGATGCTAGTAATACTTGTTTCAATCTGGTCCATCTGAATTAAACATTTTCTCATCCCTGAACACAACATTGTTCCATTTAGAGTCCAAATTTACATGCTTTTTTTTTTGCAAATTCCAAATGAGCCTTCTTATGCTGAATACTTAAGAGGGGTTTGCGATGTTTTTTCACCCATTTAACAACTCCAGATTGACTGATTATTTGTCTGATTCTTCGAGTTGTAATAGATAGGCATAAATCTCTTCTAATTTTAGTGGAATTTACGTTAGATCTTATCTGCCGCTTTTGACAGTCACTTAATTTACTACAAATACCTTGACGCCTGTTAACTCCATACATATCACCAAGAATTGAAAAATTGCACACAACAGTTGGAGAGCAATTAATTTTCTTTGCAATTGACCTATTTGAGTATCCTTCTTCCCTAAAATTTCGAAATTTTGAGCGCTTTTCTATCGAAAGCCCGATGTTACGTTCCATTCTATAACTTTCTTTCAATAAGTGTCTGAACCACGATGTTTTGAAATATTTAGTATCAAATACACTAGAGACAACAAACTGCTTTTTTTAAAGCACTTTTGAAACAAAAATGAAGTGGTAGATAGCTAAAATTCTAGATTTAAAAAAAAGTGTCTTTAATTGCTTTTCGATTGCACAAAATGATTGAAGACAAAAATTTTAATTCAAATAAAGTTAATATAAAAAGTATCACAGGCATTTATATGAAAAATAAGTGAATTTTTGAGTGTCTTTAATTGCATTTCTACCAGTGTATTGTTCTTGTATAAATTCTTTTACAGTTATGAATTGAAATTTACAAATATGTATAAATGTAAGTTTATGTTTGGCAAGTTCTTATAACTTTTTCATTGGAGAAACAGCTAAGATAAATGAAACATGGAATTTAAAATATAATTATGAAACCTTAGATTTTTTGATATTTTCCAGATGGAATATTCAATAAATACCTAATTTCATCAATTGAAACAAGCATAATAAGGTATTTTTCCACCTACGTAACTAAAACATATCTTAACTCTAAAAAAATCTTGTTGAGGTCTCTGCCAGTTCTGAATAAAAAGTTTCTAAATTGTGAAAAATGTTTTTTCTACGAAATACAAACATATGTTAGTCAATAAATAAGCTTTCTTTTTTCTACATGAATTCTCTAAAAAAGTCATCACCCACTTCCTGATGCTGACACATAAATTGAGGAGTAATGCACCGGAGATATATCATAAACATCAAGGATCTCATTGAAGAACCAACTTTGCCATCTGAATGCCAGGAAAAATATTTGGTAGAGCCTTTCCAGAAATTAATATTGTCTGTATGAAACTCTTTCGAACTTCTGTAGAAAAACAAGCAGAAGTAGTAGTGCTAAGCAGTTTTAACCTTGCAGCAGTTTCCTTTTTGCCCCAAGGTTCAATTCTTGTTTTACTTCTGTATCAATTGTATATAAATTGTGTTTTCATTACCAGTTTGTAGAAAGACCACTGTTGAATATGCCAAGTTTATTTGCATCACCAATAAAATGTTAAGAAATGTTCTTGAATTTTTTTATCACAATAGAACCACCTTTGCACCTTTACATGCTTTAAGCGTTCAAGCTTGAACCATTTTAAAACTTTGAAGTATATATATATATATACTATATATATATATATATATATATATATATATATATATATATATATATATATATATATATATATATATATATATATAATCTTCATCCCAACCAATTTTAAATTTCCTGAAGTTTTGTATCAAAAGTGTCAAGTGCAGTATTATAGGACTGGTTATTCCTAGAAGATCAAAAACTACAAAGCACTTAAAAATTTCTTTTAGCAATTGATACTGATAGAGAGCTTCTTTTACATCTGGTAATTTTGTATAAAAAGTATCATAATGTTAGTTCCAGGTCATTCCCGAAATGTTTGTTGAACTTAGATTCAGATTGGTTAGTGTACTTACGTTCTCTCAAATCAAATTTTCTTTCATCTTTGTTGTGATGTTTTTCACATGTTGATGGGGCAAATAATGACAAGGTAACTTCCTCTCTTCCTCGGGAACTTTAGTGATGTTTTCTCATTCTGACTAACAAAGAAAACGAGCGTTCATCTTTAGCAACTTTGAGTCTTTAAAAAGTGTTCCACTGGTGCCTCATAAAAATTCTTTAGTTTTAATTTCTGAAGGATATTGTATTCCTATGGAATCTAATTTCCACATTTCAGAAATATTAAAAAGTGAAGTTACAATCATAGCATTGGTTAAAGGTATCTCTCCATCAGGTATTTTTCCTGATGAAATCCAGCCAAGCAATGCTTCCATGGTAATAAGTCTACATCTCTGTACCTTACACTAACCAGTCATAAGTTGTCTTATTTCACCTGCTCCCAGGAGTATTTGAACAGGTTGTAGTGATAGATCATCTGGTAGATTATTTTCATTTAAGTTCTTTGACTCATGAACTTGAATTATGAATTGTAATATCACATTTAGGGAGCTGGTTCAATGCTTTCAAGTTACAAGTTAATTATTTCCTGGGTTTCTTAATCTGACTCTATACTTGTAACATTTTCAACATATCTTACTTTTTACTATCAGAAAGTAAAAATGTTTAAGTTTGAAAAAAATTATCTTATGTGTATAAGTGCATTGACATAGTAGGGGAGAACTGGTTAAAAAATTTCAGTCGAACTGTTATGATATTGAAGATGCATTGTACTCTGGAAGCCTACTTGAAGCTGGTGAGGACACAGTAAAGGAATTAATTGATGCAAACTTGCAAATAACAGCTTGAGAAATCGCTGAGAGAGTAAGTTTAATGAATTTGACTGTTTATGATTATTTTCATTGAAGTATGGGTTTTTCATGTTCTTATACAAAAGAAATTGGTGCCATTGCAGTGATGTCTGATTTGCTTTTCCCAACATGCTTGGATGAAATATAACTCCACACCCACCATATTCTTCAGATGTCACACCTTGTTTGATCCAATCTCTAAATTATTTTAGGTAGTGAAACCTTAACTTTAAATAAGGTTAAAAAAAACATCTGGACCAATTTTTTTGTCAGCAAAGAACAAATTTGAGGAACATAAAATTGTTTGATTGCTAGAAAGATGGCAAAAGATATTGGACTAGAATATGTAATTCAATAAAATATTTGTTCATTAAAAAAAATTACTTTCTGAATGGTCCAATAAATTAGATGCAAAATGTTATTTTTTGAATGTTCTTATTGTATTCTAATATTTGATAATACTAATATTTTGAAAGTATCTCAGCTAATTAAAAAAATATTAGAATTTAACGTTTTTAAAGTATTTATTTTTAAATCACATTGTTCAAGTATATAATCAGTTTCATTTTATATTCATAGTACTCATATTTTTTAAAATTATTTTTTTTAGTGTACTCATATTTAAAATTTTGAAATTTAATTAAAGTATCATTAATGAATTGTGTTTAGCAAGAAAATTTTTTGATATTCCTTTTCTGTTTTAACTTATATGTATGCTAATTCTTTTAACTTTGCATTAATTTACAGGTTGAAATTTTTAATCATGGCAGCTGCTGGTTTTGTTCTCAGATGTAAGACTGAAAAGGGAAATTTTATTCTTTCTGATTTAAATGGTAGCAGCTCAGTTAAAAAGTTGAAAGAGGCAATTAAAAATGTGACAGGTATTGATCCTGAAGGAATAAAAATTTTGCATGGATATCCACCAAAACCAGTAATATATGAAAATGATAATGCAAAATTAGATGATGTTAATATTCGTTCTGGAGACACTTTGATTATTAGTGTCGGAAAAGTCGAAAATGGAGGGGCTTCTGGAAATCGTGAAGAGGAAAAAGTGAAACCTGAGTCAACATCTAGTGTAGATATTAATTATGAAGATGTGCTTTCTGATCATAATGGCATAATGATGAGACATGAGGTTCCTGCCAATAATTCTTGTCTTTTCACAAGTATCTACTTCATACTTCAAGGAGAAATGGATTTAGCCAAAAGTAATGAGCTGAGATATGTTATAGCAAAAGCTGTTCGTAAAGATCCTGCAAAGTTTAATGAGGCTTTCTTAGGGCGTAGCAATCGAGAATATAGTGACTGGATCCTTAATCCTGATCATTGGGGTGGAGCCATTGAATTATCTATTTTGAGTGATTTTTATCACATTGAGTTTTGTGCTATTGATGTTATTAGCTGTAAAATGCATCGATTTGGAGAAAATAATTACTATCAAAAAAGAGCTTTGCTTATTTATGATGGTATTCATTATGATCCTTTGGTTATGCATCTTGAAAATGAGCAAGTAACTTTATTTTCTGCAGCAGATGACAGAGTCTTGGATATGGCTATGGAAATAGCCAAAGAAGCTCAATCAAGTCGCCAGTATACAGATGTAGTTAACTTTAAAGTGAAATGTAATGTATGTGGGGACCTTTTCCGTGGTGATAAAGAAGCAACATCACATGCTTTATCAACAGGACACTGTGAATTTGGTGAATTGTAAATACCTTAATTCATTACCATTCCATAATTTTGTTTACATAATTTTAATTCACATGAGTATTTCACTGAAATATATTAATTTCATTATTTTTAACATTACAAAAGTTCTTTGCTGTTTCCATAAACTGGGGTATATTGCTTGAAGTTTTGAAGAAAATGATTTGAAATGAATGGATGCCAACTTAAAATAATTTTTGTAAATTTCCAGCGATTGTCACTACCATTATCTGCTTACATTTTAAAATTTTGCATTATTTTGCAAAAGCAGAAATTTTATGGATAAAATATAATGTGTACTTTTATACTTACTTTTTTCTTTTTAATAAATTTCATTATATTTACACTATGTTTATGTTAAAAATGCTGGGAAATACTTTGTGCAATCTCTCTACCAAAGCTTTTCTGTATTCGAAAAGTTGTAATATTTGGAAAAGAGAATAAAAAAAATTTAACTTGAATTTGTGTATACTTTAAATTATAATTTTTATTTTTAAACATTTAAATTCAGTTTTGACTTGCAATATTAAAGTCACATATATCTTGTATTGCATGCCAGTTTTATCCTTCTACATGGCTTCCTTTATCTATACTTTTTCCTATTTTCTTGCTTCACGTAATACTATACTTTTAAGTCTTATATTGGTTATTGAAATTATTAAATCTAAGGAATAAAAAATTTTGCCCAGTGAGAAATATTACTTGAATAAACATTGTGCTTGAGGCTGTAAGCTGTTTCCTTGTGTTATCGATCTATTATACTACTTAATGAGATTAATTAATGTTAAAAAAATACTTATTGAACATTACACAACTTATATTCTAGCAGAAGATAAGTATGATAAAATAATTATTCAGTATTATGTTACAAAACTAAATGAAATTGTGACTAAGTGTCATAATTCTGACTCCTTTTATAAATTGGAAAATCTTGAATATACATACTATCAACAAATTGAAACTTTAAAAATTAAGATTCATTAATATAAAAATACACATGTTTTAAGGCATGAAAAATATGTCATAAATATTTTTTTAACATTTAATCTTTTTCATAATTTTTTTAATACCTCTAAACATTTCAAATTAAGAAGTAAATGGCCGTCCAAGTATTATGAAGTCGTTTTTTACTCCTCCCCGATTATAATATGTTTGATTTTCGATTACATTCTCATTTTTTAATGCTTAAATAAAAAGATTAAAATTTTAATCAATTTATTTGTTGTAAATTTATTTTGATAAATATACAAGTTTTATATTTTTAAGACATTTACCAGAGACAATGGGAAAGATGGAATTTCTAAAATCTTAATGTATAGAAAATATTGATTCCACACACTGATGTGTCAATAATTTAATATAATTGCCTATATACATTTCAGAAAAAATATATCGCACTATTATAATTCAATAATGTCTTAAATAAATTTTCACATAAATGGGATTCAACTGTATAAAGATTTGAAAACATTTAACAGTAGAAAGATCCAGGTTATCATTTTAGGGGAAAGGGAATCTGAACAACTGTTTTAACACTAAATATTTTATTTTAAAGGAATTTATAGTTTTGAAAACAAAATTCCGTATTGAAGTCAAAAGTAGAAATATTTAAGAAAGACATGGTCTTTAATCGTTCCATTCTCAATTTCCTTATCAATGCATACATGATTTGTGAAAAACTTGGTGCTAAAACGTCCGCAAATCAGAATTTTCCATAGGAAATCATTCCAACATGCAAATATTTAATTCTTCATTCTTTGCCCTTAATAAAAAATTTTATGCAAAGATTTTCATTGAAGTGCATATACAATATTTGTAATAAAACCAAATTTGAAATGAATCAACAAAATAATGCTTTCTATTTTTGATTTTATTCTTTAGATAATTTTACTGCTAAACTAATCGCATTGAAATAAAAACTCAAAATTGAAAAAGTGAGGTTTTCTCCTTGGTAAAATGAAACTTCGATCACCAAAATCTTATTGGCAAACCGCGACTCCCTAGCCAAATACGAAAATTAAATTTTATACAAATATGAAAACCTGACATAAGTTATCTTAGTAAAATTTTTGTACCGATTTCGGAGGTGATAACTGGTTATACATTAAAAAAAATTATACTTTTGTAATTGCCGCGTGGGGTAAGACGAATGATAATTTTAGCACAAATTTCAAGTTTGATTGAGACTAATGTTTATTTTAAACTAAATTGCCTACCGACTTGTTTTGTCAGGAAAAATCGGTTAATAAGAAATCAATTGTGGACACTTCACAACTAAATGAGTCAAAAGGAGAAGTATTTTTTAAGAAAGAGCTGAAGCCTTAAATCGTTCCATTCTCAATTTCCTTATCAATGCTTAGATGATTTGTGAAAAACTTGGTGCTAAAAAGGGCGCAAATGAGAGAATTTTTTCTTTAGGATTGTTCCCAGCGTCACACTGACAGTCCTAAATATTCAGTCAATGATGCTAAGAAGAAAGCGGAAAAAAAATTCTGACAAGTCAAGAAAAATTATAGTTACTGAACGGAATCTTCCAATGATTCAGTTCAGAAATTACTAAAAGAGGGAAATGTATATACAGGCAGAGCGAGTACATAAAAAGTTGTTTTATAAATGAATCCACAGAACATTTCCATATTTTAAGAACAATAGGTTCTATTTGATAAGACAATGAAAGGTAGAACAGTCATAATGTTTTCGAATATAACTCACCAACAAATCAATCTTAAATTGGTTTCAGTTTATCAATAGCAATTGCAAATCTTGTAAAATAAATAATATATCGCAAAATTCACTTTTCGTACAATTTATTTCATCAACATCTAACGGTTTAAAAGAATTTCAAAGATTATTACCACTCAAAGGTCAAATATATGGACAGGATATAGCGAATGCTCTGCTTTGATGCAGCGTAAAACGACCAAGGCCGCCTCGCTAGTTTTTTCCCACGCAGCTAACAATTTAGAATACTAGCTGGGCCTGAGCGCGTGAGTTATGAATCACATTCATGGAATATCTTTTGAAATCGTCATCTTCTCTGATATTGGCAAAATTTGATCAAAATTTACATGCGTGAAACCATCAAATGTCTAGTTTTTTTCGTTAATTAAATGAACTATTACATTAAAAATAACTTCAGATTTATTAAATTTTATTTTTAGAAGAGATAATTTTAGATTTGTTAAAGTAACACTTTAAATAATTTGTTAGGTTAAAGATAAAGCAATTTTTTACTTGACCTATTTTTTATTCAGAAAATAGTAAAACTTATTAAAAAAATGAGATTTTAAAGTTATTTAACTTTTTATTTGTTACTGAAACAGTTATATGTAATTTAATATTAGAATTTTAATATCACACTTATATCAAATCGCATTTTCTCGATTTTAAAACAAGAAATAAATTACCTCTAAAAATGAAATATAAGTTTAAAATATTTATAATTTGAAAAAATATAGAGATTTTTTTATGTTGAGATTATCCATCATGCACTACTATTGGGCACAACATGTAATACAATTGGGCACAATTGAAGAATATTCACGAGGAATATAAATTTATAAATAGAAATGAAAAGCTGTACAGTGTAACTAACAATTGAGGATACATCTTACTTTTACTCGATAAATCCAACTTTCAATCGAAATAACACATTAACTAGAAGTGCAAACGTAATTTTATTTTTAGACATAACAAAAGGTTTAATTAACAGTAAAAATAAAAGAAAATCAACGACAAAATTCTAAAAGAAAAATTTTCAGAGGCATCACATACAAAGACAGTGTCATTATTTGGTTGCATGTCCTTTAACTTTTGTAATGTCCTCCAAACGTCTTAATGCCTATTCGATAAATTTTTTGGTGGTACCTGGAGATATTTTATCCCATTCTTCTTGTAACACTTGTTTTAAATGGGCTTTGTTCCTAATGTGGTGTTTTTGGACCGCTGTTTTGAGTGTGGCCCACAAATTTCTATGACATTGATGTCAGGGGACTGTGGTGGTGTATACAATGGATGTTTACAGTGAAAAAGACTCCACATTTTGACATTACGTGCCGTATGTTCGGGGTCGTTTTCGTGCTGGAATATAAAATTTCCATCTAAACCCAATTTTTTTGCACTTTTTTTAAGATTGTTGCGGAGTATATCTATATAAAGCTTATGATCCACATTATGCCATCTATAAAAACTAAATTTCCTACCCCATTTGAAGCCCTACAACCCCAAACCATGACGGAGCCACCACCATGTTTAACTTTAGGACGTAAATGTTTTGGATTCAAAGCAGTGTTTGGCTTTCTCCAAACGCTCCAACGACCATCACTTCCAAAAATTTTGAATTTACTTTCATCACTAAATATAACTTTCTTCCAAAAGTTATCTGTCTTCAATTGAAGAGTTTTTGCAAACTCCAAACGCTTTAAGATTTTCCTTTCTTAAATAACCTTAATATACATTTTCTTACATCAATACTGATCTCTCTCAGAGGAGCCATTTTCCATTTAAATTTGCGACTTTAAATTCACAGAAACAATTTCAAAAGACAAAAATAACAGTCGAAAAAGCTTAATATAACATTGCCTAAACTTAAATTATTATACTTGCAAGCAGAATAAAAATTTAGTGGTAGTTGAACAAAAATTTCATCCGTGTATCCTCAATTTTTCGACGTAAAAATCTGCTTATATTTATTTAAATTGCCTCTGAAAATTTTTCTTTTAGAATTTTGTCATTGATTTTTCTTTATTTTTACTGTAAATTAAACCTTTTGCTATGTCTAAAAATAAAATTACATTTGCACTTCTAGTTAATGTGTTATTTCGATTGAAAGTTGGATTTATCAATTTTAAGTAATGTGTATCCTCAATTGTTTGTGCTACTGTATATATTATTGAATTTGATGATTATAAGTTAACTAATTTTTTTTCTCATTAATGTATATTATTTTTTTAAAAAGAAAAAATAACTGTTATAATATAGAATTCCAGAAAAATATTAGAGGCACATCTGAATAAAGAAATTAATATTTTAGTAAATATATTATTAAAATTAATAAAAATAAAACTTTAAAATGAACGAATTTAAATTACTTTTATGTGTAGTAAATAATTTTAGATTTGTTAAAGTAACATTTAATTAACTTAACGAATTAGATCGTTAACTAAAATTCGAAGAATTTTACCATCCTTGTGGAATTTATTTTTTAATTTTTATTAAAAAATAGCTCTATGAAATTTAATATTTTAGAATTTTAATGTCATAATTAAATCGAATTGCATATTCTTGATTTTAAAACTGTAAATAAATAACACTAAATATAAAACAACTTAAATTAAAAAAGCAAAAAAAAAATAATAAATAAATAAATAAATAAAGATATGAAATTTGAAAAGTTATGCAGGCATATTTGTACACTGATTATTCATTGTTTTGCAATTAAGTGCACATCAAGAATATACATGAGGAACATAATTTTATAAATGGAAAACAAAATATATAGATCAGAACTAGGTTGAAAAGTATGCTAAGATTTATTAGAAAAAATGAAACACAGTATTTCTTATTCAATTTTGGATAGCTTTTAAAGGAGCAGAAATTTCCTCTCCAGTGCTTAACAAACACAAAAATTTCTCTTCACTATCCACCTTTAAGTGCAATCCGCAAACCTAAAACAAAATTTGATATTTTGTTTTAAAATGAGGAATTTTTCTATTTTTGCAAATTAATCATATAAGCAATAAATGCGCTTATGTTTTATTTCAAATAAATGTTAATTTATTGATCTCATTACTATACTACAATTTTTTTAAAATTAGACTGATAAAAGTACCGTACATAGGAAATAATTTAATTATTAAATTAAAAAATTAATCTTTTATGTTAAATTAATCTTTTATTGTTAAAAAAATTTAAAAGTTAATCTTTTATTATTAAAAAAATTATAAAGCAAATAACATTCTTAAAAAATTATTTCCAAACAAAGCAATAATTAACATCCATTCTTCCGACTTTATTTTTTATGTATATTTTTTCTTTATTAAAAAATTAAAGATTAAAATATATGCATATGCAAACGGGAAGAAATATATTTATTCAAATTTATTTATCACTAGATATATTTTTATTTTCTGGAAAATTAAAGCGTTTATAATGATTTATAAATCTGAAAAATTTAAACTCGTCATAATTAATTTTTTATTTAATTATTTAATTGTAAATGAAGAATACTTCAGTTTATAGACTAAATAGAATTGTTAAAATTTCGAATTTATACATTGAAAATCGTTTCCTATTTTCAATTTGTAAATTCAAAATATAATTGCATCATATGAGCGACTGAATATGGTAAATTTATATTATTTCTTATGCAAAATAAAAAAAAAAGTCTTAATAATTTTTAATCTTAGATTTGTATAAGTTTTTTATTTGGATAATTAACACAGAACTATAAATAAAATTATAACTATGCAATTTCAACTGCAAATTTTTCATTTAAAATATATTTTATGCTAATAATATAACTGATTTCACAATAATTTGATGTTAATGTGTATTAATATTCACCCACATGTATTTATATATTTATACTGTTTTAATATATATATACTTAGGGATTACACATTTATGTTTAATAAACTGGTTTTTTATATATTTCTCATTATACAGTTAAACAAACAAAAAATTGCATTAATAAACTTATTTTATAATAATGTTAGTTGTTCAATTATATTGAGTTCTGGTGACTATATGGGCTAAAGTAGATGCTTAACTTCACTGTCATGTCCGCCAAAACATTGTAAAATAAGTGCCGCTGCATAGATAGTACTCCATTTACACCATGTCCTGTTGACAACTGGGATCCATAGTTTCATAGGGTATGCGCCGCACCCGAACTCCGCCATTATCTTGTAACAACAGAAAGTTGGACTCATCTGGTCAAGTCACAGTTTTTAAGTCATTTAGGGTCTAGCTGATGAGATCACAAGATCAGGAGAAGCAATGTTGTACATTTAGTAAAAACACCCGTATGTCTTGCTGCCATAACCCATTAAAGCTGAACTTTGTCAAATTGTCCTAATGAACATGTCCATCGTACATCCCATATTGATTCCTGAAGTTATTTTATGCAATGTTATTTATCTATGCATAATGAATATTTTACGCACAATTATAACATCACCAGCGGTCGGCTATTGTGATGTTCGTGATGGATGATTGGCCTGAAATTAGGAATTAGAGCACATTGTTGATCTCGGAATGTTAAATTCCCAAACGATTTCCAAAATGGAATGCCTCATTCACTAAGCTCGCAAGCAACTTTCCTCATTTAAAGCCAAATGATTAACGTCGTCCAGTCATCATCATGTTAGAAATTCTTACACATTAATGCAGATGACAATCCAGTCAATGCACTGGCCATTTATTACTTTTTGTACTTTATAATGCTGCTATTTGTATATGGCATATTGTTATCTCATGATTTCTGTCTCCTTAACCTTCTTTTTTAGGTCAACCTTTACATGTTTTGACTAGAACAACTGTTTTAGAATTCTACAAGAGTATTTATGTAGTCACTATGATAATACAGTAATCTGATTTAATGACCAGGGCTGGCTCAACGTTGCAGACAGAATTAGCCAGCTTAGCCTTCCCGTGCATCTGTGTCTCCTGGCGCCATAGTACCCTCTGCTCTCTCATGCTACACCACTGACGTCAATGTCAATTATCAAAAAAATTATATATTTTCCATTTACTTTTCAAAATTAAAATATGTGACAGTTATGTTTTTACAATCTCAGTTCAACAACTGAATTACGCATCCTACTGGTATAATACAATCGTAATTAGATTGTATAAGAAATCTTTTGAAAGCAATAGAAATCACTGAAATTCTTCAAATAGTCAATGTGTTAAATACATTCTCTCATATAAGATATGTATTTAACATATAGTCAATGTGTTAAATACATATCTTACTATGGATTGAGATATAAGTAACAATCTGAAAACTGTGTGTTTCAATTAAGCTATCTTTAACATTTAGCCTGAAATGTTGCTGGAAATGAATGAATGTGAGGAAAATCGTAATAAAGTGAAAGATAAATGTGTGTGGGGAAAGAAAAGACTCTTCTTTCAAGAAAATTTTATCTTAATATTATTTAAGATTTTTAGACATTAATTTTAAGCTCATTTGTTCAAATGTATCATTGGATATCAGCATTGATCAGCACTGGATATTATTAAATGAATAACATTAAATCTGATTTCCTTGTCAGGTGCACATAAAAGATTACCTATCATAATAACAGATTAATTTTAACATACATATTAAAATATATAATTCTTCGTTGACTCATGTTTATACTTTCTTATAGTATTTATAAACAATATAATGGCTAATAATAGAAATAAATTGTAATGCAGTTCAAATTTTACTTCGATAAACAAAAGGGAAATTTTTTTTAAAAAAAATAATGTTATTATTCCTAGTTTAGAGAATTAAAATTTTAATTTTTTAATTTTGCTTTTTTATCTAAAATTATTCATGCATTAATTCTTACTATGGATATTTTACCATAAGCATAGCTTGAGTTTTTTCATCCTTGTCAGGTCCCTTCTTTGTTTGATAAGGACGGGGCTCAAGTGAAATTAATTTAATCAGCAAGTGAAAAAATTTAAAATCAAAACTGTTAGAATTTTTAATGCAACATTAATTATTGATAATGAGTATTATTCTTTAAAATGAAGTTTTCTACAGATTCACTATATCATCCAGATTTAACTTCACTGAAGCACTAAGGAATATCCTCGCGCAAATGTATGTATAATAATATATTTAAATACCTATATTATATTTTTCTCGAATTTTATTTAACACAGCCATGCTAGTTTAAGGAACTTATAATTTAGGGCTCTGCAAAAGAATAAACTGTAAAATACACCGTGTCTCACAAAAGTGATTGGACACTTGCGCCTTACAAAAGGAAACTAATAAAATAAATTAAAAATACGTGGACAAATTTTTTGTGGGTGTGTTTCATACTTAAATTTAGAAACAATTATTACATAACATACATTTTGTCAAAATATTAATTTAATAAAAATAAAATTGCTTAGAACGCAGCAAAAAATAGCTCACATAAGTGATGGGACACCATAAGTTATGCAACAAATATCATCTGAACTAAGTTATAAAAATGATTTTTGGTGTTTTATTTTTACTCAAAAGCAATTGGCAATAATTTATAAAATCGTCTGCAGTATTTCTCTCCAGATTGTTTTGGAATTTTTGTGTTTTTTTTAGCTGTGTGCAGCCATGGATGCTAAACGAAAAGAAACTTCGACTGAAATTCGAATATTAATTATTAATTTGCATATTGAAAGTGGAAAATCTATTAGAGAAACTGCTGAAACAGTTAACTTAAGTCATTCAACAGTTTTCAATATCATTAAACGATTTAAAAATAATCATATGAATCAGAATAAAAGAAGACATGGCCGACCATTAAAACTATCCAATGGAATAAAGTGAATTGTCATTCGAATTATTAAAAAAAAATTCCAAGAATGAGTGCTCCTAAAGTTGCTGCTGATTTACAAGCATTATATGGAGTAATTGCTAATTCTGAGACTATTAGAAGAGTAATTTGATCTGCTGGATATCATGGTAGAGTAGCCAGGAAAAAATTCTTCGTAAGTGAACAGAATAGAAAACTCAGAATGGCTTTTGCAAAATTCAACATAAATAAAAATTCTCATTGCTGGAGTAAAGTTATATTTTCTGATGAGTAAATTTAATATATTTGATTCTGACGGTTTTATCTTGGTGTGGAGAAAACCGAGGGAAGAATTTCGTAAACAGAACTTGATACCAATAGTAAAACATGGTGGAGGAAGGGTTATGGTATGGGAGTGTGTGTCGTCCGCTGGAGTTGGTAATCTTGATTTTATTGACAGTAAAATGGATCAATACAAGTATATTGACATTCTAAAGCAAAATTTGAAATCTTCAGCACGAAAATTGAACCTTCATAACGATTTTAAATTTTACCAGGACAATGACCCCAAGCACACTGCTTTGAACGTTAGACTCTGGCTGCTGTGTCACTGTCCTGAAATAATGAAAACACCACCACAATCTTCAGACTTAAATCCCATAGAGAATATTTGGCAAGAATTCGCAAACACACCATTTCTTCAAAACAACAATTAAAATTGGTGGTTCAAGAAGAATGAGATTAAATTACAGAAAATTGGTCAAATCCACCCCAATAAGATTAACTCATGTTTTAAAAGTAAAAGGAGAAATCCAACAAAATATTAAAAAACCTTTTAAAAAGTAAATTTTTTGTATAAATATTTGATGGAATAGAAAGTGTCCTATCACTTATGTGAGCTTTTTTTTGCTCCGTTCTAAGCAATTGTATTTTTATTTAAGTATAATATTTTGACAAAATGTATGTTATGTAATAATTGTTACTAACTTTAAATTTGAAACACACCCATAAAAAATTTATCCATGTATTTTTAATTAATTTTATTACAGTATCCTTTTGTAAAGCACAAGTGTCCCATCACTTTTGTGAGACACTAGTTTATTTACCTGACAAAAAATTCTTGGAACTATAATTCCATTATCATATATTCGAATTATCTTTTCGAACTTTCAGTGATTAGAATAGGAGGTAACCTATATATTTATAATAATAATAATTGTAGTTATATAAAAGTAAATTAATAAATATTGAGAAATGAAATACTTTACACACATCCATTCATTTTATTTGAAATGAAATTTTTTGTAGGTTTTATTATCTTTGTCATTGATTATTAAAAATGCAAATTTTAAGAACCTTTAAAGAAAAATTTTCACTTATGTTTTTATTATAGTTTGACAAGTTTTTATTAACATTATTTTAGTTTTATAAAATTTCCTTTTTAAAGAATGATTTTTTTAAATTATATTTTAGTCAAAATGAGATTAAAACTTTACATTTTTTATTTATAAGAGAAATTATTCTTTATTAAATAAAATGCTTTATAATAACTATCAAAAATGAATATCAAGTCAAATAATATTTTAGAACCTCAAAATTTCTACAAAAACTTTTTTGAATTCCTAAATGATAAAGTTCCTAATGATGTATTCGTCAGTCGATATCTTGTTCATTATATATCTCGATCATTAGATATCTTGTTTGTTTGTTTTTCACTTTGAGTAGAAAAGATTTATTTGCTTAATTAATATTACAATTTTTTCATAGGTATTCAACTTGATTTAGACATCTTATAAAATAAAAAAATTAGAATTCTAAGGAACATGGTGAATGTTGCTGCATTCACTAAGTCAAATCAGTTACAGATTAGATCATGAGCTTACCTTTTTGGAACCTCCCTAAATTATTGATTCGTAAATCAAGAGATATAACATAAATAAGTTAAAATTAAAAACATCTCAAATGCATAAAAAGGAAACTAACCAATATAATTTATATTTCAAAATTTTTATCAGAAAAAATTCAACATACTTCCATCATTACATGTACAAGATTTACTATACAAAATAATGATAAAGCCCCACAAACCTTGAGCAAAGTATTAAAAAACTGTGAGAAAAGATAATGGAAAACGCGATTAAAAGAACACACTTTTTAATACCAACTAAACTATACTAACTTATTAATATGGAAATATAAAAATAGGAACATTTTCATTTATGGCAAGCTCTTCAACAGTAGAAAATAACTATTAAATTTAAAATATATTTCTCCGAATAAAATTGATATTTCAATTAAAAAGAAACAAAATTTTTCTCAAAACTATTTTCGTAACAACTATTTGGCGCCTTACTTAAAGCGGCGCCCGGGGCACGATAGACCAACACCACAGACTAATATGAATAAGACGTACATCTTGCCAAAAATAACGGAACGCCAAAATTTTAATTGCCGCTAGGCGGCGTGACCGATGCGAGATACCACTATCGAGTGGGAAATGCATTGATGTCTATGGGAAAAAATATCTTTAAAAATAATTAAATGAAACTGAAAATAATGTGAAATAGTTGAATTTATATGATAAAAATATTGAATATTAATCTGTCATTGATTATAGTAAAACAAATGATAATGGAAATACAAAATCTGACATTTTATTGTTAGGTGTTATGCAGAATAGAACCAATTTTACTTTCGTTTTTGTGGATAGAGTAACATATATTTTAAAAAATTCATTGTATCTATATATATTATCAATATTATATGAATAGTTATATTTAATTATTGATGTTTTCCCTTGATTATTTATTTTTATTTCCTCTGTGTTTAACCATTTAATAGATAGTTTATAAAGCTGAAAGATATTTTGATAGATACATTATTTTAATGCATTTTACCATTAATTGTAATTTTAGAAATTGAATTTCATATTTTAGAATAATTAATTAAAATTCAATATATTTTAATAGGAAATCAAATTCTATTCAATTATCTTTAAATATAAATATAGTTATGATATTAAAATTAATATCTAATTTGAATCAAATTTAAGTTTTACATTTCAATTTAATTATTCTAGTGATTTTTATAGAAAATAATTTTAATATTAATTTTTTTGTTATTCTAATTTTATAAATTCTTTTATCCCTTGTTAAAGCTTTTAATATATTTTGCTATGATGTTGCACATTTTATTGTAATTCATTTTTTACACAATTAAAAATTAAATATTTCTTAAATTCATTATAACCAATAACTATGTTATGTAATTAAATAATTATTTAAATATAACATTTCTTAAAATTATAGGTAGGAACTACTTAAATTTAGTTACAAATCATCAACTACAATAGGCTTTCTTATTTTTCATTATTTTTCCTGAATAATATAATAAAAATCTAAATTTACATTTCTTTAAAAAGACAGCAATAACAAAAAGTGCAAATTAAACTAAATCTTTTTCCTTCATTTAATATGAATTACAAACCAAATATCCTACTTCACAGAGTCACTTTTTTAAAATAATAGTAACTCATGAAAAATAGAGTATTTAGTTAAATGGGATATATGGTTCAATGCATCCAACAATGTCAGTCAAGTATGAATATTTGTGTCATGGAAATTTCACTAACTTTGTATTGTGTATCTAACTTTTGCTTGACTATGAGTTGGGTTTTTTCTAAAAGAAAATAATAACTTTATTAAATATCAAAAAATACATAGTAATACATAAAACTGAGAAAAAGCATATAAAAGGAATAATTTGAAAATTTAGTGAATTTAATTTAAAGTAAAATTAACAAGATCAAATTCAATGCAAATACAAAAAGAATACAGGTATATGTCAAGTTTGTTACTCAAGATCAAATTAAAAATGATATAAATATGGTAGAAATAAAAATTATAATAAACATTTCCTTAAATAAATTATGCAAATATTTGAAATTGTTTTAAATGTTTAGCACTTATAAACACAAAAATATAAATACTTAAAATTACAATAGTTATCAAATTATAAAATAAAATATTCAATATTTTTTGTGCATATGTTTCATCTAACATCCCTGTAAAGTTGTTAAAATTTATTTATTATTATGAATACATGGAAAATAATTACATACTTCTTAGTAAACATATTTAATTATTTCCAAATACAAATATTATAAATGTTAATTTTACAAGAACAACTAAATGTTTATCCAGGCAAATGCCAGAAAAAAAAAAACACACACACACACACACAAATACAATTTCACATCTGCATGCACACATAATTTTAAATTATGACATAACATAGGCACAAAAAGTCTGGATTAAAGTGTCATAAAGGTAGAGCTTTAAAGTAATGACAAAGGGAAAAAATTTGTTGACACTGTACTCAGACAGCCTATGTTACCCAGAATTACTTCTGGTCCTCATTGTTCTGAGGCTGAGTGGACCCCAAGTCGTCTAAGATAAAGTTATAATTTTCATTAAGAATAAAAAATTGGAAGCTAGTGCTCTACCACTGAGCTTCCAGCGACTCACCTATACAAAAAAATTATAATTTTGATAATTTTCTATATTTTTTTGTTTTATTAACTTTAGCTGCATCAATTTTATTCGCTCTGTCACATATAAAATGCATCCTGGTAATCAAAAAAAAATTTATAATTGAAGCACTTAAAGAATGTTGATGATTTAAGCAGCCTACTAATGGTAATTTCTTAGTTTCTAAGCTCTCAAATATGCCATTTAAAGTAAAGATGCTTAACTTTTCTGTGCTTAAAACTTGCATTGCAGCACTTTCTAAAATATTTATTAGTAGAGCAAGATTTGTGGATGGTGTTAAAAGACCACCGTTATTTTTGGCCTCAATTAATGAATTTGTAGAGCATTGTTTATCCCCCATTTCATCAACTAAAGAATTTCTGCAAGATTCACAAGATGTAAATTTTTTGGCCTTTCTTGCAACATAGCCTGAAAAATAACCCACAACCATATCATTTGAATCAAATAAATTGTAGTTGTGATCATTTTGCAGTGTAGCTGATGCCTGAAATAAATAGGAACTATTTTCTATCATAGCATCTATTTTTTCATTCCATTCTAATTTCTTAGTATTTTCAGTGTTATTGAAATCAAATTCTAATAAAGTCTTTAGAAATCCTGATCCATCAACATTTGAATTTATGGGAGGTTTTATTAAAGAATATGTTCCAATGAGACGGAATACTTGAAGAAAAACAGATGAGTTAGGATGATCATTACAACCACAGGCATGTCTCATAATTCCAAAAAATTTCTGAAAATAAAATGAATAGATCAATAAACTGAACAACACTTCAAGATTTAAAAAACAGTGAATAAGTATCAAATACCAAACCTCCAAAGAATCCTGATTTAATCTAGCTGTCATTAAGTAAGTAAAACCACACTTATTAATTAAAAATTTAGAAATTTCTAAAGTAGCAGCTAAAGTTATTTTTAATCCATAGTAGGTAGAGCCAGTAAGAAAATTAGATTTTGCTTCCTTAGATAATTTCTGCCACTCATCAAGATAATTAATGAAAGACTTGATTTCCTATAAAACATAGTCTTTACAATAAAAAAGAATAGATCAAATTAAAGATATATATATCAAAAATTGATATCTTAAGTTTATTATGACATGTGATATTAAAATAATTAGGCACAAATTTCTTGGACAACAAAACAAGTTAAAAAGCACATATACTCAATATTATAAATTTTTATAATTACATTATAACAAGATGAATCTAATTTCAGAGCTGTTACAGGTGTCCTTGAGTTCATGTTATCAATCAATTGATTCACACGCTTCACAAACTGAACACAACCATCACAATTTTGTAGATTATAGTTACTTGATTTATACACAGTCATTGCAGCAGCAACAGATGCACTAAAAAACTGCAAGATGAAAATGTGTTTTAAAATAAAATAAAATAAAATTATCATGTTTAATATGAAATTAAGGAAAATACTTGAAAAGCCATTCCAACATTCATTTTCTGAAAAAACTTTGGCCGTATATGATCTTCAGTTAATTTCGGACATACTTTTAAACTGAAACTGTTTGGTGAATCTGACAGAATAATAGCATCCCAAAACTTTAAATCAACTACGCCATCAGGAGTCTGAAATATTTTTGTTTAATATTAAAATGATGTTTAAGACAAAGAGAGAATTAATAGCTTCATTTAATGTCAGTTTGATAAAGTATAGTTGAAAAAGTATTAAACATTAACACAGAAATATTAACAACATAAGTAGAAAAATTGATGTTTTATAAAATTTATACTAAACAGAAAATAATTTTATGGTAAGGACTAATTGAAATGTTTAATGTCACAAGGTTAAAGTAAGAATAATACCATTTGTATTTATTGCTTGATTAATAATTCACATATTTGTTATAACTATTTTATATAAACATAATTATATAAAATAATTTTAAATGACTCAAAAGAGAATAAATAAAAATAGTAATAGTGCTTAAGAAAGAAGCAAATAAATTCCCTAATGGGCCAGTGATTTAACTTACTAGAGTTATCTTGTTCTTCACAATGGAATTCCTAAAAGTTTTCATTAAATGTGGAAAATCTGAAACAAACCATAGTCTTCTACTTGGATCATAAATGTGTTCACAGCTTACATTTTCAAGGTCAATCCCAAATTTTTCCCACATTTTTCTGTTCCATGATGCACCATCACTGACAACAACATCAACAAAAAATCCAGACTGTTCTAACAAAATTATTCCTTCAATAACAATTTGATGTAAAATCGTGCCTATAAATTATATTTTGAATGAAATGTAATATTTTTTTAATATGTGGAAAGTACACAAAATAAAAAATAGGTGCATGCATTAAAAAAACCATTAATAATGTGAATAAAAAAATATATTACCTGATGTAGCACCTTTACTTAAAAAACAAGCAATTGTCTGCACCCATTTCCCTTTAAAAGGTTGAAACATGAGCACCAGGGCATGATCACCTTTTTCAGATGCATGTTTAATTGGCGTATATTTACCGAGGTCTGTAAAGCCATGAATCTCTAATGTGGATTTATCAAATGTGAGTGTTGGTGACAGCTTCATTTCATCAATTAACAATGATCCTAAATTATAGAATTTACAAACAAAAGATTCAGGTATTTTATTTAATAAACTAAATAATTTTTACGTATTAATTATTGATGAATAATTACCATGTCTGTCTATCTCAGCCATTACTTTTGATTTTTGTTCCAAACACTTGAAAATAACAGGTTGAAAACCGTAACATCCTTTAATTTTTTTTAAATATTGGTATAATGTGCTAGGTGAAGGTAACTTTAATAATTCATGTTTCCTTAAATGATTATATGTTTTTGTACTTTTTATTTTCAATAAAACACACTCATAAATCCACTTATGTGAGTACCTCATTCCCTTTTCTTTACACTGTGATGCTTTTAAACATGTTTCCATAGCTTCACGTTGATTCTCAGGAAGATCAGAAACAATATCAGAAATTTTCTTCTCTTTGAAATTCATGCATTCTTTCTTGGCTCTAGTAAATTTTTGTTGTAACTTATCTACCTATATAAGAAAATATCAGTCAATTTAGTGGACTATGTACCTAGAAAAGAATAGTGAGCTATCACTTATAAATAGTGCACTTATTTCTTTATGGTACAACTTCTCGATTTATAAGAAAGCAATTGTGAAATAATATAAAATGATAATTGTAAGAAGCTGTATGTGAAAAACTTGTCTAAAAGAAAAGAGCAATTTGCAATTTATAGAAAGCAAAATGTTTTAGTAATTTATTATTTATAACTTTTAATGAAATGGTAATAAATTGTTTAGTATTTGAAAATTACAATGAAGTGAAAAAAACTGCATTTATATTCAGAAGATTTTAAAAAATACTAAGGAAAAATTTTTTAATAAATTAATTTCTGTTAGAAACTTTACCTTCATTTTAAGCCTTGCATTTTGTCGTAAAGTATTATGAAGATATTGTCTCTTCTTCAACAGAAGAAAACTGTTGGAAACATGTCTAGGACCAATTTTAGGTTGCTGTTGGAAGCAATTTTTACAACAACCAGATTTTTTTATGTAAAAATTGCTAGGAACATAACCTGAGCAGTTTTTTCCTCTATAAATATAAAATAAGTAATTTTAATACATAACAATGTTTATTTGTATTTAATAAATGAGAAAATTATTTTACTTACATATTCCTAGCATCAGCACAGATAATATACTTCTCCACATTTTTAATCAAATCACATATACTTTCCATTGCTGTTAGCCTGCAACTGTTCCCAATTGTAGTTAAAATTCCTTTTAAGAAAACCTAATAAAATTGAAAGCTTCTTAGCAAATAAAATTAAAACTGTGCAAAAATTTAAACAAATAGAATAATAGTAAGCATACTTTGACATTAAGATTTTCATTTATTACAATCCACCTTTCTAAACAATGATCAATAGTCCAGAACAAAAGAACCACAGAATCCCTTGTAATAGAGTATGACCATTGAGCAGACATAAAGAGATGCTGGTGTAAATGTGTTTTTAAATATTCAAAATTAAATTCAGGTGTTGGTAATGAGGACTCCAGTATATCATGGTCAATTTCAGGTATTGATTCTATAATATTTTCTGTAACGGAATTTAAAAAGATTATTTTAATTTTTAAATAAATAAATAGAAACAAATTCCAAAAAAAAATGCTTCAATCTAAGATCATAAATTCTAACAAAATTTTTACATATATTTCATATCACCATTCTAGTTTATTGGATAAATTATAAATAAAAGCAAATGACATTCTTTGATCAAATGTACGTAGCAAACTTTCACCTAAAAGCAACAAATCTTTAAATAGTAAAAATTTTTATGAATGCAAATTACAAATTTGCTAAGATGAAGCAGTTAATTTGAATGAGATTACTTTTTAAAAAAATAACCTACTGAAATAATCAATTGAAATTCATTTTGTAAATTTCAATACACTTTGAATAATAATCTATAAAATATTTATAGAACTGAATGAGTTTGATTGGAAATCATTTATTAAGTATTCAATTACTGATAAATTTTTCTTGACAATGATAAATTGCTTACCATGCATAGAAGTTTGCTCATTTTTCACTGATGAATTGTCACATACTTTCTTTGCTGTATTTCTAACAGCAGGCAGTTTTCTTTTTCTTGTGCTTGATGAAAAGTACTTGGGCAAATTTGGGAAGATGCTTGGAATAGCATCTTTCATCAAATTTGGCCTTCCTTTGGCAGTTTCCACACCTAAGCACATATATTCACAAAACATTAAAAAATGTATTAATACATTTCAAAAAATTTATACAACACAAATAACTTACAGTTCCATCTGATAACTTTTGTGTATAATAGCTATCTAAGTCTTCTTCTTTAAAGTGCAAAGAACACACTACATCTGAAGAAGTCAATTGCTTGTCAGCCCGAGGAATTGCCCGTCTCCATTTTTCAAGCAAGTTTGGATCCTAAATCAATAATACATTATAATATGCAGAATAAATTAACAACAAAGTTATAATTATATGTTTACTTATGAGTATATCAGCTTTGTTAATACCAAGTTATAATTATATTTTCCTGTTTTATTTAAATCAGTGAATCAGTCACTTAAGGGATTTTCTTAATTTTAGCTTTTGTATTGATACTAAATTATATTTACATACAATTTAATTCAATAATATAATTTAATTCAATAAATAAAGAAGGCAATTTAAAATAAACAAGGCAATAAGAGAAATATGGGGGTAAAGTTAGATTGATATCTAAATATTTGATGAATTACTTACAAGTATTTTTAAATTTTTTCACAATACACAATATCCAGAAATAAAAAAGAAAAACACAATCAACAACCTGAAATGGTTGCATTTTAATTAACCAGCAATTATTTGATAACAAAAAAGAACTAAACTAGATAATTTATTATATTTTGATAACAAAATTCAATCGCCGATTGCATGCCAGATCGCAAAAAATAATACAAATGCATACATTTTATTCATTTTACAACATAATATAACTTATCAAGATAAAAATTATTCATTGAAAATAAAAGTAGATGAAATATATTTTGCACGTTGTATACCTTTGGTGCACTAAAAAGGCTTGGTAGTTTTTCCCCATTCCTCTTTCTTAGATTAATATCCGATTTGTAGCCGCTTTTACAGCCAGGACAAAAGCATGTTTTTGGCATTTTATTATAATAAAAGTATTTAGAGACTATAAAAACAATAAGTATCAAATGTAAAATGCTACACAACACAATGTTAGTAAATTCAGTCACTTGAGAACTTGATATGCTTTTTACGCCACCTGGTGTCAAAAATGTTCAGGAAAGTCTTCCAAGATGGCGTGTCATTTTTTGGAAGCAGCCAATAGGGGAGTTATTGGTCTATTATATTGGTCGTTGACCAACAACCCCTAGAATGTATTCTAGGGGGTGTTGGATAGACCCCCTTCACTACGTCACTGTTCGCAATTGACGATTGCTGACGCAACAGATTCCCTATTGTGCTCCATGTGTTATTTTTTTTTGCGATTACCGTCAAATACCGATCATCATTTGGCATTGTCACTCTTGGGTGACATTTACTTAACGTCTCCTTATATTTCCAGTCACTTATATGGGGGGAAATGGAACACATGCGACTGGCCACACTGACCCAAACGTTAGTGCACAGTATTGCTTGAAAATTTGCAATTGTTGATTGCTGATGTAATAGATTCACTATTGTGCTCCTAAAGTGTCACAGAAAGCATTACAATAATAACTCATTACACGTTGGCTCATTTAAATGAAGCGTTATGTATCAGAAGAATTATTTCATAGATAAAATATGTCTAGATATTTGTGTGATTTTTTTTTTGTTTTATTTAATGTAACTGCGCTAGAATAGAAATGTATCACTATTTCAAAATTGAAACTATTTCACCAATGCACAATAATGTGTAAATAATGGATGTTAAATAATTTGTGAATGTAGTATCCATAAAATGAATAAATATTTTATAATAATTATATAGAGTAATTATATTCAATTTAATAAATGAACTAGTATGGAAAATATTAAAAATATGTTGAATCTAGTATTAATCTTAAAATAATTTTAAATCTTTACTGAAATGTCAAATGAATTTTGTATCTTTTAATAGATAAAGTTATAAAATACTTATTACATTATATGCATCTTTGAAATTTTCAAACTACCAAATTAATTTCTGCATACAAAGTTATCTATTTATTTTATACCATTTCTGATATTTTATAAATCTCTAGAATACCTTATATTATTTTCTGAGCGGATTATTTTATATTTTTTGCAATTATTATTTCCTGAAATAATATTTTTATAATTAAGTTTGTGAATTTTGTTTTGAATGATTTTAATGTATTTCCCACAAAATTAATGTTATTAACGCGCGAGTACATGCCCTAGGTCTTAGAGATCTGGGCCTTCTTAAAACACAGTGCAGAAAGCATTACAGATCTTTGAGGCTGTATTCATAGCCACCTACTTTCTAATCCTTGTAATTCCCACATTTCTGAATTTACCTTTATTTGATATTTTTGGTGTTTGGATTTAAAAAGACTGGCGTACACGCTTGTGTATTTAGATATAATTTTTTTTTAAGTTTTATCATTAAAATGCAATGATATTAGTCACGCAAGAAGGAAATGAAATGGCGTGAAGCTATTTTAGAAATGTATCGACTAATGAATTGATAAATGAAAAAAATTCTTGAGAACATAAATTTCAAATGGAAAAAGACTTATGACGATTCAAACTCAAATTTTATGTATTGACAAAAACTACTCAAAGCAAAGTAAAATTTGGAGAAATGGAAATGAATCAAAGAATATATATTTAAAATAGAAGCACACACATTAATCGCTTAAAATTGCATAGAACAGTTAAAGCATTTTTAATTAAGTTAGAGCCAATAAGAGAAACTAAAAATGTGTTATTTACACCGGTAAAAAGAAAAAAAAATTGGCCACAATATGTTAAAAGTCAAATGTGTTAAAAGTATTTTTAGTGAACACAAACACATAATTTATGTTTACAAAAAAATAATATGAATTAAGTGTTGTAATTATTTATTTTTAATACAAGCAATTATAATAACAGAAAACATTTAGTGTGGTAAAAGTAATCTTGATAGTATTTAACAAAAGTTGGAAACCATACCTCATAGACACTATATACGTTCTTGTGTAGGTAGCTCAAGAATGTCCTCCGCCGGGTTAAAAATGCAAAAATGGTTTAGTAAACAAAGTAAAACGTTATGTGGTTAAAAATTTTGAAAGTATGTGAGCATATTAATTGAAGTGATACTTAAATTGTAGTTTGACTTTATATGTCTACAATGTAACCATTGTACTTATTTTACCCCTAGGATTCATTTACTGTTAAGAATTTCATATATAATTGATAAAATAATGAGAAAAACTCATAATATTTAGAGGAAAAATAATTGTTCATGTGTTCCTAAGTTTGAAAAATCAATATGTTTAAATTCTGAAATATGTCTGTAAATAATTTGACTACAGTATTTGATTACAAATAAAACTTGTTTACGAAATGATATTTTGAGTATAATGAAATAAAATTAATTTCATTACTCGCATTTCAAAGAATGAATTATTTACTATCACATATTTTTACATTTCACGATTCAATTGATTCTTATTACACTATTAAGTGTAGCTACAGAATTGGACTTACAAATATTTTCATATAAAAATATTTGCTATTGCTTCTGAGATTTTATATTATGTAACACTAGATTTTTTTAAAAAAAAATGATGAAATTATAGTTTTCGATCATAACGGGTAACAAAATAAGGCTACGTGGTCTGATAGATTAGGGTATTGTGCTCATCATTGGGAGGTTGTGGGCAGTAATTCTGAATTAACGACTTTCAATCGTGTTCAATACTGATGGCTGGGGGGGGTCGTTAAATAGATCATGTTCGTAATGTGCCTTCTAAGTAGAATGATCTCTCTGAATGTGGTACAGATCAAATATGATTAGTTTTTTGATTGGTCCCCAATTCTAAAATTACGAAGACGTCCACCTAACTGATAAAGCCCAACTCTGGGCTAGATACAGGGAAGTATACTGATGCAACAGACAACAAAAAGTCTATGAAGAAGTTAAGAATGCAATTGAGATACTTTGAAATTCTTTTAAATGTCAAAACTATGTATGTCCTGAAACTTTTTAACAATTTTTAGCAATTGGACTTATTCAAAGTGACTTTGAATCCAGTATAACTATATTTATTGGGATCTAGAGAACGAGTATTTTTTTTAAATGAGATAAGTATATTTATTTATATGCAAGAACCATAGCAAAATACACAATTGGAATTTTTTTAAATTAATCTTATTTGGATATAACGTAATTTATTTTAAATCGTAATTGCTTCAACTTTTGATTGTGTTAATTATTCAACAGATACATTTTTTAATCATATTTTTTTCTTAATCAAATTCTCCGGTAATAAGTATATTTCTGAATTTTAAAATTTAATTTCTTATGTAATATCAACTACTAATCATGTTTTCGCATCCTAGTTGATTTTATTGCTTACATTTATGGCTTTCTATTTCTGTAACAGCTTTGTCATTTTGAACCACATAGAAATAATGAAGCCCTTACCTGATCTGGCATCCTCATCTCTACGTTAATAAAGAGATATTGGGTCCAAATGAGGCTTTAGCTCATCAGGGGCTGTCGTGTCAATATTAAAAGAAGGATCCTACAGAACTTTTAGCAGCCATGGACATTCTTAACAGTCTTAGGTATAAAATTTGCTATCATTCAGTTTCGAGAATGGCACCTTTCTTTAACAGGCTATTCCGCCTCAGATTGTGTAGTATAATTAAAAAATAACAAAATATTGCCATTTTTATAAAGTGATGTCCAAATCAGTTTAAAAATATAAAGTCCTAAATATTCCAGTTCTTAATTAGGTTTGGTTCCACTTTTCTAAAACTTAAGCAAAGCATTTATGATCACATTCTTTCATACATTACGGTATTCACTGAATAAGAAATAATTGTTTATCCTATTTCTGAATTTGAATTCATTATCGCACAATAGAAAAATGACAATATACTAGGATATCAACAAATTATTTTATTATGTTGATTCGATTCTCTTGGGAGAAAAAACATAAATCTATGTGTTTAAAGATAAAAAACAAATAAATAATTTATTATTATATCCCTGTACTATAAAAAAAATTAGACTTATTTAAAAAATAAAAACTTATGATAAATATTGTTTTTTCTTACATTTAATAAGTAATTGATACTTTTAATATGTATTACTTATATATAAAAAAATAATTTAAAGGAAAACTGAATTTGTTTAGTAAATGGTTTCTTTAAGCAGAGAAGAGATATCATAATCAAATGATTAGGACTGGTTTGTTTGCTCCTCAACTGTAATTTTCTGCACATGAGGGCTAATAAGACCAAGACCTACAATTAGAAATCGACTGCAAACCACAATAAGCATTCAAGCCTGAATGGAACCCACAAATTGTTGACCTGAATGCCAGAATGCTAACTATTTGGCTATTTTAAGTAAGGTCAAAATAGTCATCATATCAGCTTGGCTATTTTAAGTAAGGTCAAAATAGTCATTAATATAAATTTTAAATTTTTCAGATGATTGTAATAATTTAAACTCTTCTTCAAAACTATGTAATTCTTTTAAAACGGAATTACATTCTGACACATGTATTTTAAATACATTTAGACAAATACAAAAGAAGCTTCAGCACTTTATTTACATAAATTTCTTGATTCATTACTTATCAAAGTTTGAGAACTTAAATATGAAATGTTTCGTACCGTAGAATACTGCAAAGGACAATTTTTTTTGCAAAAGTTACTTCTTTTTCGTTGATACTAGAAATAATTTACAATTTAAACAAATTATATCTTGTTTTTTCGTCAAAATTTTGCTTATATACAATCATCTGATTCTCTTGGTAACAAATCCAATATACATCTGAGTAACATCATTTTGATTCTCTTTATTTTTATCTTACATCAATACTAATGCTTTTAAAGAAACATAACAAATATTTTTGTATTAAACTTTTCAACAAAGAATGAAAATTTAATGCAAGGAATGGTAACATTGGCTTATCAATTTGAAAAATGGTCATAAAAAGTGTCAACTTCATGAGTAACAAATATATATTATATATAAAAAATTGCACCCAGCAGGAAAAAGAACATAGTTAGTGGACTTGTGTAAAATATCGAAAGTTTTATGTTTGAAGTAAAGAATAAAAAATTTTGTTTTGGACGAAAAAAAAGGATTTTTTTTTCACAATATAATATTTCAAGCAATTGTTTAAAATGCATATATTCTCTAACCACCTATGTTTACAAAACTTTGAAGGATATTAAGTCTTGACCACAAATGCTAGCAAAGTCACCTCTATGACCTGATGAGTCCCTATAGTCTTTAATCAGCACTTAATATTTGATCAATTTAATGAAACGAGAAGCACCTATGGCCGTAAGGGCTATGTAAAATATGTAGGCTGTAGCTACCAACATTTATAATATTGGAATGTTGTTTTTGAAAACTATCATTTTGGAGAAAACATATTAGTTGTTATTCGGAACACTCATTGAAAACTAAGTTACACTTGTTCCTAAATATACCCAGATATTCATTCAGGCTCCCATCAAAGAGGACACAATTTAGTTCAATAAGCTGGAAAAATAAAAGAACAATTCCTAGAACTATTAAAAAAGCACTTTTCCCTTCAACTGAATTGTTTCGCAATAGCACTGTCTAGAAACAGTGGTTGAAAAATAATTTATATAGCTACAAAGATTGTAGCTGCTTAAAACTTTAATAGCAAATAGAATTTCAACGTTTAAAATTTCTTCTGATGAAACAAATGAATCCATAATTTTAGAAAGTTTTGGGTTTACATTCAACAGGAACAGCAGCGATAAAATAATCTTTCAAATAAGTTTTTTTTGGCAGATGCAGTCTTCTCAAGTACATACTTTCATTCATGTAGAATTTGATAGCCAGTTCGCCCTTATTTGAAATCTTTTTTATAAATCAGACAATGGGCACATTTTCAACACAACGCAAAAGCTAATCATTGTATGGCTTTTCCTTAATCCACTGATCATCGAAGATACTAGTCACTAAATAATTTCAGTTTTTATTTCATTAATAAACAATCAAATTCATTCTGATTCTCGCTGAAAAATACAAAATTTTCTCCTAGGTAGGCAGGGAAAATATACTTTAACTGAGAGAACATTTTTTTAAGTATTAATATTGGGAAAATTTCATTTACAAAACTAATAAAAAGGGAAAGGTATCAAAATTATAGCTCTCACACTGCATCACATGCTGTTATTGTGAGTTAATAATTTCACTTCACTTTACACAAAACTTGATCTATAATCAAATTAAGACAATATAGACAATGTTGCTACCTGTGTATGTGATGTTAATTCATTTTCAGGAAGAAAACTCAGAGAATTACATTGAAAATTAAAAAAAAAATCCAAACAAAAGAATAACATTTTCTAACAGAAAAAAAGATGCCTCAAGATAAATAAAAATTCTATGAATCATTCCCTATTTTCAAGGAGTCCATTCAAAATTCCAGGAGTTTCCAAAACCATTAAAAAAATTCGAATTCCATGAATTGTACACTGTGTTTGATTAAAAACATAAAGGAGTTTTCATGGTCTTAAAAATCAAATCCTTGACATAAGAGGCAACGATACGATTACGTCATGGAAGCTGGCAATTTCTCTATATCTATTTGTCTACAGCATAGATATACTAACCCAACAGGAGTGATGGAATAGGATAGCAATCGATACGTTTCAATCACTTATTCACATTGATGGTACTTTGATAAGTGACTGAAACATCCATCCTTTAATCTAGCTTTGGGAAACAGTGTTTTAGAAAGATAATGAACGATCACATGTTGTTAATGTACGCATTGTCCTTGACGCAGAAAATGTTCAGTCAACACTTTCTGCAGCTGTCTCACAAATAATAAATATCTGATCAATGATTGAAGAACTACGGCATCGTGTTGAAACTGCATAACAAGCTGTACCAGCACATGCTATATTTGACACAATACCCAGGAGTTAAGTGTTGTTGCTGCACAAAAGTATTTTACTCTTTCTGTGTGTGGTTACTTATTTCTCAGGACTTACACTTACAAAGTGTGTGCCTTTGAAATTTTATACTCGTTATTTTCATTACAATATATTTGTCCAATTAATATCCTTTTACTATGTACATTTCTTTATTTTATAAAAATGGTAATGGCTAGATGCTTACATTTGGTCAAGCAAAAATATAAATATTTTCTTCACATTCCCATTCTCTTTAATTCTACAGACGAGAATTGCAGTCTTTTTGTATTTTGGTTAAGCAACAGGGTCTTTACACAAAAATATTTTTATCACTGATTAATTACATTAGCCAAGATATATTAACATAAAATCATGCATGTTTGTGCATTGCAAATAAAATTATAATAATAATAAAATTTGTGTTTTTTTGTGCAGAATTTCAGATATAAATGTGATAATATTTAGAATCAAAATTAGAAAATATTTATTAAAAAGATTTTTGAATAAAACTATATGCCACAATATACCTTAAATATGCTTAGATAAAATACAGGTTCTATTCCCAAATAAATTCATTTTTCAATGATGTATAGTTCTGTAAATTAAGGTTAAAAAGAATGATAAAAAAGACGCTTAGAGCTGTAAAAATGCAGAGAAGCATACATCTGAAAAGCTCTCTTAATGGAGGACATTAACACATTCACTGACACTGATACCCTGGAGTGTCAGCATGGCAGTGCCTTGTATGTCGGTGACGCTCTGGAGCGACGATCAACTATGATAAGTAATGTTTTATTTTTAGTGCGACTAGAGAGATTGAACGAAGAGATTTTTGAGGCACGTTAGCGAAGTATTATTGTTATATTTTAATGCGTGGTTTATAAATTTTGTATTTGAATTTTTTATGAGCATTTTTAAAAATGGTAGACAGTACATTCAGCTTCTGAAGATGGATATATAAATTTTGGTGGCAATGAATGAGTTAAATAAAAATCATTTTTTTCTTTCACACATAATTTGTGAATTAATAGGAAAAGGAAAATTGTGATTCAATCAGATGATTTATAATCTAATAATTAATAAAATTGAAAACTTTGTTCAATCAAAAATAAAAGAATTACTCAGTCAATAAATAATTTATTCATGAATCACACATGTATTTACAACAGATATAAATATTGAAAAATATAAATGTTGATGCATTTTAACAAATGTATTTTTGCACTATTAATGTGATAGACAAATGAGTTATAAATGCATATTATGCAAACATTTTACTTACAAATTATGCAATCAATGCAATCTAAAATAAAGAATAAAAATATCCCATTTATGCCTCAGTTGTATCAACCATAGTGGCAATATTGTTGAAAATGTTTCTTGTCAAAAATTAAGTTCTTTACATAGTAAAAGTCTTGTATCAAACTATTTGACGACATTTTATGAAATATTGATTACTTAAAGCAAAATTTGAATTTAGGTATTTTAATAATGTCTGCATATTAATTTTTATAATATAATGCAAATTAAAAGAAAAATATTTTTGTATAAAGTTTATAATTTCATCTAAAAGCTTATCTATTTAAATATCTATTAATTTAAGGAACACAAAACATTCTTATAAAAATGAAATATTTTAACAGCAACGATCTCTTTCAACTTCAGCCTCCATAAGCCTTACAGCATTTTTAGATCTGCTAAAACCAGTTCTAATTCCATCCCACCCATCTTGCATTTTAAATTCTCCACTCTGAATCTTATCGTATATTTGTTGCGAAATAGTTATAAATGTGTTTTCTAAATTGTAACCAGTTTTTGCAGAAGTCTCAATAAAAGATAACCCATAAGAATCAGCAAATGCTTTTCCTTCTTCAGTAGATACTACTCTACAATCTTCCAGGTCTACTTTGCAAGCAACAACCTAGAAAGTAAACAAATTTATAATATTAATTTTTTCAAGTTCAATTAAATGGATTGATATTAAAATTAATTCATTCAAAAAAAAATTTTTTTTCCTGCAGTTTTAATTTGAGAAAAAATAAACATCTATATTTAATTTCAACAGTTTCATACAATAAGTTATTCTTAAGTAATTGAACTTTTTTGTCATTTCATGATCTAAAATCTTAATTAACTTTTAATTTCTTTTGGTTTGGATAAACAGAAAATATTTTAAACTTATCCAATTTAGAGGTACACATAATACAAAACAGGTTGGCATGAAATGATTATAAAATGAAATATCTGAGTCAGTGATTAAGATGCTGTTAGAATTTGTTTCGCTAACATCACTTTGGAAACAGGAGAATTTAACAACTCATATTCTATAACACATTATTTAATTCAAATGTCATATGGATAAAATTGTTTTAACATGACACAAACATACATAACCTGGAACCAGGGGGTACGTGTACCTTCCTGGAGCTTGAGCAGCCACCAGGCGGGTCGGCAGGTGGTGGATAGCCGAATGTTCTGTAGGAATGACAGGAAAGCCTTGAAAATAAAATCAGAGGTTGTGAGCCAGCTCCCATAAACCCTGGTGTTATGTGACATGTGCCTAGGGTTATTGGACACCATGGTAATGGTGTCTTAACGGAGTCTCTAGTTGCCTGGCGAACTTCTAAAGCTTTTTTGCCTTGCCCAGTAACTCAGTCAATGCTGAGTGGACTGTTATATTACCTGAGCTTATTATTTGTTATCTTATGGCTGAAAAGACAATAAAAATAACAAACCTTTCTGCATTTGCAGGTGAAACCTCTGAAGCAGACCTTGCTGGAAAAGACAAGGGAACCCAGAGGCAATCTAGTGAAGGGGCAGCAAGGAATCCTTCACAGGAGTTAGAAATGACCTCCAAACCATCTTCTTCTGGTGAGAATCAGGTAGCTATCACTAGCATGACTGACTCTCTGACCAGAATCAAGCTTAAAAAGAGACTTTCTGGTGCTCAGAAAAGGAAGCTGGTGAAGGATGAAATGCAAAATCACTGAGGGGACTTGGGTTGAAAAACCCAAGGCAACCAAAGGCGAGAAGCGTCCCGCCAACCGGTTGAACCAGGGAAAGGCCTGAAAGGCTGCCAAGAGAGAAGGGCCTGGGGGATTTACTTACAAGGCGGCTCTCACAGCGATCAAGATGGCTGTGCTCATAGAGGGTCATCCGGAAAAACGGCTAACAGAGGAACAGGCCCTCGACCTGTAACTCTTTATAACCAAGAAAATAGGAAGGAATGAGGAGAGTTTTGCCCCAACCTTCCTATCCTGTAAACTTGAGAATGGGGCACTTATTATCAACTGTGCAGATCTGGAGAGCTCAAAGTGGCTGGAACAGAATGTCAGTGACATAAGCCTTTGGCAGGAGCAAAAACTCTTGGTGGGCGAGGCAAGGAAACTTGTCAGAACCACCAAGATAATAGCAAAACTGCCAAAAATCTGTAATAAACTAGAGCCTAAAGAGCTCCTCAGAAAAATCGAGGCTCAGAACAGTGGGGTTACTCCAATGGAGTGGAACGTTTTTAACATTAAGAACGACCCATCTGGGCTGACTATCGTTCTTAGTGTGCCTGAACTAGATGCTGCCACACTTGGTGTAAGGGGATATAAGTTTCATATTGGACTTCACCAAGTGCAGGCTAAAGTACTTGACAAACCTGCTCCTCCTGATTGAGGTGAAGGTAGTTCAAGCCAACCTCCACCACAGTAGAAGTGGTACTACTAACCTCAGTAAGAAGTTTCTTGCTGGGGATATACACCTGGCCCTGATTCAGGAATCCTGGTTGGTTAGGGGGAGAATCAGTGGCCTCAAAGGAACTAAAGGTAAGCTTATCGATTGTACCAATAGTAACACTAGAATTTCCTGGAACCAGGGGGTATGCGTACCTTCCTGGGGCTTGAGCAAGCCACCAGGTGTGTCGGCTGGTGGTGGATTGCCGAATGTCCAGTAGGAATGACAGGATAGCCTTGAATATTGAATCAGAGGCCGCGAACCAGCTCCCGCAAACACTGGTGTTATGCGATCTGTGCCTAGGGCTAATTGGCACCGCGGTATTGGTGTCTTAACGAAGCCTCAAGTTGCCTGGCGAACTTCTAGAGTAAATTGCCTTGCCCAGTAACTCAGGCAATGATGGGTGGACTGTCATAGTACCTGAGCTTATTAACTGTTATTATATGGCTGAAAAGACATTAAAAATAACAAACTTTTCTGCATTTGCAGGAGAAACTTCTGAAGCAGACCTTTCTGAAAAAGACAAGGGAACTCAGAGACAATCTAATGAAGGGGTAGCAATGAAACCTTCACATGAGGTAGAAATGACCTCCAAGCCATCTTCTTCTGGTAAGAGTCAGGAAGATATCTCTAGCATGACTGACTCTCTGACCAGAATCAAGCTTAAAAAGAGACTATCTGGTGCCCAGAAAAAGAGGCTGAAGAAGGAGCGCAAAATCGCTGAGGGGACTTGGGTTGAAAAACCCAAGGCAACCAAAGGCGAGAAGCATCCCGCCAACCAGTTGAACCAGGGAAAGGCCTGAAAGGCTGCCAAGAGAGAAGGACCTGAGGGATTTACTTACAGGGCGGCTATCACGGCGATCAAGATGGCTGTGCTCTTAGAAGGTCATCCGGAAAAACGGTTAACAGAGAAACAGGCTTTCGACCTGGAACTCTTGTTAACCAGGAAAATAGGAAGGAATGAGGAGGGTTTTGCCCCAACCTTCCTATCCTGTAAACTTGAGAATGGGGCACTCATTGTCAACTGTGCAGATCTGGAGAGCTCAAAGTGGCTGGAACAGAATGTCAGTGATATAAGCCCTTGGCAGGAACATAAACTCTTGGTGGGTGAGGCAAGGAAACTTGTCAGAACCACCAAGATAATTGCAAAACTGCAAAAAATCTGTAGTGAACTGGAACCTAAAGAGCTCCTGAGAAAAATCGAGGCTCAGAACGATGGGGTCACTCCAATGGAGTGGAACGTTCTTAACATTAAGAACGACCCATCTGGCGGACCATCGTTCTTAGTGTGCCTGAATTAGATGCTGCCACACTTTGTGTAAGGGGATATAGGTTTCATATTGGACTTCACCAAGTGCAGGCTAAAGTACTTGACAAACCTGCTCCTGCTGATTGGGGTGAAGGTAGTTCAAGCCAACCTCCACCACAGTAGAAGTGGTACTACTAACCTCAGTAAGAAATTTCTTGCTGGGGATATACACCTGGCCCTGATTCAGTTTGTTTGTTTGTTTGTTTGTCGCTCAACGGTCATTTTTTGCACACGAGGGCTAATTAGACCGGGACTGGCCCTGATTCAGGAACCCTGGTTGGTTAGGGGGAGAATCAGTGGTCTCAAAGGAACTAAAGGTAAGCTTATCTATTGTACTAATGGTAACGCTAGAACTTGTATACTCTTACATAAAAACATTGAGGTTCTTCCCCTTTCTAAATTTATTCTTAGGGACCTGACAGCTGTGAAAGTCAGACTCAACATAGAGGGTAGGGACAGGGAAATTGTTTTTGGCTTTGGATACCTGCCCTATGAAGAGAAGGCTCCACCTGACCATTCTCTGTAGAAGCTCATGAACTTTTGCAGAGATAACAACTTACAGGTAGTCCTAGGACTAGACTGTAATGTTCATCATGTTGTCTGGGGAAGTACGGACACAAATAAAAGAGGTGAGTACCTTTTGGAATTTATTCTAAACTATGAGTTACATATTCTAAATGAGGGCAACGAACCAACTTTTATTACTTCCAATCGATCTGAAGTAATTGACATTACTATAGCGACAATGCTGATTAGTAAAAATATCAAATATTGGAAAGTAGATGACAGACCTTCTGGCTCAGATCATCAAAACATCCATTTTGAAATTCACTCTAATGTGTGTCTTGATCGCATATTCAGAGACCCAGTTAGGACGGACTGGAAGAAATTCCAAGAGGAACTGACTGGGCTGGTTGAGCTCGGGAACAGACCTATTAGAGACAACTACGATCTAGAAGTTACAGCAGATCTTCTGCAGAGAAGTATTCTAGATTCTTATCATAACAATTGCCCTATTCGCACTAGGAGAGCTAAACTCCATTGTCCGGGGTGTAATGACTCTCTAGCAGCCGAAAGAGCAAATGTTAGAAAACTTTTCAATAAAACCAAGAAAAATGGTGAAACGGCTTTCACTAATTATAACACAAACTTGTTAGAAAAAGCAAAATTAACTCCTGGAGGAAGTTCTGTGAACAGATAGATTCTATTTCTGAAGGAGCTTAACTCCAAAAACTCCTTAAAAGGGATGAACCTATTTTGGTTGGCACCCTAAAAGATGAGGAGGGTAATTTTGCTGCTTCCGGAAAAGGGGTTATGGAAAGTATGACCAAGACCCACATTCGGGGAGCTAGAGATATTTATAGCAACGAAGGGGAGCACTGCATCGGCTCTTTGCAAAGAGTCAATAGCAATCAATGGACCATCGCTAATAATATCGTAAACTACAACATTGTTAAATGGGCAATCTTTGCCTTTAAACCTCTAAAAAGTTCAGGGCCTGATGGAATTATGCCCATCATGATCCAGAAGGCAGAGGAGGTTGTCATACCAGTGACAACTAGAATTTATAGAACTAGCGTAGCATTGGGTTACATAGCAAAGATATGGCAAAAGACTAGGATTGTTTTCATTCCTAAACCTGGCAAGGACACCTTTGACCAGGCCAAGTCTTACAGACCAATCAGTCTTTCTTTATTCTTTCTTAAAATTATGGAGAAAATTATTGATTGGCATATTAGAGATTACTTGGGTAGTAATAGTCCCTTGCATGCTCTTTAATTTGACTATCAACCTGGCAAATCTAGTGAAACCGCTCTATATCAGCTAGTTTCCAAGATTGAAACCACTCTGGATCAAAAAGATAATGCCTTGGCAACTTTCCTCGACATCCAGGGTGCCTTTGATAACACTTCCCTTCCATCCATCCATCCTCAATGCACTTAGAGGGGCAGGGATTAATCAGACCCTGTGTACTTGGATTGAAGCCTTAATTTCAGATAGATGTATACAAATAAACATCTTCGGTGAATCATTTGAAAGAAAGACTACTAGAGGTTGTCCTCAAGAAGGTGTTCCGTCACTATTACTTTGGAACCTAGTTGTAAATAGCCTTATAAAACATCTAAATGATAGGGGCTATTATATGCAAGGATATGCTGATGACATTTTCATCCTTATCCTTGGCAAAGATTTCAACATAACTTGTCATCTCATGCAGGATACTCTATGTAGGTCAATGGTGCATGGATAGGGACCTGATGGTTAATCCTCAGAAAATTTACCTTGTACCTTTTACACGCAAAAAGAAACGGAAAGCTTTTTTCATACCAAGACGTTTTGATGTTGAAATCAATGTGGCTTCAGGGGTGAAGTATCTGGGCATTTATTTAGACCAGAAACTCACCTGGAATAAGCATTGATGATAAAATTAACCGAACAAAGAAAAGCATTATGGTTTGCAGGCGAATGCTTGGTAAAAACTGGGGTCTACATCCAAAACTGATGTTATGTATGTACACAGCTATTGTCAGGCCCATTTTCACATATGCCTGTGTGATCTGGTGGCATAAGGTGGAACAGAAGACTCTGATTGAAAGACTAGGAGGTCTACAAAGACTGGCCTGTCTCTGCATCACAGGAGCAATGTCCACCATGCCATCAAAGCATTGGAGGTTGTGTTGGATCTGACTCCCTTAGACATCTTTATCTGCAGTACTGCCAGAATGACTACATACAGAATGAAGCATCAAAACCGCTGGTACGACCAGCCTGTTGCAAAGGGCACAGGGGCATTGCCAGGATAATTCAAGATCCTACTTTTCTGATCTCTCAGACATCATGGAAAAATCATACATGTTTGATTGGACATTTGAAATAGTTTTTCCAACTAGAGACGAATGAGATAACAACATGTTTGAAACTAAAACAGGAGATCTAATCTGGTACATAGATGGATCACTGAAGAACAGCCTCTCAGGACTGGGAGTATGTGGACTGAGAGTAAAACCAAAAACATGTTTATTGATTTTAATAAATTCCAAAACCGATATTTCAGTACTTCTTAAATCAAAATCCACTGCCAAAGAAAACAATAAAAAATTCTTATTTCACAACTCTACTAATGCTTCAACTAAGGACTGGGAGTATGTGGCGTGTCACCAAGAACCAGCCTGACTGTAAGCCTTGGGCAATTAGCTACGGTCTTCTAGGCAGAAGTTTTGGCCATTATCCATTGTCTGTGACTAAATATGAGGAAGCGCTACTATGGTAAGCGGATTCTCATTTTTAGTGACAGTCAAGCCGCTTTAAAAGGGCTTAATTCTTTCAAAATCAAATCTAAAATGATTTTGGAATGTAGAAACCTACTTACAGAACTGGCAACTAGAAACGAAGTGATTGTTGTATGGGTGCCAGGGCACAAAGGTATCGAAGGTAATGAAAGGGCTGATGAGCTTGCTAAACAAGGATCGTCTTTTGTTCCCATTGGTGTAGAACTTTTTTGTGGGATCAATTTGAAGACCGCAAAAATCAATGTTCTTAGATGGGAGAGACGGAAGATGTATGAAGCTTGGCTCAACACTCTTGGTCAAATCCACACTAAAAGTATGATCTGTGGATCATCAGTGAGGATTGCCTCTGAAATTTTAAGATACTCTAGGCAGAAGATACATTTAATCATAGGCTTCATAACTGGGCACTACTATTTCAGAAAACACCTCCATAAAATGGGACTGTTTCAGCAAGACACTATCTGCAGGAAATGTCATATGCAAGAGGAAACGGCCAAGCATATCATTTACGAATGCGAAGCTCTTGCCCTCCCTAGATTAACTTCTTTAGGCATTATCCATACTAGAGAGTTACACCCAGACTCCATTAAAGGGTTATCGGACTTTATTAATAAAGTGGGTGACCTGAGTAACTGGAACTAGGAAACATTGTGGATTTGGAGTTAATGGTACAAAATGATGATTAAAGCAGAGGTGCCAATGACATACAAACCCACAACCTTAAGAAGAAGAACATACATAAAGAGAACACCTTTCATTTCTTTAACTTTTAAATGAATAAAAACAATATTTTTTCTATGCCCAATGGTGAGTTGATCCAGAGAATGCCACAAAGCCATATAATTCTACATACCATAATACTTCTTCTTCCAGCAATTGTTGCAGAATGTTTCCTTTGGTGCAAAAACAACCACTTTTGACATGTTGCTGATTTTGAATAGTTTCATTTTGCAGGGCACAGTACACAATTATCACAGCTGTACAAGAACAGTTTACAAAATTAGCAGTTCAGGATATGCTTACACCCTTGATCTGAAAGCCAATTATCATGCCCTTTTGTAAATCAGATAAATTGTCTAGTTTCTACACTTCACCAACCACTGGAATGTTTTCATATTCTTTCAAACAACCTTTACATGTGTTCCCTACTACAAAGTGCAGTAACCTGCCTTCTGAGATTGTTTATTTGCCACACACATTGACATTGAAAGTAGTCAAATTAATGTGATTAGACTGTGTGTACATGTATATGAGAATATATCACACTATAGTAAAAAGATGAGTTTAAAGAAATGGTAACAGTTACAGAGTAAGAACAAATAATGAAAATATTGCTATTAAATCAATAATTAATACAGTTAAAAGATTTTTAAATTAGAAACAGCTAATGTTATTAAGAAAATTGCCAAACAATAAAATTAAGAAATTTTTGAAATATACAAAGATATAAACATGTTGTATAGATCTTTGTGTTTGTTACTCAGATTTCTGTTACTACAATAAATGAATATTACAGTTATCAGAGATATGATAAGCTGCCAGAACTGAACCTAATAAAACTACAACATTTTTGGCATTTTTTTAATACTTAGAAATTTAAAGACATAGATAAATTGATCAAGTTTCCAAATAAAAAAAAGCTTTATTTCAAAATAAAAAAATTTTCTAATAAAAATTAAAATATGTAATTGTTTGACTTTAAAAATGAAGAAAAAATATCACTTACTTCAAAGACAGCACGACCAGGCTCAATATGGCGCCTTGCTTCAAATAACCATTCAACTAAATGGTCAAAGCTAGAGCGCCGTGTAACATCATATAACAATAAAGCACCCACAGAATTTCTGTAATATGACCAAGTAATTGTTCTAGGAAGAGAAAATAAGAAATGCCAGTATTTCATGCTAATAAAAAATTAAGTTAAAAAATAAGTTAAACTACTACTAAAACTAATTTTACTCAAAAGTATTTTAACTTCATTACATAAAATCTTATTTTATAACAAATAGACTTTTCAAAAATGTATTAAGTTAAAATTACTTTCAAGAGCAATATTTAAAAAACTACAACTTAGGTACTTTTAGTTTCATATATAGATTTTATACCAAAGTGTTAGAAATGCATTGATTGTTCAGTTTAATTTACACAATACTTATTTTAAATGGGAAAAATAAAATACCATCACAATTCTATATACATCAGTTATAACTTTTAACTAATTCATAACACCCTACTCAAGAATACTTATTCTAGTTCCCCTCCACATTCCAAACTTATATTGTAATTTAATTCAATATTAGAATTTTTGATAGTTATAAAAGAAAACTGACTCTTGAAAATACATTTGGTGTTAGGGATCAATGAAAGAAAGTTAAAGTGCTATAAAAGCTCAGCCAGTTATTTAAAATTTAGAGTATTTGTTTAGAAATAGTAATTAAAAGAAAATGATATGAAAGAAAGAGAATAAAATCAAATCTAGTTGAAAATTTTTCTCCTAAAATGTCACTGGACAATGTAACCTTTTTGTGTTCCTATTTGTGAAAATGAGGTCTAAAAATAAGCAAAAATGAGTGAAACGCAACTTAAGAACTGAAACAGAAACTTTTAAATAGTTTAAAATATTTAATTTCTTTTAGGAAATAAAAGTTATATTTATATACAGTATATATGAAAATCTTTTGTTGAAATGTTCATAATTTCATAACAGGTTAACATTTTAATGAAATAATATATATATATATATTTATATATATATATATAGACACTTATATATTCCCTTGGTTTTATTATGAAAGTTATGTTAAAGGATAGCTATAATATTAATATTTGAAAGCCATCATCAAAACACTGATACAACTGTGTGGACTGTGGTCTCCTTCAGAAGTATTACTCATTCCAGCCTGTTTTTAAATCAGCAAAATTCTGTATGAGGATATCGAGAAATCCAGAAACAGCCTGTATCCTCATACAGGCTGTTTCTCTATCTTTTCTTAGGTCTTCATCTAGATCTTCCACAGAAACGAGTCGGATTAAAAGTCTTAAGGCATATTCTGTCAAAAATCATTCACAGAAGACAACCTGTCCATCTTATTTTACATGTTTAACATCATTATTTTTATATAAATTTTATAGATTTTAAAGTTATATCATTTTCTATGGGTATTATAATCTGAAACAGCACCAAAAATAGTTATCAGAATTTTGTTAACTGAAGATTGCATATGCTTAAAAAAAAAAAAAAAAAAAAAAAAAACACTTAATTCTGAAATTAGAAAAAGAATTTGTGTCCATAATTCTTTTACTAATTTCAGGATAAATATCAAACTGTGGCTCTCAAAAACAAAACAGGAGAAAATTTTCATGTATTCAAATTTAAAAGGGCTAATCTCAAATAAATCAGGGTTTTCTTTTTTCCTGCAGTAAATATACTTTGCTTTTTCCACATTTATTCTGAGCTTCAGTTTCCAGAATGTCATCTCCAATATTAAAAAGGCTTCTCCTAGCTCACAACTGTAGATCTTGATATTATATCTATATCAAGCATATGCAAGATCATGCACTGATTTATTAAATATAATACTTCTTGTATCAATTCAAGTGTGTCTCATAATTTTCTCCAATGCAGAGTTAAAAAGGAAGCATACAAATGCATTCCCCTGCCTTATTGCATGGTAATTTTCAAAAACAGATCTCTCTTTGCACTCACTAAACATAAAATATCTTGGTAAGAATGAGCATAGCAAGCTTAATAAACTTGATTGAAACATTAAATTCCAATAGAGATTTTAGTAACTCAGCTCATCAATGCTCTACCATAAGATGCTTAAAATTTACACATATTGTGGGTTTCAGTTCTGCACTTTTTACTCTTCCCTAAAATTTATCTCAAAGTATAAAGATCTAATAAGCCATACATTGTCCTCCCCTGTGTGTGAAATGAAATTGATAAGCAACAGTACGCTCCATAAGGGACAGGCGATTAAATAAAATAGAGAAAATCTTATGAGTAATACACAATAAACTTATTTCTCTATAATACAGACAGTTCAATGACACCCTTTTTTATATGTATTAAACACAAATTCCATATTGAAAAGGCAAAATTTCTTTTTCCCAAATAGATTAAATAATTTCAAAGATACATTTTGATAAATTTTTCACATATTTTAATTAGTTTATGGGGAATAACATCTGCTTCTGCTGCTTTATTATTTTTTAGTTTACCAATTGCAGACTGAGTCTCTTTAATTATTGGGAAAACAAATTGATTCCCAATCTCATCAAACATAAAATTAAAATTATTTGACACATCAAAGTTATGCAAGTTGTTGAAATATACAACTCATCTATTTATAATTTTATCTTTTATTAATAATAATTCCTTCACTACTCTCACAAAGAGAGTTATGTTTTAAGTCTCTGAGTCACTTATTAATGGTCTGGAAGAAGGCCCTGCTTTCATGGTTGTATTTATGAAGTTCAATTTCTTTAAGTTACTTTTCTCTTTAAATTCTTTCTTTTATGAATATTTCTTACTTTTACATGCATTTTTAAAACCATTAATATCTTTTCTTGTATACTTCTGACTGAACAGTTTTACACTTTATTTTTATAGTCATTAGCAATTCTACACCTATCATCAAAATAATCAGTAATCTACACTAGCTCCTCTATAAGTTCTCACATCTAGGAAATTTGAAAAATGTCTAGAGTCAATCAACACATGGTTGTTATAGAGTCCATGAGGGACCTTCATCTTATTTTTATGAACATCTTTAAGTTGAAACATTGTGCTGAAAATCACCATGTTGTCAGTGGCAACAAAACTGATAAGTCTATTACCATTATCAATTGAATTGACATGCAAGCGGAATATTTGAGTCTATTATAACTAACAAATCAGCAAATAAGAATCAAGTTCTGTAAACATTTGAGCTTTTTCTAATAAAATAGATAAGTGGATAGATGCTATTAAACTGACTTTGGTCATGCCTTTTTAAATCACTGTAAGAAATAAAAGTGACACAAAATTCACTTACATTGCACAAATGTTACCGTGAAAGACCAAAATTGGAGAAAGTTGACATTAACTGGTGACTGTCAACACAAGCCTAATACATCAGTGAAAGATCATATTTCATTACATTCTTGTACATTTAGACCTTTACCGGTGTATGTCGACAATTACAAATATGTTCTGGTGGAAGTCAAAAAGAGAGGAGCTGAAGTTAATTGTAAAACATGAGTTAGTTTCTATAAAAAGAGCAGTTGCAAAAAAAAAAAAATCTTCTACTGCAAGCAAAAAAAAAAAAAAAAAAAAGTTAAACCTCACAGAAACAGTTTCCACCAGCTCAAATTGGTGATAATATATGAATAGTCACTTAAGTTGACTGTGGTCATATAGATATCTGAAATATATTAGTGGTTGTTATTGGAATAGAAGGTACTGAATTCTATAAACTGGAATAAAAATGTTACCATGAAGCAGCTTTACACACGTAGTTGTAATTAGTAAAGAAAAGTTACTTTCCATGGATGAGATTTCTTCTCAAGAAATATCACAGAAAAAGCTGCAGGTAATTCAAGAAGCAGAGGTAAGGCTATGAAAACTGTCATCGGAAAAAGAAATGTTCCACAAATACAATTGTAAAAGCAATATGCAAAAGCAATAAAGCAATATCTCATAAATTTGAAGTGACATAATAGACTAAGTTGTAACAATAAGATTTGAATCAAATAATTAAATAAGTTTTTATTACTATTATTTTCCTTTCTCATTTAGAATCACTGTTGTCTGCATTTGATGTATTTGACCCCTTTGACCGCATTTGATGTATCAGAACGTTATGCATTAATTTGACCAAAGTCGCACATGACGTTCTGATACGTCGTTGAAAATGAGACAATATTTAATGTGTTCATTCTTGTTTATTTCAAAGTAACAATGATAGTGAGATAAAACCAAGATGCAAAAGACGTACAAGATACTTATCAAGCAGTGATAGTGAATCTTCTCCTGAGAAATTAGATCAATGGATTTAGGAAGAAAAAGACAATGTACCTAATGTAAAACGGTTTCGTGAAGTGCCTGGAATAAATCCTTTGTGTCTGCGAAGGCTAGTTGCTAATCCTAAACCTTTGGATGTTTTGAATGAAGCCCTAAATGAAGATTTTTGGAATAGCATAGTGGAAGAGACAAATAGATATGCCAGACAAGTGATAGAAAAAGGTTTTGGAAAAAAAAAAAGAAACAAAAGGTGGGAGCCAATAAATTCTAATAATTGCATAAAATATGTTGTTCTTACAAATTACTCTACTTAAAAAATTAAATGTGCTCCAAATGCAAAAAATGATTAGAATAAATGTGCATCCAAAGGGTTAAGTTCTTGGTCACTCCTCTCAGAAAGAGAGCAGAGAAAGTTTTGTCATCCTCGTAAAGCTTTATTGTGACAGAAATACGAAGAAGAAAATATAAATCTTAGACATGTTCAACATTGACCATTAGTGCATGGCGAATGTTGACATAAATTGGAAATTAGGTTATTTAGTAAATATTTTGGACTTATATCAAGTGACTATGTGAATTTTGACATTCCCTGGTGAAAGTCAACATTTATTAGATTTCGGTATTTCACTGTAACATACACATCTTCAAGCTTTTTAAAGAATATTATAATTCATCTGAATCACAAAATCAAACAATTGATAATGAGATGAAAAGAAAGTTTTCAAAGTAATTTTAATTTCTACTAAGTACTCTGAAAAAAAAATGGGATCAAGAAATATTTTTCAAATATTTATAAAAATATTAGAATACATTTTCAAATATGAAATCCTTTAATAAAATAGTTCACATTTATTTTTATACAAAAGAATTAAGGCTATAAATTAATTTTAATTCAGTAAATAATAGATAAATATGATAATGGAACATTAATATAAACAGAGCTTTGTTCATACAGAGAGATTTTAATCTTTTCCAAAATGTACACATTATTTTAAACTTTTAACTGTCTTTGAGAAGTTTTAAAAGACAGCAGACAATCCTGACAATAATGGCTAAGAGAAAAAGCAGAAAATAAGAAACAATATTTTTTGCCCCACAAACAAAATTGTAGCAACCTTATTCATATTTAATATGACCATTAACGTTATTTACAAGTATGCATTTTATATTGACTGCCAACTCTACAGTTAATATTTCCTAATCAGTTGCAAATATATGAAAATGTAAGCTCTCAATATTATTACGTATTTTTTTCAAGTATAAAAAGAGAATGAATATTTTAATTTTTTCTATATCAAATTCTTATTTAAATTTAAGTAAAAAATATTTTATTAAATAACTTGTTCAAAGTATGCAACTGAAATATTACACATATATTTGTCGTTAGTTTTTGTTTAAAAATAAAATTGCTGAATTTTAAAACTTAATTTTAAACATTGATGTTTATTCTTTTTTACATGTATTATATTCTTTAGTTTTTCCCAGCTCCTTTAAAAGGTTGATGAATATTTTATAAAAAAATTAAGATTAACACAAAATATGTTTAACATAAATCATTCTCAGAATGTATAATCTAAAGAGTAAAATTGTCTTTTGCAGAACTGCCGTTTTAATTATTCTGTTTCAAGCTACCAGTGTGTCTCCTGATTTTTTTTCTTAAAATCAGTAGAATCTACTGATTTTCTTTCCTAGATTGGCAGGTATACATAAATGTTAAAATTTTTATTGGAATGCAATGAGTTTAGCCAATCTTTAGTAGAAAGTAATTTTGTAGTCTGTAAATAGGTGAAATTAAAATTAATTTCTTGATACTCTGCAACACTTAATGGAAGCAATTTTGAAACTACTAAAGAATTAATTTCAGGCAATTTCAGTGGAATTTGGACCTACTGCAAAGGTTACAAAATTTGAATTTTTTCTTTTCAGATATTGTATATAATCAGTTATCTTAACAGGAAAGCATTGTTAACAGAAAGGGATAGTTTAGTAGTAGTTTATTTGAACTTGCACAGTCAAATTTTGCTTTCCAGATCATAAAAGTACAGGCTGTGCCACTTTAAAGAATATTTGGGACAACTTACAATTTTAGGAAAGATACAGTTCAATTATATATGAGGAAGCATAATCTACTTAAAACAATGAAAATGATTTCTTTAAAAAATAAAAAAATGTATCAATATAAAAAACATCTATATTGATATATTTATATTTAAATTTAAGCCAAGATTCTATTTCCTCCAAGATTTATTTCTACCAAGATTCACATTAAATTCATTTTAAATAATTTTGACAGTGTAGGAAGTTCAATATAAAACATTTTAGATTTCTGGGAAGAGAATAAAATTACCTATCAGCACTTGATTAAGAGTGCAATGGTGGTTTTGGCAGCTCCAGCTACACAAGTTTGCATTGAAAGGACATTTTCAGATTTGAAATTTATTCTCTAAGACAACAGAAGTTATGTCAGTGAAACCATGTTAGAAGACATATTAATAATTAGAAGCAATTTTCACATGTTAATTTAATAAATACACTTTTATATAATTATTGCAAAGCCAAGTGCATTATGTGAGCATCAAAAAAGAGGGGATACACATAACTGAAATAATCATGAATCAAGTTTTCAAATGTAACTTTGACTACTAGTTATATGAAGAACTTAAAACTCTATTAACACTATAATAAAACAAATTGTCAAAATAAAAATGAGAATATTTTAGATTCATTTACATATACTATTCTGCAATCAAATTTTAAATTTTCCCAATGATTAAATTCATAAATTACATTTTATAAATACCATTCTATTTCACATGATAAATCTGCTAAGTATAATATTACAGAAACATGACTCATTGTCAATCAATAAGAAGTCCACTCTTATCATTTTTTTGGATAGATTGGTTTGTTTGATTTGTTGCACAATTATAATCTTTTGCAGATGATGGCTAATTAGATATGACCCTATGATTTAAAGTGGATCCCAAATCACTATGAACATCCAAGCCTAAGGTAGGATTCAAACCCATGGACTGTTGAATGAAGGCCAGAGTGCTAACCATTAAAATGTTATGTGTTTTGGATTGTAAATTAATTTTAGTTGTTGAGTGCACAAATAGAGCCAAACTTTGATGTTTGATCACAATAACATATAAAGGTTACACTGCAAAATAAAGTCAATTACACTTAAATGTACATTTGATTTTTAATGAACTGAATAATGAAAAAATTGTTCTTGAGTAAATTAGAAACTTAAGTTTGTACATTAATTTTTTGTGCATTAAATAAATATTTTAATTACAATTATTTTAATGTAAGAGTTCTATTGAGTATAATCAGAATTTTCACTTAATACCAACAGAACATTTTATATTTTGGTGATGCATATTTTAAAGTCTGTTAATTTGTTATGATATGATTTTATAGTCCAAGATCTTAACTTTAAACATAAAAAGTATCATAATCTACAGTATTCAGTGTATGATAAAAAACAGTATAAAATCAAACTATAAATGAATTTTTTTTTATAAAATTGTAATATCTATTTACATTTACATGCTTTTCTCTCATTAAGGTCAAATACAAATATTGGCAAATCCTCAATGTTTAGTAGAAAATTCAAAGCACAAAAATAACCAAAATACTTACCATTTTAATATACGAGATAAATATTTCAAAAATATTATCCACTCTAGCAAAATGTTAGCCTGGAAAAGAAAAATGGTAACTTCACAGGAATTGTTGTGACTTGTGTAATACATTTAGTGAAAAGTTAGGTCTAATAACAGCAAACATATCCACAAATGTTCAGAAAGTAATGCAACTATTATTTTAGAATAATTGCTGTAGGGCTTAAAGTAGTTTCCTATAAGAAATGATAGATTGACACAAACATTTTATTACATCCATCAGTTGGCTTTTTCAAACATACACTTTTGTGATTCAACATAAAAATGGTGAATCTCCAGGAAGAGAGCATGTCTTAAAAGAAAGAGAATCTCTAACACCTCAGAGATGCGCAACATCTTGTCAGCACTGTCTTTACACAAAATGCAATGAGACGAGTTCACAAGTGTGTATAAGTAGGTGCAAGTGTGCCTGCAAATAGCATGTCTAATCAGTAAATGGAAAGATGAGACTCCAATAGCTCTGCTAAGATTTTTTGACATTCAAGATGTCAAAAGACCTCTTACGCGATTTAGCCGTAGCTGTCGCTCTGTTTGATATTTTTTGGTGACTAAGTATTCTTTGCTTGATGAGAGATTTAATGCTTCTAAGATTAAAAGGCAAGATAGGGAGCATGAGCAATGATTTATTTGCATGTTTATCTACTCGTTTGTTTCCCCATAAGCCAAAATAGCTGGGGATCCACTGTAAGAAAATCTCCTTCCCGACACATAGCAGAGCATTAAAAGGTCTTTACATTTGACTGCTATGAATGTGGGCAGAAGAACATGCCTAGAAATAAGTTCATCACAGCTTGACAGTCAATGAAGAAGATGAAGTTTTGTTCACATGCTTTCAAGATTTCCTAAGGGGCCAGGTAGATGGGAAACATTTCATCATCAAAATTATTTGAATTTAAGCCCGAAAATTCCTTGAGCTGGAAATTATTGGAGTAGATTAGTACTCCTACCTAACTAGAATTTCTTTTAGTTGAATTTTCAGTTAATGTATATATCCAGGAATTATTTGGATATTTTTTTCATTGATGGAGAAAAGATAAGCAGTTTCCAGCTCTGTTAGGGCAGATTCCCTTTTGCATTGGAAGGACAAGGTCAAAAACTGAAATAGCATATTTCATTGTACCAGGGAAGATATATGGTTTAAAGGAGAGGTCTCCGTAAATTGAAATATTTAAAGATTCAGAGATTTTTTAAAATTATGATTGGAAAGAATTGTATACTTTTAGTCACAGGGCATTTAAGAGATAATTAGGCTGGAAGTCACTCTCTTGCAGCAATCTCACTCCAAGAGTCCCAGTAGTATACAGACATCTGTCATGTAAACATTTAATGCCAGTTTACCATTCCATGGCAAGAATCTTGCTTTTGCTTCAATAGTTTGTGTGTTCGAATCTCACATTAGACTTGGATATTTATAGTGGTTTGGAACCCATTTTAAGCTGTAGGTTCTGGTTTTATTAGCCCTCATGTGACATTTTTGGTGGTGGAATAAAAATCTGGGTATAATAGTTATTAACAGAATAGAGTAAGGAATTGAAGATGGTGATCAAAATGTCTTGTGCACCCACTTAACTCCAGCAAATCTCTTTAATTAGTTGAGTCTGTCAGTAACATAGTTTGAGGATTTTGGAAACTTGCTGGTTCCAGTTTAGTTTAAAGTCTAAAATAATGCCTAGGTATATTAAGAATTATTTGCATTCAGAAAACATTTGTCACTGTATTTTAAGATTTGGTGGTATTTGATACTTAGTGTAAAACTTATATTTACTGATAAAAAAAAATATGACAGATTAAAGAGCAGAATAAGCTTCAGCATCAACTTTGAACTTGAAATATTTGAAACAGAAATACTAGTATTGATACATGGTGATTTAATGGGCAAGAAAAATGTAAATCACACTGAGCAATAGGCCAAAATAAAAAAAATCACTTAAAACTAAATAAAGATCTTACATTTTGAATTATGTAAGTTTTAGAAGAAAATTATAAAATTGGTAACAAAAATTCAAACCTTTTTGATGTGTTGAAACAAACTTCATTAATTTGTTACTGGATAAATGACTCTGCATAATTGCTAATTTGATATTATATTATTTGCTATTTGAATAATTAAGGTAGCAGATAGCTAATATTAGTGACATTAGAAAATAGATTATTTAATAATGAAGAAAAGGAGGAATCACAAAATTTTACATTAATAAAATATCAATTGATTAAAACAAGGTTTCTTGTCATTGGATTATATAAACAAATTTTGAGCTTTCATTGAGCATTAAACTATTAAAAAATTTTTTTTAGCTAAGTCCTCATTAGATTAATTTATTAAAACAGCTTTATTTTTGTTATTTGAAACTGCTTTATATTTTGAAAAATTTTGAGATGAGCATTGTGTAATATATGAAAACATTAATTTTTATTATAAAATACCCCACAGGAAAAAAAAAACTTGTATGAACTCTATATTTATTAGTAATAATATAATCCAACAGACTAAACTTTTTCATTAATATAAGTAGAAAATAAGAGCTTCAGAGTGATTACATCAAACGTAACAATTTCATGTATAATCATTTCATGTTTAATATTGAATTGTAATAAGTTAACAAAACAAGATAATAATTAATAGAATTAATAAATATTTTTACCTTTAAGACTTAAATAGATATTAATTTAAATTAAACACATGATTAGCTAATTTTTTCTTTACATATATTAAAGAAATAATATTTGTAATTACTTATGTTCACATTGCAAGTTATAGTAATAAATACAATAATTTAATAAAATATTTCGTACAATAGATTATGCAACAATATAACACAAATGTGGAATATCAGTAAAAATATCATTCAATATCATATATTTGCATGATAATTTATATTTAAAAAAGCAAAACTTTTAGAATATTAAATACTATAATTTTTGAATAAAGTTGAAAATGACTTATTAATAAAAGATAAATTCTATTTTATTGTCTTTTACAAAAGTATGAGATACTTCAGAGGACTATTGTAAAAGCACTCTATTATTGTTGTAAAAAATTTAACATACAGCTTATACGGTGGCTTCCACAGCTTCCATAATTATTGTGAAACATTCATAACTCACTAGAAAATGTTTCAATGGTGATATAATTTCAGAGGAAAAAAGTACATAAAAACGTCAGTTTTTATCCAAAACTATTGGACTACTTTGAGAAATGTTTCTTCTTTGCAAGCAATTTCTAGTTAATGCAGTGTAGGATAAAAATTTGTTACTAATAACTTCTTATAATGCCTATGTAAACTATTTCACTTATTTTAAACAGTTGTATACACATGTAAAAATGCATGGCAATTATATTAGTCTTTAGAAAAAGAAACATGGTGCAACATTTAAAGATAAGTTAAGAAAAATTTTCATTTGTTATTTTTATTTTCTAAAGAAATGTATAAAAAAAAGAGTCTAATGTCCATACAGCACAAAATATATTCTATATACAAATGTAACTTAATAGGAAAAATTCTAAATTAAAATGGGCTCAACAGAAAAAATTTAACAAAAAGCCTATTACAATTTTTTGGCTTTTCAAAATGGAGCATATTATTTTTCCAACAAAAGAACTCCAGTCTATTTGAAGCCAGTATTTATTATATATATATTTGGTATCTCATATATTTATCATAATAATTTTTATATTCGAGACTTACTTTATCAATATTATTTTGCTATTGATGAATATAAATACATACATACATAGATAAGACTGATATCACACAGATGCTTGAGTTAATGACTTAATAAATTTAGTGATATTGTAGCTGCAGTAAATATTTGTTGTCCTTTATAATGCATTACCAGCTTAACTTTATATTTAACTTATTTGAAATACTACTTAGCTTTCAGAGCAATATATTTTGATTTTATATCTTTTTCTGATATTGTATTGATCATTAAATTACATAACTTAGATGTTGAGAAAATTTTTTCAATAAAAACACATTTATGGAGAGATAACACCATTTGTTGATTAGAAAATTAAACAGTTGGTTATATTTTATGATATCCATTTTCTAGGATTTACACAAAAATATTTTTCTTGGTGTAAATTACCTCATAGTTAAGTTATTCAATATGCTCTTTTTTAGAGGTTAGAGAAGTCTTCAATTACTAAACTATCATTAATCAATAAGCACTTTTGACGAGATTCATTTATATGCACAGCTTGAATGCCTCAACAGAAATTCAAATTTCCTTGTTTGTTTTCAGCAAGGTACACAAAATTCCACAAAAAGATAATCTGAGGCCCAACAAAACATAAATTGAAAGCGTAAACATATGTAACAAGAAATTCAGTTGTTTGGAAGACTGGCAATAATGGTTCAAATATTCTATAATAATTTTAACAAGATTTTAGTTGGTTTTTGATTTTCAAGGCAACGTGGACTTATACAATAAAATCATTGATTTACTAAGCCCCACGTTTTTTTTTTGCCCAAGTGAAGCATCACTACATCACATTTACAAACTTTTAATTTTAACTTTGATAACATTATGTACAATTCAAACAACTTCTCTATGATAGTCGTGTTGAAAATTTACTATCCAGTTTTTATAGATCTTTGCCATTATTTTTATGTTTTTCTTCTAATATTTCCTGATATTATATAATTATTTTAAACAATATTTTAAAATATAAACATCTCTGAATTTAAGACTTAGTTTTTCATGAAGCAATGATTTTAATGCGTGTGGTAAAGTAAATTATTTCTTTTATTTCAATTTATATAAGCAAAAAATTCTTTTTAAAATTTTTTAAAGAAATGTTGGTTTGTTGAAACTGAAATTGTTAAAGTAAATTATCAACCCATAATGGACAAGTGATTAATTAAATTTTTAAATTAATTAAAAATATTATGATTAAATATAAGTTAACACTTCTTTTTGAAAGTAAATAACATTTCCACTTTCTAATACTCAAATTCTAGTTATGAACATTCATAATATAAAATATGTTTAGATAACATTAGAAAATTTAATAAAAGAGAGTGCCAGAAATTATTTAAAACAAAAATATTCATTTGATTAAATTTTACTCTTTTGCAGTTTCCTTCAACTTGTAAATCTTTAAAATTTATGATTCTTTCCTTAATTTTCTTTTATTTAAGCATTTATAATTGATTTTTGAAGCAGTAGATATCATGTACAATTACATAAGATTGGTAGCCAAGTTAATGGAAATCATGTCAAAAGGATTACATTACACATGTGTTCCAAAGTAACAAAAAAAAAAAAAAATCATAAAAATTTCGCATAATTTTATAAATTTATTACCTACTTCAATTTTTATTGTTTTTAATCAGTTAATGTACTTTTACTAAATAAAAACGTTTTTTTTATACCATTTAAATATACTTTTTGTTTTATAAAAAAATTAGATTTAAAAAATGAGCTTTAAACCTTCTAAATAATACACAAAATGAGAGCAATTCACCAGCAATAGAAAATATTCTAGTAGCTTAAGTTGAAATTGCAAAATAATTACATAACAAAAACATAAGTTAAAAATAGCAGTTAAAAGTTTTTGATGTAGAATAAATACAGATCCAATTGTTTCAAGACTCCAAAATAATTTTTTAAAAATATTTTAACATTTACAACATAATTATAGTAATTTACCTAAAACGTTCTTGACCAGCAGTATCCCATAGTTGAAGTTTGACTCTTACACCATCTTTTACTTCGATAAGACGAGAAAAGAAGTCTACTCCGACAGTAGGATCACATATTTCAGTAAATTTCCCTTCTGTAAATGCTCGTAATAGTGCACTTTTACCAACTGTGCTATCTCCGACCACAATTATACGAAATTGGTAATCGAATATAGGTTCAACCATTTCTAAGAATTTTGATAAATATGAATGGAATCAGCAAAATACTTAAAAAAAGAGATTATAATTTTTAATTTTCCATGCATTAAATAAAAGAGTGAAGAGAGATGAGAGAAATAACACAAAATACCGTCATTCCTAAAACACAATCACGTTCCATAGAATTCACATTATTCATTCACTTTCACTTTTCAATTGTTTTGATTGATTAATTGATAGCTTTGGTATTTAAGCTAATGATAATAATAATGATTTCGATATTTGAAAGATCGCCGCAAACGGTGCAATAATCTGTCACTGGCGAAAGTCTGGTTGTCTTCCGAACGCTAATACTAAAACCACAGACCAATATTTATTGGTCGTTGACTAAAACATAGGCTCATAGCAAATTCGCCGATGAAGCGTCGCCGGCGAAAGAGTGACACCAAGACACCAAAAAGCGTATAAAATAGGCGTTCCAAGCGGTAATTAAATACTTTCACATGACGTCATTGGCATCTCACAAACGAAATTGTCTGCCAACTGAGGGAAATTGAAATTACATCTTGTGTAACATCTTCTGAAATGTACACAATAATTCTTGATGAATTAGTATTAATTATTCACATACTGAAATTATGAGAAAAAGAAATCAGAATCGCACTTAGATTTGTGGTGAAAAACATTTCTACATATGTATTCAATTTTCTTGGTTCTCAAAAGGTCTGCTGGAACGTATAGAAAACATATGAACAACCGCCATATTTTCCGTCTTCAGTTATTTTCTTCTATAAGTGAAAGTATCTAATTTAACTATTTAAAAAAGTGAGAAATATTTACCATGGTACCGGTGACAAAGTAAATTATTTACTATTTTTCCTTGATTTATCTGTTTTTCTCCCTTGGAAATAATGTAAATTTGATAAAGTTAAGATTAACTTAATAAAATGTTTTTATAATGAAGATTAATTCAAGATAAATCTTTGCAGAGACCATTAAAATAGTTAATGAATATCAAATGTTAACTTTTATTAAATTCTTTATTAAAAATTAACTAAAATATTTATTATATTTAAAAATAACTAAATTTATTAAAAATTAACCCTTCTATTAAATTTTAGAAAATTTATTAATTTTATGAAATTATGTGGATCGAAAATCTCTGTGGGACTCCAAATATTGAAATTATTAGAAAATAAAATACATGTATCTACTCAAGTAAATAAGCCATATATGTTTAACATTTGATAAATCTGTGACAGGTTATAATTTGTATTAATACTAAATATTGATTTTTTCATGAAAAGGAAATAAATTCAAATTCATAATTTTACTTTTCTTATATTCAAAAATACCTTTTAATTAATTTATATGAAATTACCAATAGAACATATTCTACATTTAAATGTACTTTATTTAATATTATTAAAAATTTTATTCTTATTTTAAATTTATATAACTGAAATTTTTTTGCTACATATTGTATGATATTGAAGTTCTTTAGGTGTTATATTCTTTTAATAAAATAATTTCAATCCTAAATTATAAGTAGCTGAGCTAAATTCAATTTGAATATAATTATACATTAGTGTAAGCATTTTTATTGAGGATTAAAATCTTAGAAAGCTATTATTGAAGACATGTACAGAGGGTATTAACGCATTTTTATAACGATTTCGGGGCCATTTAATTAACATTTAAAATGTAAAGACTATTTTTTTTAAATGTTGGATCTGATAGCTTTTTTTCTGGAGTATAAGTCTGTCTCGTGATTTCCATGATAGAAGTGCTTTTCGTAAAATTTCCAGGGGTATTGCTTTCCATTCCTCTTCTACTACTTTCCAGAGTCCATCTATCGTGGTGGGCTTGCGTTTAGAAAGAGCTCTTTTTAACAGACCAAAGGCACAATAGTCCATAGGTGAAACGTCAGAGCACTTCACAGGAATATGTTGAAAAGGTATATAACGATATATGCAATTTAACGATATATGCAATACCTGTATTAGTCTTCATTTTTTCAAATAATGCAGTGGTAGTTTTCGAAGTATGACTTGTAGCTTTGTCTTGACGAAGTTTCACTCTTTGAAAGTCTTTGGGATAAAGAAGGGGAGTTTCTTCTGTAAATATTGGACGTAAAATCTTCTCCTGATAGTATGATGAGTTGATTCTAACATTTTCCCCACTCTTTTTATTTTTAATTTCCCATTGTAGGAGAATCCTGTGACTATCATAAACCCTTTACTGAAACTTTCTTCACATTGGCGGAACCAGGTTTGTATATTTTTTCCTTCTCGTTTTCTATTGTAAAAAGACCTTTTTTTTTGTTGCACTCATTTAGGTAAACCCATGCTTTATCAAGGGTCACAATGTATTTCCATTTATCTCCTGCTAAATGGTTTTCATACAGGATTCTACAAAATGTTTTGCGTTGAGCCACCTGCCTTGGCAAAAGCTGGTGAACATTGTGTTTTTTTGCATTTTTAATTCGTAAATCTTGATTTATTATTTTATTTATTGTTGCTACAGATGTATATATAGACTTTGCAATTGATTTCTGTGTTGGCGGATTTTCTCTTGTTACCAGGAATTTCACTTTAGAAACATTTAAAACAGTACTTACTTTTTTCGGATATTCGTTTGGAGTCTTCTTTCCATGTAGAAATAATGATTGACGGTTTTTACCTGTCCAATTAATAATGTTGCTTACTTTGCAATTAGAAATTTTAATACCATGCATTTCACAACGTTTTTGAATCCTGGAATAAGAATATTTCTTTTCGGAAAGCGCAAAAACATATCCTTCGATCCACAGCTTGTTTACATGCGACATTTTGAAAGAAGAATAAATTTAAAAGTAGCAGACGATATTTCTCATTACAAATTATAAGCTGTTGAAAAACATTTTTGTTCTAAAACATTTACTTTTTTAAGATTCCATATCAAAATCGTTCTAAAAATGTGTTAATACCCTCTGTATGTTCAACTACCAATTATTTTTGGTTACATAATTAATCTTCATTTAAATATTTCACTGAAAACCTTTCTTTTGGGAATATAATGCGATGGATTTCTATCAACCAGTAATAATTATTAACAATGCTTTTTTCATTTATCTTGCTATATAGAATCTATTGTCTTTATATCTAGAGGAAATATTTCATAATATTTCTCTATTTTACTTGATGGAAATTTTTAGAGAAGTAAAACATTGAAAATTAATTTTTAAACAGATAAAACTTTTTACATTTTTGATTTTAAAGCACATTCTATTTAATTTGCTAAAAATGACTCACTTATAAGGAATAATACATTTTAATCAAGAGGTTTCCTTTTTGCTTAAAAAAAGCCAGCAAAAACAGGCATCACCTCAGCACATCTTGGACTGTTTTTGATTAGATTGGAGGATATCCATGATATTCAGTTTCTTGCATCGGACTTCATTAAAGTCAATGGTTTAATTAATCTGGCTTAACTTCGTCAGACCAGATAGGAGATTAAAAACAACAACAACAAAAAGAATTTTGATGCAATTTTTTTTCTCATTAAATTTCTGTAGCTTCCTGCAGTCATTTTTTATGTTATAAGACTTGATTTTCTAAGTTTACAAGTATGTAAATTTAGAAAGAAAGTTATCTTGCATTTAATTGGAGACTTCCAGGAAAGAAATGACGTAAGGAAAAGTATATATATATATATATATATATATATATATATATATATATATATATATATATATATATATATATATATATATATATATATATATATATATATATATATACACATACACTATACACTTATATATATGTTAATATTCCCATTACAACTATCATGAATTAAATTTTTTCCCTGCTACACATGTATACATATGAATTGCAAAGAAAATTCTTTACACTCTCCATTATTTTCAGCAATATTGATCGTATACTAATGCTTCCTTATATAAAATTGGTTTGTGTAAAATATGGAATCGTTTGATATTTTTAACTTTAAAAATTTAATGTACAAAAATTTCGAAATTTAGATTTTTATATTCTTATTTTATTCTTTATATTAGTCTTAATCATTTTATCTGGGAAGATATTTACTTATTGTAGTAAATATTACACAAAAAATTTGCTTACTGAAAGAAAAATATTAGCTTAGATATTTAATTTCAAAATCTATGATTTTCTTAGACTTTTCATTCATAGAAAATTTATTTAGGGATCACTTAAAATATTCTATATATTTGAAGCATGATCGCTACGAATATATAGAATATTTTAAGTGATTTTAATTTAATTGAAAAAATTATATTTTTAAATGTTTTTAATTAATTGTAACTTCATTTAATGACAATTTACTTAAATCCTGTACAAAAAAGAGTAACGTTGTGAAAAAAATGTTAATCAATGAGTAAAATTAAGATGAAAGAAACTGAAATTTATTGCTTGTTCTCAATTTGTATCATTAGTAATGTATATTTGATTCATGTAATATACACTTGATTCATGATCATTACGCAGTGTGGATAATATAATGCGCGAAATTATCATAGATACTATATAATTCACTGAATTATCATGTACTACTTGAAATATGTAGATTTGTTCTTATTTTCCTTTTATTTTTTTAATGAGTCTTGTAGACAAAATTATCATTAAAAAATAAAGATTAACCTGTTTATCGATAATAAGTAATTATATGTCTGCAACTAATTTATTTAATAAGATGAATAATTTTGAAAACGTATACTTCATTTTTGTTGATATAAAAATTTCAATTGCTTGTAGATAAAAGCACATGATTCAACATACTTTTTAAAATGTACATAATCCCCGAAGATCTAGAAATTTGATGCCAAATTTTGAAATTAAATGTTTTAACAAATTTTGTAATAGAGAAAGTGTAAACTTGAGGTAAAATATCTTTCTTAAAATATGTATAACATTTTAGTAAATGTATCTCAGAAATGAGAAATCATATACATAAATATTTAAACTTTGTAATTCTTAAAAAATGATATTTTGAAACTTGGAGACATATAAGGATTTCGTTATATACACTACTGGCCATTAAAATTTCTACACCAGGAAATTTCTACACGTGAAATTTGCATGACTGGTAGAACTTGCTGTGATATGCAAATGATTAGATTTTCAGCGCATTCATACAAAGCAGGCGACAGTAGCGACATCTACAATGTGTATAAAACCAGAGATTTGACAGCAGTTTTCTCATACTCAATTTCCGTTTCAACGTTTTTTTCGGCAAAGAAAGTTGTTGTAATGCCTCGTGTAAGAAGAAGAAATGCCTATCAGCATGTGTCTGACTTTGATCGAAGAAGGATTATAGCCAACCGGGATTGCGGTTTATCGTACCGCAATATTGCTGCTCGCGTCGGTCGAGACCCTATGACTGTTAGCAGAATATGGAATCTATGGATTCAGGACAATCATACGGAATGTCATGCAGAATCTCAGCGACCCCCCATCAATAACAGTAGAGAAGACAGACATCTTATCCGCATGGTCACAAGGGATCGTACAGCCACGTCACGAACCCTGAGTCGAGAAATGGAGTCATTTGCAAGGCAACAAGTTTCTGCTCGAACAGTTCGACGACGTTTGCAGCAGCATGTATTGTCCGCACGACGACCATGTTTTCAGCAACCATTGACGCTGCGTCACAGACAGGAGAGCCTTCAATGGTGTGATCAGCAACGAACCTGGACGCGGGAATGGCATCACGTCCTCTTTACAGATGAGTCTCGGTTCTGTATACAGGACCATGATGGCCGCCTCCGTGTTTGGAGGCATCGTGGAGAACGCGTATTGGCAGCTTGCATTTGACATCGCCATACTGGCCCATCTGCTGGAGTGATGGTATGGGGTGCCATTGGATACACGTCTCGATCACCTCTTGTTCGCATTACTGGCACTTTGAACAACAACCGTTACATTTACGATGTGTTAAGGCCCGTGGCTCTGCCCTATCTTCGAGGCCTCCCTAATGCTTTGTTTCAACAGGATAATTCATGACCGCATGTTGCCCATACTGTCCTTAGCTTCCTTGATACAGAACAGATTCGACTGTTACCCTGGCCAGCACGTTCTCCTGATCTGTCACCAATTGAGAACATGTGGTAAATGATTGCCGAGCGATTGGCAAGCCATCACTCACCATCCATTACTGTCGATGAACTGTGGCATAGTGTTGAAACTGCATGGACTGTGATCCCCATACATTCCATACAATCTCTGTTTGACTCCATGCCTAGATGGATAAATGCTGTTATTGCAGCCAGAGGTGGCTGCTCTGGGTACTGATTTCTCAAGATCTATACATCCTAATTTCCTATAAATCTAATCACTCGTTCTTTCCACTATAATGTATGTGTCCAATAAATATCATTGTATTATTTGCATTCCTTCTTGGTGTAGCAATTTTAATGGCCAGTAGTGTATTTTGAAATGCTTTCCGGTACATAAATTTTTCGTTTGAAAGTATTTTTAAAATTAACGGTTGTGAAAATATAGGGTAAGCAAGAAATTTATTTCCCAACATATAAAATGTTTGCATATTAAATGCAAAATGTAACGAGAATACTAATTTACTCACTTCATCAGGGATGGGCAACTTTTTCGGTCACAGGAAAAAAAAAGGTTGTAGCGGGCCAAGATAAATTTTCTAAAATTTTTAAAACAATATACAAGTTTTGCAATTTAATTATGTTAATGAGATGAGGAAAATAGCTATTTCTCTTATAAAAATTCCTTATATTGAGGTTCGAAGTAAGATACACTGATTCTAAGGAACCATGCTAAATACTTATCTGTCAGTCTACTTCTGAATTTTTAAGGTCCATAGTTGAAAACACTTGTTCATATGTATAAGATGAAGCACTGATTTTCTAGGCTGACTGGAGCTTAAAATGCGAAGTCTGCTACGTGTGAGGTCTAATTCACCTATATTGGATTCACATATGTCTGCTCACTGAGAAAGAGATAATGCTTGTTAGCGCCAGTCTACAGCTATTATTAACAAAGAATTTCCACTTTTAACACTTTAATGATTGCAATGTCTGTGCTTGCTATTTCTGTCGATTTATGTTTTGTAGAACAAAAAATAGAGAAAGTAAAAAAATCATCAGTCCGCGTTGTAAAAAAAGAAAGAAAAAATAACATTTAAACAAAATAGAAAAGGAGATGGATATACAATATATAAATTATATATATTTTTGTTTAATATCCGTTGGATCGAGAAAGACAAATAAAAGTTCTATCCACGGGCCGGATAAAACTTTCCGGTGGGCCGGAATTGGCCCGCGGGCCGTACTTTACCCACCCCTGTACTACATAAACCTATTACAATTTTTTATATACATTATAATATTTATTTGATCTCAAATTTGCTTCTTGCTCTTTTAATATTTCTTACACTTATTTCAAAGTTTTGTCTAAAAACAACTAAAATAACTTTTATTTTTTTATATTAATTCAGAATACATCGTGGATCAATTAAAGGGATTTAAAATCATACATTTGAATGTCATATTATAGTAGTTTCATATTTATAAAAAAGATAGAATATTGAAATAAAATGTGATATTATTAAACATTTTCTTGTGATAGAAGTTTTTAACAAATTTTTTTTTCTGACCAGATTCCAAAAATTTATGAAAAAGTATATGTATGTTTTCATATTTCTACTAAAAATAAATTTAAAGTAGAAATTTGTTGTATTTTTTTGTTGCAGACCTGTTTAATTTCTAAAATAACCACACAGTTCTCCAAAGCAAACAGAGGGGAAATTTTTCAAATTAGATTTGATTTCATAAGTGAAATGATAAAAAAAAATAAAATGTGAATAAAATATTTTTTAAAACTGAAGATTAAATCGAGATATATTAAATAATAATATATGTTAAGTTTGATGAGAAAAAAGGAATAAATTAAAAGAGAATGCTTATGCTATATGCTTGCGACTAAAAAATTCTCTTTCTTCAGTTTCAGAGAAACAAAAACAACATAAGAAATGGATGAGTGTGATATCGCATTAAACTATTAGAATGAAAGCCTGTAAGATGTGCTTCCAGCTCAAAACATTTCAGCTTTTCTGATAAAAAGAATATTGGAAACATATTATGCAAAAAAAAAAAAAAAAAAAAAAAAAACAACTGTGTGTGTGTGTGTGTGTTGTGTTATATGACTGAACACAAAGGTGTATCTATTTTAATTTCGAATACATTTTTTGGCTAAATGTAAAATATGTTAGTATCTTGCTCAAAAAGCATTATAACGACATTTGAAAAGTTTGAATTTTGTTTATTAAAGTAAAACTTATTTATAGATGGAATACACGTTTTTGTTTCACTCTAATATTTACCTGTACTACAGTATTATTTTTAAATAATTGCAGCTATTTATTCACCCTTTTATGCGGATGGGAGCATTATTAATTATTTCTAGACTGATTGAATTCATCAGGGAATTCTGTAAAATGAAAAATCAATTTGAAAAAATTGTGCTATATTCATGTTTCTGTACCTGAATCTAAAATATAGTTGATACTTTTTGTAACATAATATTGAGCTTGTGAAAGGAATTACAAATCCCCTCATATGAAAATATTTTGTGTGATGTGAAAACACACACATTATTTACTGCTAACTATTAATATTAATAATAAGCATTGTTATAGTTGGCTGTTTTATTTATTATTTTACCAGTTATCGATAATAATCGGGTATTCATAAAACGCACATGAAAACCCGAAATGTTGTAATCCTGAAGACTGCTTAAGAAAACGAGAACAAACGAAAAACAATAGCTTCTATAAGAAAACTTTCACTCTATAACCTTAATACTGCATATTAAAAACAATTGATAAATTAAGGAATTTGAAATTACACTTCCCATTATAGATTTAAATGTGAGCTTAATTTGAACTATAAATAAATGTAAAATATTATTTTGAATTTTATTAATATAATTTTGTGTTGCGCTTGTAAATTTAGCTTGAAACATTTTATAAATTACTCATGGATACTTTATTGCTATGTATTTTTAAACTGAGTGCTTATAAAATTGTGACTAATACAATGTGTCAATTTGAAATACTTTATAAGAGATCGAGTATATAGGGTTTACAAAATGAATAATTTGAAAGCTATCAGTAATATTGAAGTTTGCAATATTCGGAGGGACCATGAAATAAAGAATTCTAATACCAGAAAATGTAGATTTCAGGCTAAATTTAACTTTCAAAGGAGGGATATAAATTTTTTAAAATTTATTAATGTCATGTAGTAGATGGTGACAGTTTTACAACCAATCTCACACAGTCATATGTATTTATACAATAATTGCCCGTACATTTTATTTAATTTTAAGACTTTAACTCCAGAAATAAGTACTATGAGAACATTTTTCATAGACCAAATGCATGCCATAAAACTTACTTAGTCAATTGTGTTATGTAAGCTTTAAATTTCACTGATATTAACCATGCTTTCAAAATCTTCAGGAAATATTTATTTGAAAAATTCTGAAATAAATCACGTACCTAAGTATAAAAAAGTGAAAAAAAGAATTTTTGATCAATAAAAACTTAATATATTGATTTCTCCTTTTAAAATGTGCATAATTGAATAAAAAATTATGAAAGAATAGTTTTAGCTGTGATAATTGGAGAATTGTTGATCTGTTTCATTTATAAAAGTCTATAAGAAGTCCATTGTTCTATAACAAAATGAAGCTATTAAATTTCAATGTTTGCTCTTAGTAAGAAACATATACAACTATATTTTGCTATTTTACTTAATGTTACTTGTTTTAGTATTTATGTTACTTACAATTTTATTACTATTTAAAGCCCTTTTTTTATAATAAATTAAGGTTTATGTATGTAATTCAATTTGTTAATATTTATTTAATTATAATCGATACTGAGTTTATGATTTTCCAATAGTATTGCTAGTTATGGGTGAATTAAAAGAGAAAACTTTTTTATCTTTGTAACATGTAATATGGAAAATTTTTGTATAATATATAAATATATCTTATCAATACTTCCTAGTGTATGCTTTTCCGATTTGTTTTCGAAAAATCACAAACTATTTATATCATCAAATTCTTTATTAGATAATTTCCAAATAATTGCAAGAGCATATATATTTGAATGTACACATTTTAAAATTATTTTTGTAAGTTATACATTTTCAAAATATTCATTTTTTTCTATTTCTTTCAGTATCAACGTTTATATATATTAAATTCCATTTTTTACTAAAGAGTTATTCATATTTCTATATTCAAAATTTCATATTATTTCGGATAGCAATTTTTGTTTTGAACAATTTATTTTTGACAAAAACATAAACAAAATTTTCATGATAGTTCTCCTTACAGAATGACCAAACAGATGTAATCTACAGAAACATTGCCTAAAAATGCAGTAGTATGAAAACCTTCCATTGCACTAAATTGCATAAATATGTGTTTTTAAGTTCACAGTTTCTATATCAACAAATATAGATTCTTACCATATTCCGTAACAGATAGATCTAAGCTACAGTTCTAGCCATTATCATATATTACCATTTTTTTTCATGGTGGATTTTTATTTTACTGTCATGATAAATGAGGATTTCATATGAAAGGTAAAAATTTTTTGCTGACTTTCAAACCTTTCTCATTTATATAAAACTGAAGTTTTATTGCAGTTATCAGCTCATCAAGAGGGGCTCCGTTGTATAAAGAAACAAAAGAGTAATATAGAATTGGATCAATGAAAATGAAACCCCAAGGCAAGTATTTTAACAGATTCTACATCACTATACTCATGTTTGATGTCATACACAAGAAAGTAATGATTTATACTTCATGTTGTTATGTTTTAAAAGATCTTGATCATTTGACGAAGCAATTTCGATTTATTGAGTGGACGTCCTGTATTTATTGACTTTTCTCTAAAAAATATCTCAAGGAGTCTGGAATGGGCAAGAAACTGGTCGATAACTTTAGAAAACAGTTACAGATATTATAAAAAAGGTATCAAAATAAAAATTATTAAATTTAATAAATATCTATAGTGAGTTTGAAGGAATATTATTATTGAAATCCAAATGTAAAGAAAATATGTTCTTATTTTAAAAGATAATTTTTTTATGAAGTATGAAAGTGTATTCGTTGCACAGACATTTCTATTTATAAATAATTCATGTACTTTGAGATAAGTAAGTACATAATGGTAGGCGTAATACTTTTTATAGCATAAATTTTTAAATAAAATAATCTTTTATTTCAACTTAAAATTTGAAAACAGAGAGAGATTTATCAAAAATCTTTCATTCAGAAATCCAATGAATCAGTTGAAAACAAAGAAATCTAAATTTAGAGAGTGGTTGAAATTAAATAAACTTGTAATATTTAATTATTTTAGCAAAACAAGAAATCTAATGTTCACCCGGTTTTTTTAATATATTTAAAATTATTTTAAGTAATTTTAATAATGTTAACTCTTTGCAACAAAAAATTGATAATCAAACTTAATATATATATATATCTATATCTATATATATCTATATCTATATCTATATATACATATATATATATATATATATATATATATATATATAATTATATTTATATATATATATATATATATATATATATATATATATATATATATATATATATATATATATATATATGTATATATATATATATATGTGTGTGTTTAGTTTCATGGGTATATTAAAAGGTATTACATGATACATTTTTGATATGCATTTTAACATTAAAGTTTTTAGGGGTATTGTTTTTTCATCAGAAATCGTTACTGACAATGTAAGTCAATTAATAGTCTATTAGCAAATGAATTATAAAATATATCGACCAGTTTCAAGGAAGAAAATTAACTACTAATTTAAATGAATTAACGTGCCAAAGAGATTTATATAAAAATAATTAATTTGGCACTGCTATAAGCGAGGTCGAGTCATATCCACCCAGTTCTCATTTCTTTGTTGACAGGTTCGATACCATAAACTGTTGAAATCAAACCTAAGGCTCCATTACTAGGTTTATGAGGACTCACAGGTTGGCTAGCTGTAACGGGTTCAAGTTGGGGCACGTTTGTAATAGTTGGTGCTGTATCATCTGGCGTCATGGAATTATGAGATACATCGGAATCAATCATTGTTGTGATGTCATCTCTTCTGGAAGATGCCCCTTTATTGGAAGCTCCAATCATTACAGCTTCCTCTTCGATGTGGACAGTAGGCACTGGATAACGTTCTTTTAATCGTAATTTGGGTGATCCAGGGGAAGACGGCGAGTTTAAAATTGTGTTCCCATTTGAAGGAGCTTCTTCTACGCTGTTTCCAGACAGGGTGTTAAGGTTTTGGGAGCTATTTTGAACCGAGACACTTACAGATGGAATTGAAGCATATGGTGCTGTAGCTTGTGACCGCATGACTAATTGGTGATTCTTAGGATTTACACTTGGCGCTGGGGCGCTTACTGTTCTTCGAGCTTTAGCTTTTTTTGCTACGTCACTTTGATGTAATTTGGATTGATGTGGAGGGTCCGGCTGATGAGGCAATCCTTTTTCAGGAGTGGTGTCGTGAAAGGCCATTCTAAAACGGGAAGGGAATGTAAGCATACCGAGTTTGCTGGTCAATTTGGACCATTTCAATGCTGGTGTATCTGTATTTGTGGCACGATCACATTTCATTAACTCATCATCGCTGATCACAATCGTAACGCCTTCATTGCTGCCTGCATCTTGAACATTGAGACCATTAATAGAACCAGCCAGGCTAATGGAGGATTCGCTAGAGGTAGTATCGTTGTGCGTAGCCTCTGCTTCTGATGTTACTTCTGAGCTAACTGATTCTACGCTTCTACTTCTCAAACTATCTTGATTTTTTCCTTTAGAACTTCTTGAGTTCCGTTCGCTATATGGCCATTTACCACCACCTTGTTGTCGTTTCGCTTGCTTTTTGCCATTTGCCAAGTTTGCTAGCTTTAACCATCGTGTTCTGGGTGACTTTGTTGCTGATTCTAGATCTGATTTCTGACTCGTTTTATTCGGTGGCTGTTTTACAACACCAATGTCAAATCCTTTCATTAAACGACGTTCTTTCTGGCGACCTTTTTTCCCACCGGTTCCTAAAATAATAGTTCATATGTTATTTTTAAGACAGTAAAATAATAGCATATTTCATATTATTTAATTGAATTTTCATATCAAATTAATATGTAAATAAAATAATTAAATATTTCTGAGTTTTTTCATCGTATAAGGCTACAGAATATTTAAAAAGCTAAGAAAAGAGAGATATCTATTGACTTATATATTACAGCAGTATGGTTCTGAGACACATTAAGAAATGAATAAAATAAGATGAGGCTTCAACTATTTGATTTCAGATACGCATATCTTTCACAAAGAAAAATTAAAAAAGTAAAAAACTAAATTTGTACACACTTTTCACACACGAATATATACACTGCTGGCCATCTAAAATGCAACACCAAGAAAGACCAGAGATAACAAAGCAAAATTTATGTGGGAGATAATATGTTGTATAAAGATTAAATGATTGAAATTAAAATCACTTGTGAAGTGTGGATGATGACAAAATCAACAGTTAGTGCAGTTACCATTATTTGCCATAACCACTATTATACACCTTTGTAAAAAATCAAAGAAACTTTGCGTGTATTCTAGAGGTACAGCACTCCATACGGTTTCACATATTGCCATTGTTGATTTGGTAAAATAGCGGATGATGTATGCAGAAAGAATTGTTGTGAAAACATGGACCACGTGTTTTGGCTACAAATAGTGAGAGCAAGCAGGCTAAACAAGCAATTCAAAGTGGTGTGTAAAACAGAACTCCTGAACATGGCGTGTCACACGTGCCCATGAACTATCTTGTTGGAATAAAGCTGCTAGCAAACGCAGAACACATTGGAGTACCATGGCGTCCAACATCTCAAAAATGTAGAGATTCTTGTTCAGAGAACAATCAATGCGTATTAGAGAGACACGAAAGCGAAATTAAATACCACTCCAAATTATGATATTGAATGTAGGACTAGTCTGGCGATGCCTAACGAAACAGTTCAGCAGTTTTTCATTATGATGTTTTCAATTTCTAGTCTGACTATCGTGGTGTTGTAAGCAGAAGCAAGCTTCTTAAGCAAAAGCGATGTCATTCCATTCCATTGTCCATGTCTGTCTTTCATCACATCAAAGACGGGGCAAACGCCGGTGGTTTTGAATCAAGTATAAACGAAGCAATGCATACATTATAATCAGTTGCAAATGATGTTGAATAGTACAAGAGGACACTGGACGATTCTAAGCAAAGTGAATCTGTTAACCCAGGTTTCGTGACGTTGCAAAGCGATTCATCACTGCTATGCTCACAATATGCCTGCCAACACGTGAAATTGTGCAACGAAAAGGGTGCCATCAGTGCCGTTGGTCCTATGTTTTCTCCTGCATGCAGCCATTACAGATCCTCATCACAGTTGTTTGGTTTCGTCTAAGAGGATCATTGATTTCTCTCAAGGATAAACCGCAATCTTTAAAGGTTACCATTTTACCTTGATTGAACTCTTCTGAAAGGTAAGCGTGTTTTGCTTGGTTGAAACGTAAGCTATCTAATTATACCGATACATAAGATTTTTAATTATGCTTATGAGGCATAATTAAATATCTTACGTATTCTCATAAGAGTTGACGCAAATAAAAAAAATATTTTCAAATCGGACACACACAATATCCTTCTCTCTCTTCCCCTTTTATATAGGCTTGCAAGTGACACCATAATCACCCATAATGCGTGTATGCGCTCTGCAAAGCTAATGATTTGCAAACCTCATCGTTACATACGAATGATGTAAATTTCATATGATTTACATTCTTTCTTCTGGGTGTTGATTTTTGGCTGGCTAGCAGTGTATAAAGAAGAGAGAGAGTTTCCAGTTAAAATTATTCATCATACATTGGTTGGACTTTATGAGTGTAATTGGGAAGTGCTAAAAGACAGCAATAAAATGTGCAGATGATTCATTGACATTCACATGCCATTAGTTGACATACAAAATGCTTTTCGTTTCATTTATACTGAGTACGAATTGACTGAGAATTTTAGCGAGGTTTGATTGTATCTCAAGCTGCATTTTCTTGTTTTATCCCCATTAATCTTTGAACTTTTTGCAACTTCCTTTTGCACTATGTGCTCAAATTCTCTACATTTGAAGAAAATGGGTTTTGAATTTTATAAATATTCCTATGTTTAATTTTATCTTAATGATGTTACCATATAACTTATATAGTGCATGTTGCTGCGATAATACTTTGTGATATATTGCTGTTGAGATAATACTTTGTGCAGAAACTTGCAGTGTTCTTGAATTTTTGACACTTCTGTATTTATATTTTGGTTTAAAAATTAAATATTAAAGAGTCAATGCTATTGATGTTTAAATAATTTATATTTTGATACATTGAAGGTGATTTAAAATAAAAACGTTCATTTTAATAAATTTTTTAATAGCTTAGTAAATTTTCAATTTTTTATTGTTCATTTTAAAACAAATGACGGTGTGTAGTAAAAATTTAAATTTTTATAATTTCTGCTTTTCGGAATTATTGCGCCTTTTAATTTATTATTTATTTTTAATTATTTTTTTATTGCAACACAAACCAAGAATGTATAAGGAATTTGCGATTGCGTTGTATCTTCAGCAGTATCTTATGAGAATTCATAGCTACATTTATGCAGGTTCAAATGTAGTTGTGGATTCTCATAAGATACTATTGAAGCTCTAAACTCTCATTCTATATAAAAAAAACATTAAGCCTTATATGTCATAATTTCATGTAAAATATAAATGACCAAAGTTAGATCTACAGTTTTGAAGAAATTGCCAGTAAAGCAATTTTAATTTTTGTAAATCCAACTTTTAACTTATCACTAGAATTTTTCCTCCTTTTATGTTGTTTTTGTAGACAAAAAAAATAAGCCATTGATATGTAATAGCCGATATATTAGGAGATTTATGAATAAGACCAATAGCAACAAAGTTGTTTTTTTTTGTGGAAATATTTTTAATAACCTTCATGCATGTTTTGTTCACTTGTTTTTATTTTATAGTAAGATAAATGTTGACGGTTTATATAATTTGAATATAAGAAAAGTTGTAGATTAAGTAAATATTGTGGTAGTATCCAAATTTTTTATTGCAAACAAGTAAAATATGCACCTAGACACATACAAATTTAAAACAAAAATGCTTACGAAAATTTAGTGCTCGGGGGTAAATAAATTATTTACTTGAAAATACTATCGTTTATTTGAGCTAAGTAATAAAGAAACATTTAAAATTATAATTTGCCAGATTATTAGGAAGTTAACTAAGTTTTCAAAACCTTATTATCTCAAGAAAATACTACACGGGGAAAATACAAATTAAATGATAAATAATATTTGCTATAATTGGAAAAGTGAATTTCCAAAGATTCATTTATATAAATAAATGAAAATTGATATCAACATATATAATGTGTACATATCCAGTTTTTTTAAATGCGATATTTTCAGTCACACACACAAAAAGCTGACTGAAATATTTAATTAACCTATAAAATATCACTTAATGGCAATACTTTAGATCACTCTTAGTATGTACTTAACATAGATAATATTACAAATTAAACATTTTAAGAGCTTAAAATGTTTAATTTGAAATATTATTTATATTAAGTACATACTTAATATTTTTTACGCAAAATAAATTTTGTTTTATGCACAGATTGAGATTTTGTATCAGTTAGATATTTTTTAAAAAAAGCATTAAAATAACATTTTCAAATATGACAAGCATTTTATGCAAATTTTTGGAAGACATTTACTATTTAAGTATCGCCATAAATTCCGTGTAAAAATCATCAACGATCCTTTTAATTGAAATTTTTCGTTTTTTTTTTCTATTTCATATGTACATTATTTTGTAGATGTTATAAATTTTATGATTCTTTATAAGTGGTGTAAGTTAAATAAATCATACTAATTAAAATTCTCATTTTATACTCCCTTTTCGATAAGTTATTGTAATGTAGTTGAATTCAAATATATTGTACGAAGATACAGTTGTTGCATACTACAACAATAATGAGGGATGAATTAAAAAAAATGGTTATTTTTTAATTAGAATTCGATCTCTTTGTAGTTATTTTCGGAAAATGAAATAAAGGTTTATATATTTACGGATGATTTGTTCTGTGTAATATGTAAGAAAGGTGGATTGGGTGTTGATGTTTGAAATTTTACTGTAAATGGAATTACTGGTGTATAAGGGGAAAATATACGTTTGTCAACCATTTTTATGGAGATTTTTATGTTTATTAGATAAATCGAATTAGTTGTATGTTTTTCTTATTACGTTGACTTTATTTTGTATAGTAAAATACTTTCATATTATTCTCGATATTTGAGAAAGATATTAGTGCCAAAACACGATAATTATCAAGCAAGTTCTTTTCAATTAAGCTTTTAGTACTTATTATTTAAACTTTTGCTTTTAAACGTATTTTCTTCATGCATAAAAACAATTTTTCGTTAGCTAATTGATGCTTTTATGATTTTCAAGATGCATTGCTTATTTAATTTAAAAAAAAATTACGGAAATAAGATATTTTTGTCTTGATTACCTTTGGCTAGACCTCCTTGCAATTGATCATTAGCACTGGAAGTATTGAATCCACTGTTCTTCATGATCTCTATAAGTTCAAAGCGGAAAGCTGAAATATCTTGTTTGATTTCATTCACATCATCCTCGGTAACCCCTTGATTATCTGCATTTCTCTGCTCTTTAGTCACATAGCGGCGAACTAGATTCCTCATGATTTTCTGCAAAAAATGTAAAAACGTTTTAGAATAAAAATGTAGCGCGCGACTAATCAAAACAGAATGAAATTAAATACTTTTAAATATCATTTTATGAGTTCTTAAATTTTAATAAATATGATTTATTTTTACTAATGTTTTTATTTACACAGTGTATTGTATAATTATAAGACCAGTTAATCAAACTGTCACTCATTTGAAGAGTAAATTGCATAAAGTGAATAATTTTAAAAGACTGAAGCAATTGAATAATATTTTCTCAAATAATTCATTAAATAAAAAAATATTGAGCTACTTTCACAAAGCAAAATATCTTTTGAAGTCTTGGTATTCATACATATAAGATTACTAGTGCTTTTATATCCAAATCCTTTGTGTTTTCAAAACAATTTTATTTTTTCTTTCAAAGTTAATATGTAAACGGTAACTTTGAATCACACAAGGGCAAACTATAATATTATAAAGAGAACTGAAATTTAATTCTTTTGTTTTTAGAGGAAATTTAAAATGCTGAATGGAAGAGAACACACTGAGTGAAAAGTTCATAAAATTTGGTTTACTAACGGCTCAGGAAAATAGGAATTTTGTAATAAGAATGATTCTTATAAGCTTTATATCTGTTATTGAAAATATTTTAGGTTAAAGAGGCTTTTATAGAAAATACAAAATATCTGCGAGAAAGAATAAAGATCTGAAAGGGTCAGCTCAAGAAAATAGACCAATTTTGGAACTTGCAGCAAAACAGAACTTGTTTACTTGTCAAATAACCCAGCAGACCAGTAAACCTATCACACATTTAACAGTCTAGCGGACTTTAAGATTAAACTAACATGTTGCTTATTGGAAATCAAAAAGTAACCAAGACTGATGAAACATCATAAAGAAGAAAGGCTAGCAAAGGAATCACAATCTGTGATGCTGCTTGGAGAAATATTATTTTTTCGACTGAAAAAAATTCATTTTAGGTGGCCCAAATAGTAATATTTACTACTAATAACATTTATGGAGGTAATTTAGAATTTCTTCAGTAAGCAGATGACTCTGTGATGGTAAAAAAGCGCTTACATTTGATGAGAAATGGGAGCTGAATCAAATTCTAAGAAAATTTGCCTTCAAATGTTATCAACAAATACATTACCTATACCTTACACTTTTTTTTCTACTTTTAGAAGGGTTAAACTAGAAACTTTGGCAAGACAATGATACTTGCTGTTCTTTAAAATCAAATTAAAGTTGGTTTCAAAAAAAAAAAAAATTTTGTGCTTGCGAAAACGTAACTTAGATCTAACTTTCAATAAAAAACTTTTGTGGTCATTTGGCTCTTCAAGTACAATCAATTAACTGTCAATAGGAGTCCGTATGCAAATTGAAAGCAGCTATGTTTCTGATTGAAATATCTATTTCCTAAATGAACTATAGATGACAGTGTAATATATATTTACTAAATGCAAATACAGATACTGGTAATTTTAATCACGTGATATGCGATGACTCTTTATGTTTGTGTCAGAAGTTTAGTTCTTTCTAAGTATCTCTACCTGTGTGTTTCAATAAAGACTTTGTAACAAGTGTCACGGCATGGTGATTCATTGATTTTGATTAAGTTATTTCACGAGAAATTCCAAGTTCAAGCTGTCAGGAAAGAATAGGGACAAAATTCCTAAATCACAAAAACATAATTAATTCAATGAAAATTCGAGTATTTGAAATTATTCAAAAAAAAAATAGTAAGGCAACATCTTTTTAGTTATTTTTTTAAAAATAGTTTTAGTTACGGTTTTATAATTTTGCAACACAGTTTAAAGGAAAATTTTGATAAAAAATGTTCAGTACATTTAAATATCATTTAAAATATCATGCATATACTTTATAATTCATTTAATCGCATAAACTTTATTTAATTAAAAAAATACTTATCCTTTATAATTAAAATAAAAAAAACACAGTGGTCTTATATTTTTGTAACATACTACTACTACTACACACACACATATATATAGCCTGGACACACATACATATAGCCTTGAGAAGCCTGGACAAATTCCTTTAAGTGGGAGAGAGATAGAGAGGACAGAGAAGCTCTGTAAGAAATTCGATTATAACAATTTTTAGAAAAAATTCAACATGTGGTGAATTTGTTATCTATAATCACTTACAAATTTAAGTTTGTAGATAAAATGTTAGATTTTGAAAATCAATCTTGTAGAGTTACAACTTATTGCAAAAATAAATGGAAGAATGCAAATACGACAATATATGACGATTTCATGTCTAAAGGAAATAAAAACAGTTTTAAAAGAAGCTAAAAGAGTACAAGTTTACGGGAATTGTATACAAATACTGAGTTAAAACTTTAGAATGACTTGTTTTATAAGCAAATGTGTGTGTTTCCATAGTTTTTTTAACTTTTGAGCATTTACATGCTGTTGACTGCTGTGAAGAAATGTAATCAATCACAGATGTTGCCCCATTTCTTGGTTTTCATCATATCATCATTTTATGATTATAGAAACAATTACGGACTAGTCAAACAATTTTACGAAGACCCGTGTCTTGTGTTTCAAAAGTTACAATCTCCATAGGGGATCGATATATTGGTTCTGTAGCCAAGTGGAATTGAACAGTGACCTCTACATGATTATACCTACGGTTGTAGCAATCATTGATGCTATATTTACCATATTGTTCACGAAAGGTATCATAGTAATGAATTGTAAGTCCATACATAAGTGATTGTGTGCTTCTATTAGTCCAATCTAATGTACAGGAATAAAATATTGTCACAAACATGTCAACTGGACTGTAATTGAGGGTAAAGTTATGCTCAGGGGTGCGTCAAGATTTTCCTTTAAACCGAATGTCAAACATGTAAGAGAGAGTATAAGACATCTACAATCTTGCCCAAAAAACCATGTATTTTGATGTGAAAATATCATTAATTGGCAAACTATTTCATTGGATATCATATTGGCCTGCATATCTAAGAATAAAATTTTGTGAAGACAGTACGAGATAAGAATAAAGTCATAGACCTTACCATAATCTTATATGCTGCAGAAGTTGGTCCTATTGTTTTTAAAGGGGAGGTAATGTACGTCAAATGACAGTGTTATTGTCCACAACTATTTGGAGGGTTAGGGGATCATGCATATGGAGTGACTAGTGTATTCATGAGTCCTGAACTCCATTGAAGATATTTGGGGTAACTTCGGCCTTACTGTTTGCATACGTTTCATTCCCTGAGTTACGTCTCACAGACTTGGAAATTGTGCTATGGTGGGATGATGATAATTTAATTCTGCGATTGTCTGTACATTTATTAAAAGTATAGTCAACCGCTTTGTATATAAATGAAGGATAATCACGATTCATTCATGTCGTTTGTTTGCTTTGGCTTAAAATTTATTTTTGTAAATGAGTCAATGATATGTCACCTTATAACTTATTAAAACTCAATATTACTTTCTATCTTTATAATTCTTTGTTTAATTTCAGGAATAAACATATCTGAAACTTTTCTGCTCTGCCACATTTCATGTCCTTCAAAGCAGTAATTGGTGATTTTTGACATTTTACTTCTTTATGCCCAACATTTGTAGTTAATGTATAAAAAATTATAGAGGAGAAATTAGATACATACACACAATAAAAATATTTATGGAAAGACATTCTCGCAATAACAAAAGGTATAAGTTATTTTTTGGAAGAGACTGAAAATTCATATATATATGTGTGTGTGTGTGATAAAGAACATTTTCTCTTGCATGTATATTGTTCGCCAATTTACTCATAAATTGAAGATACTATACAATGCATCCTATTAAATTTCCTGTCTAAGTTATAAATATGCATTACTAAAATCAATATAACTGTTAGCAGTGTGTATGCTTATTTTAATTTAAAAGACAATTTAATTTGTTCGGTGTAATGTTCTTCTTATAATTTTTCATTAGAAGAATTTAATATTTAAAGATTTACTAAATTTTCCAAATACTAATCATTTAGCTTTTGAGAATTCACAAAAACTCCTAAAAACTGAATGGTTTTAATGAAAGGTTACTCTGTCTTCATAGTAGCTGACAGGATACATCAAAATGGTTAGATAGGATAGCCAGTGAAATGAAATGAATTTCAGTTGCAGTTGTTGTTTTATTGATTCAATTTTTAAAGAGTCATTACATAAAATACAGTTACATATTTAACTAGTTTTTTAACTGGCACAATACGTCAAAAACTCTTATTACCTTTTAAATACACATCTTCAAAATAAATTATAGTTTTCAAATTTAATTTCGATATTTAGAAATAATTTTGATGAATACAATAAAGTTCCGATTATTTGGTTATATGAAATGGAGAAGTATATATATATATATATATATATATATATATATATATATATATATATATATATATATATATATATATATATATATATATATATATGAAATCATTAAAATAAAATGTAAAGAAATGTTAATAAATAATCAAATCAATGCAACATTTAAGGAAAATATCCTTAGACAGATGATAATGTTTCATATTATGATCTCTACAATTTTTGGATATGCATTTGACGAAATTAAAAGCATACTTTAAGAACACGTTTTAAATATGCACAGAAATATTTAGATTAATAAGCTAGTATTTGTGTAAATTTAAGACATATATATATATATATATATATATATATATATATATATATATATATATATATATATATATATATATATATATATATATATATATATATATATATATACATCCTGATTTGCAACAAATTTAAGTCAATACTTTGATAATCGGTTCAGTGACAAAAGGAAGTTTAAAATTTAATTTAATCACTTTCGTTATAAGCAAACAACTTGCTATTGCAACTTTTGTTTAAAATGTTGAAAAATTTAATGAATCATACAGCACTATTAATCATATATTGCACTATTATATAAACAAATATTGCACACATTATATACAATTATAAACATTTTTTTAAATATAGGTATACAAATACATTACTTTATATCGGAGATCTCTTTCGTTAGCTTGCTTTGCCTTTCTCTGAAAGAAAAAACAGAAATATTACATATTGGTTGTTTGAAAGTTGAACAAATAAATCTACAATAAATCAAACTAATTCATTAAGTAATTTTTTTTAAAAAAATCAACATATTTAGAATAAGCAACGCCCAAAAAAAATGTTTTTTTTTGGAACGTCTGTATTGGAAGCTCCGCTTCACAATACAGACGTTCCGTATATGTAAGCACATAGTGACATGCTCGCGCATACACGCACTCATACAAACACACATGATGAATTTTTCAGAATTTTTTCCCGGAATTTCCTGGAAAAATTTTCTTTTTCAAGAAAAATATATATTTTAAGAAGAAAAGTTTCAATAAGTCCAAAAAAATTTGCATTTTTCAATCAAAAATTGTTTTTAGTGTGAAAGACAAGCAGAAATTTACTTCCACATATCATGTTAGCGTTAAGGTAAAATTTAGAAATGCTAGAAAAATATTTAAATCCCTTTTCTGCGATAAACTTTCTTTAAATGTAATAAAAATCATATACATTTTTCTCCTTTGTTTGAAAGAAATCCTTATGTAATTTTAATCAATAACATGATTTTGAAAAGAATAAAATTCATTTGCTTAGAATTTTTAATAAAACAATTATACATAACATTTTGAATAGAATAATTGCAGCATTATTAGGTTTAATATTGTATTAAACTAATAAAAAATATTTACTATTGAGCAAAAATGCTAAAACAACAAAGTATTAAATTAAAAGTGTTAATTATAAAGCCATTTGAGCTAAGTTTTTATAATGCTTGAAAAAAGCACAAGACAAAAGTAATCAAAGATTGAGAAGCATGAAAAACCGCAAGCGCATTATTCTAAAGTGTGCAATCTGTGGATGCTAAGCAAATTTATCAATATTGAAACTAAAATGTTTTCTAGTGGTTTGCAAACGGTGATTTCACAATCCATGCAAAACGTATTCAGGAAGAAAATCTCATACTCACTATCAATAACTTTCATGATGAGGCGAATGAAAGAAAAAAATGAATAATTATTCAATAAGTTCAATTTAACAATTTACAATTGTTTAAAATAAAGAGATTTTGTAAAAGAAACTTTTAGCGGCAAAGCAACTATTTTATGAGTTACATTAAAATGATTAAATTAAAATTTCATGAGTTATATTAAAATGAGATTAAGAAGACAAAGTAAATTTAAATTTATTTAATATAACTAAATTTTTCTCAATTTTAAAGATTTATTTAAGACATTTATTAAGATAAATTTCAAATTGTGCAAATTTAACAGGAAAAGTTATGCTAAATAATCTCGTATGCAAGTTTGTAATTTTTCAAATATGTTTCACACAAATGAATATTATTTATTTATTATTGGGAAAATGTTTAACAAAAATTTGATGTTACAAATGAAATGTTACTTATTTCACGAAATAATTTCTCATAAATAATGGTGCCTCGAATGTGATATTTTCTTGATTGCTTACTAGACATTATTTAACTATCAACTTTATGATAAAATTATTTATAACTTTTTATTTTTTATGAATACGACACAGCCATTTCAATATTCGTTTACTGAAAAAACTTATTGAAATGTGCATGAGAATAATTCCATTTCAACAAAAAAGGCATTATCTCCTTTTAAAAAGAAAACGGTAATTGTGTCTTTTTTTCAGTTCATTAACTTCAGTAAAATGTTCAGGACATAGTTCTGTTAAAATATTATTTCAATTTATATAGTATGTATATGCCATTCACATTAAAATAAGTAGAAACAATATGAAATATCTCTTCCTTATATGAATTTTTTGGACTTTTAAATAAAAAAAATTGTTTTACTTAGAATAATTATATATTTATCTTTAAACTCAACTCTTAATTCAAACAAAAATATGAATGTGTAATTTTCTCTAATAATTTCAAAAATTATTTTATTAATTATTTTCAAAAATTGTAAATGGACAAATTATAATATATTAACATAAAACAACATAATATATCTTTATATTTTCGAAGTTGAAAACGGATAAAAATACTGATATTAAAACTTCCATATTTGAAAGAGCATAGAAAAGTTATTTAATGTTTGTCAAACAATTTTTGCCGCATGTTGTGGATATTTTATCATCCAAGTTATTAGAACTTGGAGAAGAAGATATAACTTTGAGTTATATAAAATATATAGGGAGCTTAAGATTGTAAAATTCATAAAATTAAGTCAAATGAACTGGCGGCTCATATATTTAGAATGGATGATGATTCCACATTAAAAAAATTCTTTTGCATAAACCTCTAACAAGTAGAAAAAGGGATAGACTTAAAATCAGATGGATGGAATCAGTGGAGACTGACATCCTGGCTGGCTATTAAGAAAAGAAGCTGACTCACAAGTGTAAGAAATAAAATGCAATGGAACAGAATTTAGAGGAAAGCACTAGTCCATCCTGGGCTGCCTATCCAAAATTCGCATAATTATTTTTCCGAAAGACTTTTCATAGCTTGTGGGGTCATACTCACGAAACACAGTTAAAGAAAACCAAAAACTGCCAAGGATCATTTAAACTAATGAGCCTTCAAAAAGCATAAGTTGTCTTCTGTTGTTCCATAGTAGTTGGAATCCAATCGGAATCTTCCACTTCATTCAGCGTAGCTCTACATTCAGGTCATTTTATGCTCCTAGTTTTATTTTATTTCAAAAAGTGCAGTTTTCTGAAGATGAGGGCTTTATCTGATTTTAGCATGTCTAGCCACGTCACCAATCTAATTGCTCTTTATTGTATTACTTGCATAATACAAGGAAAAATAACCTACATCCTTCGTATTAATGGGTGATAGTTAAATTTTTATGAAAAATGATGTAGAATGGTGAAAGAGATTGTAAAATCTCGATGAAATATTTCTTTTAAGAACCTTACATTTTTAGCACAACTATATAAGCATTTATATATATTTAGGACGTTTTGCATCATAAAAGTGACCCTAAATTTCATTATAAAAATTTTGTATTTCTTATGGGGTGTTTCATTAATTTTGATTACTTCTTTGAGATTAAACTGCTTTGCATGCTAGTTAAAGTTTTAATGATGCTTTAATAATAATACGCTTCTAATAGTTTTTCTCTTTAATGTAATATATTGATGTAAAATATAAAGATAAGTAAATCATTTTAGTTTTTTATACATTTAAATTATTTTTTAATAATCTCTTAGCGTGTTCTGTGATATAATCCAGACAGTTAGTAATATACAGCTATAACCTGAAAAATTCTGAATAAGCTTATAAAGTTACTTTGTTTGCAATCAATTTGTGTGAGCACAGATATTTTCCTGTAACTTGCGATTTTAATATTGAAACTTAAGGATATGTTTCTTGCTTAAGGATATGTGATATCTCATTTACCCCCACCTTTTTTAAATATTTTGTTATCTTTGGTTAATAAGCAGTCAACTTTTGCATAGAAAGGCTAATTAGGCCGGGACTTAAGGTTAAAAGTGGCTATCAAACCACTAAAAGTACCTAAGACCAGAGAGCTAATTATTCAACTATCAGCTTGTATTAAAGTGAAATGTTATAATGTTAAAATTTTATTTTATATGAGCAATTGGCTTTCCTCAAAACTAATTTGGTTAACTTTAAGTTTTACTTAAACTATTCACTATTTCAAAAAGTAGTAATGTTATTAAACTACTAAATAAGACTACTACTTTTTTCTTTCTTTTTTTTTTTTTAACAAAAGAGAGTTTTTTTTTATAATTTGATTCCTAATAATAATGACATGTGGAATTGGGACTTTTCACATTAGAACTTCCATATTTTGAGAGAGTCACAGTTTTCAATATAAAACCTTTAAAGGTAAAATAGTGTGGTGACTCATCACGACTTCTCTAAGAAACTGCGATGACTCATAACATCTTTTCTAAGAAACACTTTACCCTCCACAAAACACTTGAATTCGTGAATTAAAACTTAAAATCGGGAAGTGAAACTAAAAATTTGTCAATCAAATTTCTGTACCAGTAATATTAAATTCATAAAATATACCCAACCAATCAGCACACTTTGTAGGTGCGATTTATTCATTTTCTCTGAGTCGAACACAGATCATTCACTCTCTTAATCTCCTTCCAAGAGGACGCACTGTTTAAGTCCTCCAAACTTTCTTTGTTTCTATGTAGCTTATTTTGTCAGTAATAAATGTTATTTATTGTAAAAATTGCTTTCTTTTAAAAGTCAAATAAAACCTAATGTCAAATATCAATAAACTAATTTAATTAAACTGAAACTCACATTTATAAATAAGGTAGAACTAAGCCAAGTGTATTAGATCTGAAACAAGAATAGAAAACTGAAATAACAATTCAAGTAGTTGCAATTCAGTTGAGTTGTACAAAAATATATCTATCGTGAATTGGATTCCATTTATGTTTTGAAAAATTGACACGCTTTTCGGTGCTTTGTATCCTTTAGGAGTCTCTAGACAGAAATGAATTTCAAGTTACAGCTATAAGCAGTTGTCTAGATTTTCTAGGTAGAAATTCACGACACTGTACCATAATAAGAGTAAACAAAGATAATTTTTCCGTCTGTCTATTATGATTTTGAGAGAATAGTTCAAACTGTAAAAACAAATATAATTTTGTTTAAACTTTTTTGTCGACAAAGGGAAAATAGAAACGTGAAAGATATTTTAACTTGAAATTGTTAAAAATGTAAGAAATTCAAACTTAATAAATTTTTTGTATTCTGAAAAGGTGGAACTTTCATTTCTCATATTGCCGTATTGAATTAACCACCTTCCGATTATATGGATTATTTTCAATAAATTTGTATCTAAAAAATATTTGTGAATCTGAAAAAAATTTAGAAAAAAAAAAGGCAAAATGAGTTTATTAAATTAAAAATATTCTTTTTTAAATATGTGAAGATGAAACTTAAATTTAAAATTTAAATTAAACATTGATAAATAACATAATTTTACACGTTATTTTTATCAAAAAATATTTTTTAGTCTTATTATTTAAATATTTATTTAATGGGAAATTCAAGAATGTCATTTAAATTCTACATTTTCATACATATTTCTTAGAATTTCGGAAATATGATTAAAAAATGTAAATTTGCAATTATTTATCGAAATAAGAAAATATAATGGAGATTAAAAAAACTCTATATCAGTGAATGATATAATTACCCTTATTGTTTTTAAATCTTTCTTTTTGACCGTTCTTGTTGCGCAGAATTTTCTTTTCAGCCAACGAAACAAATACATGGCACTTTTTGGCGTTGGAATGATGTTAAAAGGTGGTGGTACAGTTGCGCCATCTTCAAAATAACTTAGCCAAAGTTTGGTCCGGGCGAATTTCCATTCCACATCTGCGTGTTCCTAAAATATATTAAAAGTATTAAGAAAAATTCTTAAACAAAAAATGGCACAACAGTCCATTTAAGGGCCAAGGTCTACAGTGTCCATATCTGTTTTCCTGACCGAGGTCCTCCGGAGTGCAAAGTATATGTCCCGCTTAGGTGGTCAGCCTAACGCGAAACCCTCAGTGTTTAGCTCCCAAACATGCTTGGTACTCAGTTTATTGACCCATTGAAGTGACGAAAGACTAAGTCGACCTTGTCCAACCCGAGGATTGAACTTCGAACGCAACGCTACTACTAAGCTACAGGCTTTCATTTATGTATATAAAACTATTCTATATTTTTAGGTTATATGTATATATATTCCTCATTTAAATGGTCAGATATTTGTAATATTTATGTATGATTTATTAAGTCCTATTAAACTAACTAATTACAATTTCACCTTAAAAATTTCTTTTGCTTTACCAATGTAAAAAAAAAAGCAAGTTCATTGAAGATTTGTTTTAATTAATATACATAACTATTTTTCAGTTATTTGTCTCAGTAAGGTTTAGAATTATTTACATTGAAGCAGTTATAATATTTAGGTCAAAGCTTTGCTTCTTTGTATCAGATAAAAAGTTTTTAATGTAAAATCAGAAAGAATGCAAAATCTTCTGCATTTCTCTGAAGTCATGAAAAAGTGTTGGTTGAAAGATTATAAATTGATGTTTAAATAAAAGTAGTAATCACAAAGAGAAGGATCCAGATATCTTGAGTAAAGAATGAAACTGTTCAGATATCCGTTTTTCTTAGTGCCGAGAAGAAATTTTTTGCTGTTTTAAAATTTTCCCAATGCACAATCATATTGGTGCTTCGAGGAAAACGAGATTACATTTTCAACACAGGTGAAAGAAATTTGATGCTACATTAATATTATTAAAAAGCAAATAAAATTTTTAAAAAGCAAATAAAGGATTTTTAAAAAAGCTGCTGCAATTTCTTTCCTTAAATTAACATTTTATTTAGTAGAATGTTAAGAAGAAATGGTTTTTGAGATCAATATGAAATACTTTCAAAATCATTTAAATATGAGATTCTGCACTGTAACTAATTGAGCATAATTTAGACATTTTTAATTTTCTTAAACCCATTATTCTCTAAGAATATTGAATTTCGAATGCAAAAAAAGGTTATAATATTGCTGATCTCTAATGAAATAATTATAAGTTCCCTATCCACATTATAAGGTATTCTTCAAAACAAATTTCGTTTAATAAAACTAAAATACAATTAGACCAAAACTGAGTTATTTATTCCGTGACAAAGGGAATTGTATGAATCATTTATTTTATCATGATATTTTATAATCTTACTCGGACTGAAATTTTTGATAACATCAGTAATTTTTGAAATCCCAATGGCAAGAGAAAATATTATTTTGCTCTAAAAATCATTAAGATTAAAAAATAAAAAGATTTTTTACCGTAAAAAATAATCTACCAAATTTTATTATATTCTTAATGATCATGAATAATATTTCAGATTTTCAGGAGATCAATACTTTGAAAAAAATATCTAATAACATTCGGCTATTTGACAAAATATACTAGGTTTTCACGCAACTTTAAAAAATACGCTAAAGTCTTCTTAAACGAAGAAAATAAAAAACAAAAACTCTTGTTTATATCTATTATATAAATTAATAGATAAATATTTCATTTTTTAAAAAAAATTTACATTTGAAGATTTTATTAAGTGTTAGTTTAATAAAATACTGTAAAACGTTGGATTAAGGTTCTTCCTCAATAGAAAATTTTTTAATACTTAATTAAAAGTATTGAGCACAGCAGTGCTTGTACGGCAGTTCAAAACAATTTGCCGGCTGATATGTTGGCAATATCTGTTTTGGAATTTAATAAATTTCCGCGTTACATTATAGGTGAAAGAATTCCAGTACCATGTAAATTCAGGAAATTATAAATATTAAATAAGCAAATAAAAAATATTTTTAAACCCTTGTAACCCTTAAAAGTCCTATAAATACCCATAAAGGATCAGACTATAAAATTCTAAGCAAAAGAGCATGCATACTAGAGAGAGCTATTCGTAGTTCATTAAAATATTTAATTATTGTCGGACAAATCGCGTACATATTGTCATCTAATAATGCATTTCAAAATTATTTCACAACTAAATTAAATTAAAAGAGAATGAGATATTTTGGACTGAACATCATATATCTGAATTTAATTAACATGTTTTACGATAAAATCTACATATAAATAAATACATATGCAGAGTCACATTTGACTTCATAAATTAACATATCCAACACAAATTCCATATTCCCATACATGTAATTTCTAAAACACGGAATAAAATATAATCAACTGAAGCAATATTTGAAATCAGTTAGGAATGAAATTTAATTACTTTTAAATTATATTGTTCTAGCCTTAACTGATAAATATAAGTATAAGTAAAATGACAAGAATTTTAGAAATCTTAAAGTATGTTTTGTCATTTCAGTTTACGTGCCTTAATTCATTTTTCTTGATTTTCCAAAAGCAGGAATAACTGTTACATGGCTCAAAAAAATCTGTTAAAAAGTGAAGCAAATACATATATTCTTTTAAATTATATGTATTTGCTCATTTACATTGAAGCAGTTATAATATTTACGTCAAAGCTTTGCTTCTTTGTATCAGATATTAAGAAGATTTAAATTCAAATTGTTTTTGGCTATGTATAATTTAAAATGGTATTTATTGAGTATAAACTTTTGATTTATAAAATAACTTGATATAATAAGCCTAAAATAATCTTATAATATCATACAGAATCCTTGATGATAATTCTGTAAATGCTTAGCCTGCTTAAAAATAATTTTTATGCAATAATTTTAAGTACGTATTTCTAACAAAATAATAACAAAATATTTGATGTCAAGTTATATTTTTTATTGATATAAAATAAATATTAAAATGAATTAGACATTTTTTAGTGTATTTAGCTCTTAGTGGATATACTCATAATTCAAACTGGATATACTCTTTGTGAAACTGTATATACTCATAATTTGAAAAATGAGTGAAGTGCAAACTGGTTTTAGTGTAAATTGCAACGTAGTGAATTACATATATCCTTGACAAAGTTTAGGCATTATACTTTATGTATAAAATTTATGTAAATAATTTTTGCGTGTTTGTAATATAAAGATATGAAAGTAGTAATGTTAGACACTTACTGAAATGATTTGGTAGGAATGATTCATCATGGCGATGAGGAGGTTGAGTAAAACAACTACATTAATAACACAGTAGGATCCAAACATCAGCAGTCCCCAGAATCTGGTGTAGCTTTGAATCCCTGTCAGCTCAAAATTGTCCAAATCAATGAGACCGAAACTCGCCCAGAATAAGGTTTGCGAGGATTCGAACAAACTAAAAGAAAGGGAATAAATTATCATTATAAATATAGCAGTTTATAAGCAATCACCAGCTCACACCAGCTTAGTTAAAAGCCAAATTTCGAACTTTTAACTTTTAAATGACTTGCACTGTTATTTTAAAAGAGATTCCATTATTTGCAGGGTAAATAATAGTCATTGATAAACCATTGTTAGCCAGTAATGATGTTGACATAATCAAGAACTTTTATTATTTTTTTCTAAAGTTTATATCTCTCTAATGTTAATTGTAAGAGCACGTATTGCTCTTACAATGTTATTGTAAGAGCAATTAGAGCCTTACAATTAACATAATGTAATGTTAATTGTAAGAGCATTACCTTCTTACGTCTAACATGTCTAATAATCTTGAAAGTAGAAACCCTTGCTAAAACATGTAGGTAATATAAGGAAAATTTTAATTCTACCAAACATGAACATTCTATAAATCGTCCGATCTAACTGTTATACTACACGAAGAATCAAAGAATGATCAAATTAATCATTTACTAATGAAATGCATCTTAAAGATTCTAATCTATTATGTGCTTAGAAAGATTAGTTATTTGTTATCCTCAATAATCAGACATTTTTTTAAAAAAAGAAATGGGCAGCAATCAAGGCTTATGGGTTTTTTTTGTATAAGAACCTGACGTAAATTATCTATTATTGGATGGATAATTTATCAGTTATTATTATATTAATTTTATAATTCAGTTTTATTGCTTGTTTTTTAATATAAAATACAATACAACAAAAGCAATAATACATTTTCCGCTTATCTTATTCTAATTAAAATATTTTGACAGGTTGAAAGATCAGTTTAATTTTAATCAACAAGATTACTCTCTAACATGGTAACATAATTTGATTTTGACCAAAAAAAAATAATAAAGAACTTAGATGAGAGTGCCTTTCTAATTGTCTTCTATTTTAGTTATTCATATTTGCTTATGCTTTGTTTAAAATTCTGCTTCAGATTTTTTTGTCTGTGAAAAATATTCTAACGAAGAGATAAAACCAGTTGAGGCTGGATATTTCGATTTTAAGAACTCTGAGTTATTTAAAGCTATAATAAAACTTAAGTTGAAAAGTGATGGCAAAACCTATGGGTGATGAAAACTATGTTGGCGAATAATTTTAGATTTTTATTTGTTAATTAGTCTTAAGAAACTTCAATAACTTTATCTTGCTATTTTCGGAAATCTTTTCACAATTATTTTTGATATTGATCGTAAAACATATTTTATTTAAAAATATTATCTTGTGACAAAATTTCCATCATGAAGAAAATCTAGGATATATCTTGGTATAATGAGATTTAAAGTTTTAACAAAAACAATATTGAGAGCAAATGTTTACATTTACCGATTTATTTTCGAATGACATGCAACATTTCATGATCGAAAAATGCTTTTATACGCTATATATATATATATATATATATATATATATATATATATATATATATATATATATATATATATATATATATATAAACCAAGAACAAATAAAGAGTTAAGAATAAGAATTGAAATAGTCAGAATAAAATGGTTTTCCTTTCATAGTTCGAAAAACATCTTGAATTCATTTTCGCCAAATTCCTCATAATTTTCCATTTCGTATAGAAAATAATTCTATATTATTATTCAAAGAGCAAATCATTTGAACAATATCTTTGATAGAAAATTGATTTTTATCTGATCGAATATGCATCGAAGAGAAAAATGCATGAAAAAATTAAGCACATTCTTAAATTTCTTTCAGATACCTCCTAACATATAAGCACTAACAATAATTTATCAACCATTTACGTAAAATTAAAATTTGATTGCGAAATAGCTATTTATTTCTCTACTCTGAACCTGTATAAAAATATCTTGATGAAATGATTCATTAAGAATTCCATCTATAGCTTTTCAGAGAACCTTCTATATTAGTGTTCGATTCTTATCCAGATAGTGTGTTTACAAGGAATAAGAATCGAGCCATCATTGGAAGACAAAATAAAATAACTTTCCTGAATGATAAATGTTAAGTTATATCACTTATAAATTCCTACTTAGACTATACAATTGTTAATAGAATGCATTGTACGATTTTTCTTAAACATCCCTCATACTTATTTTCATTTGTGTTAATATTGAAAAAAAAACTTTTATTAAATTAAAATATACCTGATTTTTTTTACATGATTTCAACACTGTACTTTCACTTTCACAACTTCACAATTTCACAAACACAATCTCCCTTCAGAACTTTAGAATATTCCTATATTCATATTTATTTGATTACATTCATAAAAATGACACTGATCGACATTTCTTACAGTATCTTAATGAATAATAGAAACAGAGGGCTAATCCCATATTTCAATTTTTATGAGAGTTTTCAAGTTAAACCTATATTCAGCTTCTTCCGTCACTTTTAATTATTTTATCATTTCAGAAAAAAATCCAGGTTTGTGAATCTAATACTAGTATTTACTAAATACTGCTCAACTTTATAAGCATAATATATTGTAGATTTACGATTCATTCTAAGGATAAGAGAGACCTTGAGCAACTTAACATTTATTCTGATTTTTCAGTTACATGAACAACAAAGGAAATGTTTTTAGTGATAAAAATGAAGACAGTTTTAAAGAATAACATTTTTTACAGTTTGTTATATGAAATTATAATGATTAATAAAAACCTCCATTTTCCTCTTTGATAAAATAGATTGAATTATTAATTTTAAATATAATAAAAGTTTTAAAATAAAATTTCTCATACATCTAAAGAGCATGAAGGAATTTTAAATAGACTCTCTGCTTCTATCATACAACTTGTATTCCTTTTCATCTTTTGTCTTAGAACATTTAGGTATTCCATTTGTAATGCTCAAAAGGCAGTAGTGAAGTATGCATTTACATTTAGTTCTGCTTTACATCATTTTAAGACAAAAAATTTTATAATTTAAAAATAAAGTTTATTTATTTTACTAAGAGTTTATTAAACTTCGCTTGTATGCTTAAAATTAATTCGATTTTATTCTACCATTAAATATTTTATTTTAAATATGGTTTTAATAGAGTGTGTAAAACAAAAATTTACACTTTCTTTCAGTTAAATATTTTGTATCTAATACAGGTAAAGGCTAGCATGATTTTGGAGCAATGAAATTAAATAATCTTCAATTCAATTAAGTAAAATCCCCAGATTACGAAATATTATTTCACTTATTGAAACATATACATAGAAAAAGAATAAAATTATTTATGAAATTATAAAAATACCTATGTTTCTTTTATTAGCACCCACCCACACACCTACTCAACAAACCACCCACCCACCCACACACACACACACACACACATATATATATATATATATATATATATATATATATATATATATATATATATATATATATATATATAATTGAAAATTATCTTTTTGATTTTTTCAAATATTTCCAATTTCGGTCTCTAAGTTTTCTCTATATTTATTTAACTTATGAAGAAATTTCTAAGTATATTTTAAATTTACTAACATGTTTGTGTAGCATTGTAGTCCTTGCTTCAATAATAAAATATTGATATAATTATTCAATAAAAATTAAGACAGTGTAAGGATTTCCTTTTAAATATATTCACATCTATTTATATTTCTATTCAGTTTCTTTAATTAAAAATTTAAAAAAATGTATGAATACTTAATATTTTACTTTGCATTAGAGTATTTTACTTTCGAAATGAATTTTATGCATCATTCGGCATTCTCAATGTATGATTTAATCTATTCATAAATCGTCATTTACAATGCAATATTTTTAATTTACAAATAATTTTATTTTTAAATTCAAATAATGAATATATTCAAAATGATAACATAAAATCATAACTTAAGAATATAAATCTCACAATTATTCTTTAGAATGAAATATAATATATTTTATTAGAGCACATTTAAGAAGCAATAAATGGTTTTAAAAGAACTCGGGAATTTAAATAAAGGCTTACAAATATATGAAACTACATGTTGTAAAAATGAGCAAATTTTCAAATTTGTCTCCATAAGCAATCAACACAATCGAAATTTATAGTAAAAGAATCTTTCAATATTTAATAACATATAAAACAAAAATAATAAAATTTTTAGAGTTATTCTGTACGAATTTGAAGATAATTTTCACAAGCTTTCACAGTTTCAGAAATGTACTCACTTGGAAAATCTCCTCCATGTCAAACATGCAGAATGGTCCGGTTTACTATCTTGTCCATTCTTGCCCGAAAAGCAAACTTGCCGTTCCATGTCCGCATAGTACCACAGAAGCTGATTCATACCGCAAGCAAACGCAAACAGTACAAGGGTGTACACAAAGAAGAACTTTATAATATCAATTACCATTCGACCAAGGCATATTTGGAGAGGTCCCAGGTAGGGATTCACGGAAAAAATATACACCAGTTTCAGCGAACTAGAAGCAAAACAAATCATTTTCAATCACTGAGTTCAAAAGAATAAAAAATACTAGATTTTATGAATCAACGTAAGGTAAAAAAAATGATGTTAAACTAACAATTTTAGATTCCCGTTTTCGTTTATTTCTTTTAAACACATCGACTCATGTATTTCAAAAATAAAAGTCTTTAAATACAGCGTTCGTATATAAGTTCTACTGCATTAAGGCTCTTCCAGACCGAGGTGGGAACTCCCTATACCTTGTTGCCCATCTGGATTTGTTCTTAAAGGTAGTGAAGGGGTGTAATTAAAACAACATTATTGGTTGAAAACGCTTGCCAATCAATCTCTCTAAATTAGCAAGTTTTCCAGTTTTGGCTCATTATATCATGAAAATAAAAGTACTAACGCCATAAAAACAGCCAAAAAGAGTGTTTTGTATTTCCCTGTAACAGGTGCAAGCATCATGTTACCCCTAAGGTTATTAGAATAGAATAGGGGCTATTTCAAATGCTCAATGAAAATGACACCGGAATTACCCTTGCCGTAGAGTAAGACTTAGAAATTTTTTGTTATTAATGTAGTTTACCAATATTTACAAAATATGTTATAATATTCATGTGACCATCAGGTAAGCATATTTAACATACTTCTTATTGAAACCATGAAAAATCATTTTTGCTTAACTATTTGTAATCTACAAATTTAGACCCCGGTTCGGGAATGGATGTACTTTCTCTCTCTATCTATCCTGTCTTTGTTCTTTCCTTGTATGAATGAGGTGTGAATGGTTGCCTACCCTATAAACGGGTACCTATGGCATGTGTGTAGAGCAAAGTCGTACTTTCACCTTCATGGTGCTCTGATCAAACGAAAGACGTTCTAATTGAATTAAATTTGCACAGCAAAAGGTATAGCGAGCTTGGCTTGTCCAAGTGTCATTAGTAACAACAACAACAACACAGATTTAGATATTAAGTATTCAAGAAAAGATTACATTTTTATGCGTCTCTCTTTTTTATTAAATTTATCTCGATATCTTTTCCTCAGTAGAATTAGTTTCCTATCTGCGTGACGTGTCGCAGAGAACACGTGATTCCTGTTCATGTTTTGGAGTGTCTGAGGCTTTCAAGACTAGATCTATATAGAAACACAATCATGGTTTTGGAAATTTTTGAGTGTGAATAAATTCATAGACCTTGTTTTGCTTTGCTGAACCTAGGAGATAAATAACAACAACAATCATATTTAATCCTAGATGCATTTTTTAAATTGGAGTTTAATATGCTCAATTCATATTTTATGATATCAAATTTCTAAATTTAGTCACTGAAAACACATAAATCTTGCTCAGCAGCGTGTACTACGATACTTTATATATATATATATATATATATATATATATATATATATATATATATATATAATATATATATATATATATATATATATATATATATATATATATATATATATATATATATATATATATATATATAATTTAGAATGACAAGACTTGATTTATAGCATCGTCATATAAATACTTTTACAAAGAGTACCTTAAGATAAATACAAGGTCTCTTAATCTAAATATAATGGAATTGAGACTGATTTACAGTAAAAAAATTAAAATGCACATTTAACTAATTTTTATGTCCAATCGAATATTTTATTATCTTCATCGATAAAGAATATAATAGAATATATATCTATTAGATATAAAAATCATAATATTTTACGCAATACATATATAATTTTAAATACGTGATACCTAAAAAAATATCAGATTGACACTTATAATGTATTACAGAATTTTTTTGTTTCTAATTTTTCTTAAATTATAAGATGAAAAACTATTAGCAAACTAAAGTTATTGTTTACATAGTGATGTGCGTGTGTTTACATTATTTTAGATAATTCCGAAATTTCTGTTTCATTGATTTACAAAACAAAATTTTATTTGAATTGAAATGTACAATTGAAGAGGTACTTCTTTTAAATAGAAAAGAATATAAAGAATATTAAAATAAATATTAAAATATAGATATACAATGAAACTTATAATTTCAAAATGATTTTAAGCACTCAAATTGATACATAAGAAATAAAGTGAAGAAACTTTAAAAACGCGATATTCAGAGGTTAAAATATTCATGTACCATTATTTATATTACATAAAGGAAATTATCATCAATACACTTTTTTTTTATCGAAAATTGATAAAAAAGAAATTTTTGCCAAGTTTTTTATTATTCAATAAAGTGCTGATTCAATATTGTATTCCACTATTGTCTATTAACGTAAATTAAAAAATAATAATAATCTATAATAATTGCTAATAGTCTATATTATAATAATAATCCATTTTCATAATTACTAATTTATATTATTTTATTCATTACTAATCACTATGTTTGTTAAAGATATTTTTTTTTTGCAGATTTGCAGACTTTACTGAATTTAGCTTTTTTTCAATGCGTGTTTGCACAAATTTTTTATAGTCAAATTTAAATTTTGAAACGGTACGCAACAAAAAGTATTGAATTAAATGTTTTCAAACTTTGTTAGAGTTTACAGTGCATTATTTGATTTTACTTTGAACAATAAAGCTAAAATGTTTCACTAACTTTGGAAAATAAAGCTGTCAACAACATTAAGAAACTGAATGAAAAATGTATTTGTTTAATATTGAGATAAAATTAAACGTTATATTTATATAAACCACATTGTTCACGGTGGGAAAATAAGCAATTTGGCGGAAATAAATTATTCGGAAAACCTTTATTTATCTGTGATATCCTTCATGATATTCTAAGAGCTAAGGTTAAAAACGTTTACAAGTAATTTGTTTTCAAAAAAGGTAAACTTCCATAAACGTTATTCTTTATAATATATTTTAGAAATGATTTAAGAATTTTAAACTTTTTTTTCAGGTCTTACTTCACTTAAAATAATGCATGCAGCTTATTTTTCAATTAATTAGGAATTTCTGATTGTTATTTTTTGATCAAAGTAAAATCTTATGAACTTAAGTCTAACCGTATTTGATAGAACTTAGTTTAGTTTTTCAAGGCCGTTTCAAAATGAAAGTTTAATTATAAAAATCTTACACACATATATTATTGTAAAATTGGTTTCTCTATCACATAAGGAATGCAATAGATAATTTTGTAATTTTTTTCAAAAAAAAGTAAAATTATTACGATCTAATTTCTGATTTTAAATTTTAAATTAAAAAAAAATGATTTAGTTGCTCAATAATTGTTTTAATATTTTTGCTTTTTATCCTTAATTGGCAGTTCAGTTTTTATTACACGATTTACTTTTTATTACATGATTTATTACATGATATACTTTACTTTCATTAACAAAATTCTTTAATGTTTTACATTATTTTTAGAAATTACTTCCATTACCAATTCATCTTCTAAGTATTATAGAAGATAATACAGTCGAAAAGCTTGCCTGAAAATATTAGCAGTTGCAAAAAGCCCTTCGGCGATAAGAATGGGATCCCAAGCATCCCATTTCTCACGGGGTAGATAAGCAGTCCCCGTATCTGCAGCTATCTCTTTTTGCACCTGAAAGAAAAGACAAAATTTGCAATCCAGCCATAACTAATTTGAACTCAGATCTTAAAGCATAAAATACGACTTTAGTAAGCTGAAAATATATATTGAAAGAGAAATTTCTTTTAACACATAATGTTATATATAATAAAGTTATGATAGGGATATTATTTTAAATGCTTTATTTGAAGTTATTGATACAATGGAGGATTTAAATTTTTTTTTATTGAACATGAAGATAATGTAAATTATAAGAGCTTTCTAGCTCTAGCATATGCCGACCGATTGCGGAGAGGTCAGCGTTCCTGACTTCGAAGCAGTAAGTCCCGGGTTCGAATCCTGGTCCGGGAAGGTATACTTCTTACTCTCTTTGTGTTTGTTTTTCTTTATCACTTCCCTTTCGAAGCGAAGATGGAACACCCACTGGGTGCTCCACTATATGAGATGCCATCACTTCGCCCATTATAAAGCTGAATAGGGTAAAGGCCTAAGGGCAGCAGGGCATTAGAGAAAAAGCTCTAGAGTATTATGCCAATGTGCTAAATGGATTGTTTAGTAGTGTGGCTCTACTACCATTTGCATGAAATAAATTCCTAGCCACAATAAGTATCGACGTCTAAAGTGAGAGTCGAACCCACAGACTTTACAACTGAAGCCCAGAGCGATGATTATTCAGCTGCCAGAACAGCTTATTTACTTTGAGATTACGTAAAAATCTTCCAAGATTTGCAGTTAGATGCCAGTGATAATTTTAACTGTACATTTATTTTGTAAATAATATTCAGCTAATTCATGACAATTTATAAAATTTTATCTGTTTTCTGTGTTGCATGCGATTTTATTGGACTTTTTTATATTAAAAAATAAGTGTTGTAGAAATACTGAATGCTATTTAATTAATAAAAATACTGATAAAATAAAAAATAAATTTAATTATAAAGAAATTAAACAAAAAACTCCAAAAACACATGTCACTATGACTCACAGTTTACCTTTCCGATTTCCTAATCCTTAACTGATCTGATTAAATGTAAATTAATATTTAAATTTTTGATATGATACTTATACGGTTTTCTGAGACTGACAGTAGTAGATATTTTGTTAATATAGCTATGTTGTGTCTTCTGGAAATAGGTTTTTATATAAAAGGTGTGTATTTAAGGAAAATAAAAAATATAACTCTCTTTTTACTTAGGTTTGAATATTTTACAGTAAATTATTTACGAAAATTTTGTTCCCATGCTTTCTTTATTATTTGTAATTGATTCGACAATCTTTAAAATTTACTAAATATGTTCAATGTTTTCGATATAATAATTTAGGCAATCTATAAAAAGATAATTAAAATTCTCTCGAAACGTATAATGTAATAATTAACATTGGTATATCATCAAAAATGTTATTATTAATATTAAATATATTTGATGATTTTGAAACATTTTGCTTTTATAATAAGCTAAAAGTTTGTTGTTAAAAGTTTTAAAAGCTTTTGTTTTTTATAATAAGCTTAAATAAATTACAAATCAAATTATTTTAAAAAATATTATCGTGTATTGTTACATATATCAGCTCTGTTTTTGATTATTTTCTACATTCAAGTTTTGTTACTAATGATGAAATACTGCAGCCGAAATAACTGGCCTGAATATATTCCTAAAACTAGTCATTCTATTAATTCAGAACAATATAGAAAGTAAGCATAAAGAAATTGAGTAAGTTTTATTTTTGCTTCACAAGAAGGAGAAAAAGTGTAACTGTAGTTGGGTCAATATTGCAGGTAAAAGCTTTGGAATTCAAGATACTAATAGGAGGACAGTATTCAAAGCTTATTGTTAGTGTAAGAGACGGTTAGATCGTCTTAAAAGTGCTTCGGCATTCGCTAGACTACCGAAAGTGATTTGTGATAAAAATGCTGAACCATTGCTTAAAGATTATATTTTCAAGCTCATAGAAAAAGAGGCAACTTTTGGACAACAGTTATATAACTGAGATGAGATAGTTTAAATTGTAAGATTCTCCTTGCAAAAACGTTTGCATAAAAAAGAAAGCCACTGCATCAGGGCACAAGAAAAGAAAGAAACGAGTCACTATTTTGGTTGTTATACAGATTATACAGTAATGCAACCAGCAATCACAAGCTAAAAGTGACTTTAATAGAAAAATCTAGAAAACATAAAACTTTAAAAATAAAGAAAATCTGGAATTACTTACCGTATTTTACATACATAAAAAAACATGGATGAATTTTCAAAACCTTATTCCAAAATGAATTCTCAAATCAGTTATATAAAAACATTTGAAAAACAGTAATTTGACCGTAAAAGCTTTAATAATTTTTGACAATGCTTGTTCGCACCGTCCATTGACGAATATGCAAATGGGGGACATCAAAGCTTTATTTTTGTCACCTAAAGTTACAGCTGTTTTTCAAACTATGGAAAAGAAAGTCCTTGAATAGCTAAAGAATGAAGTATGACCTGCGTCTTCTTAGACAATTGATATCAGAGACTAGTAATAATAAAGACTATATGTGCAAAAAAATTGCTCCGTAAATGATTGATTAGCATGAAATAAGGTGGTAACATGTCATAACTGGAAGAGATTCCTAACATATCACTGGTAAGATCTTGGAATATTCATTTGGATCATGGTGTAGGTCATTCCAAGCTTGAACCAATGTGTGAAACTGAAATGGAAAATGAAAATGCTAAACTTGTTGCACTGCCAGGAAAAGTACCGGCTATGAGGATATTAATGCTGAGAATATTACATAATGGATGGAAAATGAATATGTTAGCAAAGCAATTGATCACGATATCAAAGAAATAATGAAACAAGCAATAGTAATAGAAGAAATAGAGATGGAATCCTTAGAATACAAAAACATACCGAATTCGGAAAGGGTCAAAAGGATTGAGACAGTGTAACAATGTATCAGTTAGCAAGAGGAAGCGAAGCCTGCCGATATCATCTATTAAAATAAATGGATAGACACAAATTTGTGAAAGAGAGATAAAAAGAAGTAGCAATTACTGATTAAGGAATTTTCCAAAAATTGAAAACTGCATAAGTTTTGGCTTTTATTTTAGAGTTACTTTATTGTATATGCGTAATCATTTAACAATGAAAAAATAAAACCAGTTTCAGTAAATTTTTTTAAGAACTAGGCTTACCATTTACGTTAATGTGTTGCTTTTGCTTCGTGCCTTTAAGTTCAGCTTTACAGAATTAATGTTAAAATATGAACAGTTTATATCCTTTAACTTAATTTTCTCTAATAATTTCTTGTACAATATATAAACATGTATAAACTATTAAAACAAATCCTTCTATTTTAACTCGAAACGTTAATGGCTAATTGTTTCTATGATTCACCGGGCATTGATTGTTTTCACATTCTACTTGTCTTGAGAGAAATAGAGAGTTTTATATTCAATAAGAGTGAAAAAATATGTTAAATAGTGAGTTTAGGTATAAAAACTTTGTCTTCTGATATATGAGACCAAAGAAATAAACTCATAGAACCACAGCTAATCTGGTGTTTGGTTTTTCGGTCTGTTTTTTCACTACATTAAGCCGAATACTCTTGGGTGATCTGTAGGACATAAAATGTAAGTCCTATTAAGAACTTATGAAATTGATTTTCTATTTGGGTTAATTTCGCATGAAAAATCGTCAGATATATTATAATACACAGAAAGGCCAAAATTCATCGTATACTTCCTGTACCACAAAGGATATCTTTCTGTGCTGCATAATACAATACCTGAAAGTGATGTTAAACCAATAAATCCTCAGAGCTTTCCTTAAGAAATACGTAGTCATATTGTCCTTGCAATCATTCTTAATTATGAAGCTGTTTTTTTTACCTAGTACAAAATTGTTTGCAGTTGAAAACTATTTCAAAGCACTTTCTCTAATTGCCTTTCGAAAGTACTCTTTATCGATAGCGGGTGAAATTCATATGTTGCAATGAAGAAACCATAAAAACCACCTATAAAATTTACCATTACAGATGCACATGCAGAAAGTAGAAAAAAAACTTAATTTTCATTATTTAAAGTGGCTGCGATCAAACTTAGGAATTTTCACTCTAAAGATGTCAGTAAGTCATAGTGAGACAATTGCGAATGTATTTTCGATGCAAAATTTTTCAAGGGCAACTCAGACATTTCACTTATGTGTAAATTTATTCATGAGGACAAATCAGTTCGGTAACATAACCTATAGTTAATCTAAAAGTATCATGTGATATCTATCTACGCCAGATTTATGCTAGGCAGCGAATAGTCCCAAATTACATGAAGACAATATCCGAGTTACAAAGATGAATTTTAAATTCTTAAGGAATCAAAATACAAAAGTATATTTACAAAAGCTAAAACCTGATTTCTTCACATGCCACATTTTAAGAAGGATAAAATAGTATTCATTTAAATATTTGTGTTTGAACATTTTCCTTTCATAATGCACTAAAATTTTACTATTTTTAGTGTAGTGATCGAAGATTTAAAGTCACATTCAGAGGAGTTTCTTGTTATTGAAACCATGGTCAGTTGTTGATAATAACAGTCAAGCAAAAACCCTTTTTCTACTATCTTCATTTCCTATTAACGGAGGAATGCTAAATCCAACGAAAATAACTATATATATATATATATATATATATATATATATATATATATATATATATATATATATATATATATATATATATATATATATATATATATATATAGTTTTTATATATAGTTATTGAAATGATTATATGTTTCATATATTATGTGATAAATTACAGCATGTTAAAAATTGATATTTTGAAGACTTCCTTCATTAAAAATAACTGATTTTTTAGGGGCAGCATTTAAGTAATTATTTTAGACATAGGTATGGTGAGGTATATTGATTTATTTGATGAATCCAGAAGTCACAAGAATAATCAATATTTATTGATGAATGATATTGATTATATATAACATGGTCAGTTGCAATGTCTTGTTGAAATGTGATTCTGTAAAATTTATTGCAAAATGTACCTCGATACAAAATGTGCTTCGTAAGAATACTGACTACTCATTGCACTCTAAATTCTCGGAAGACGAAACAAGGTATCAAATTTAATAGCAGAAGTTTTAATGCTACTGCTTGGTTTGTAATGATGCAGATGTTCAGATACTGCTCACCTCTGTACCTTCAAATGAAAATCCTTTAGTATAAGTAAGAAGTTGAATCTTGATTTATCAGAAAGTATTATTACTTACCATTCTGCATCATAGTGTTTTATGTCTGCGCATTACTTAAGTGTTTGAAGTTATTGATAGAGGAAAAAATCTGTGGTCTAAGAAATGAAGGAACCTTGGTTCTAAAATATCTGAAGTAGTAATTAATTTCATGGGTAGCGTTAGATTGTCGGTATTCCTAAATTTCTATAATGTGTTAAATTACTGCCGTCATTTTAAACGTCGACGTTTTGATATAAATCTATGTTGATTAGCAGCTTCTTACAAATGCTTTGATAAAATAACATACACGTATTTCGTAAAATAGAATGACATACAAAAATATTAGTGCATTAAATATCCACAAAAACCTGATTTTTTTTTTAGACAAAATTTTTGAACATTTTAGAGAGAACTTTTTCTATACAATCAATTTTAATTTCAAACATGATTGCAAGCACATCTTATTAATATAATTTTTATAGATTCACATGTTCTAAGCGTGGTAAATGTGGAATCTAATTTGCATAAACTTTTGCATTTATCATGCTTAAAACATGTATGCACCGTTCTAAGGTTACACAATTTTTCTTTTCTTGGTATTTGAATTTCCATGAAAGACTTTCTCATAGAAATAATAATAACTGTTTCTTATTCTAAATCAATAATTTCAGTGTGACATAAAATTATGAAGAAAATAAAATGAAATTTGAATTACTTTTAATGCTTAAATACAAATAGTAATTAAATAAGAAAGTATTAAGAAAAACGTCACGAGAGTTATACTCATTCATACCCTGAGTTTAAATCTAGTTTTTATCCGGTGAGATCAGGATACTTTCGGACAGCCAAATCGCCATCCAATATCTAAAAAATTGGAGACTGATAATAGAACAGAAAGGGATTGGAATTATTAAGAAGCTCGGGACCCTCTCCTCATCTTCTAGTCTACATCTTCAATGAATACCACCCCATGTCACTTTAAAATACAATGAAATGGTAGATGAATTTGTAAAAGAGGGAACTTCCCTGCCACTTACTGAGGGGGTTCCATTAACCTATCTTGAGCAGTACTCATTAAGCAAGGCCTCAATAAACATCTCTTGGAGGCATCCACCAGAACACTCATGGTATATAAGTAAAGGTCCTGGTACATGGATTGGCTTCATCAGTGACAGGAGAGACCAAACTGCTTTGGCTCGATTGTGCACTGGACATTTAAAAACCCTTCGATTTTCCAATGGTGCCAAGACCTTCCGAGTTTGCACCAAATGCCACATTTTTTAAATTGCTTTGTTTTACTTCGTGAGGATCTGATAAAGCCCATTTTGGCTGTATTGAAATTAAAAACGAACGACCTCATGGATATGAGCTGATTACAGATCAGCGGGATTAGTAAGAAGAAGAAATCTAATTTATATTTTTGGGGCATATTTTATTCAATTTTTATATAAATATATTGTCATTAAAGTAGTCAAATTTCAAACTGTTATCTAATTATAGAATATGTTAAAAGCTTATGAGCAGACGATGATTATTTTATATTTTACTCAAAAACTTTTATCTTTTTCATAAGCATTATAAATTTCAATGTAAAACAATATTAACCACAGTTATATTTTTATTTTGATATTCGAACAATAGCACAAAAAGAAGTGAATCAAAAGTTTAAATAAAATATTTATTTATCCAATTAAATAATAATTACTAATTAATGATGAATCTTAAATTATTGAGAATTCTTTTTATACTCAGTAAAAGTTATTGTGCATAATAACAATGCTCAATACTTGTTGATCTATCACCAGATATGTTGGTTGGAACATCATCAAATGTTCTAAGGAAATTTAATAAACACTTGATAATTGTTAATTACATTTACTAAATTGAAATGCGCTGTGTGTTATTGATAAAATCATATTGAGTAGTTAATGTGTTATGCGTTTCTCAATCAAACGTTCTCAACGACCTCTTTAAATTCACTAAGTAAATAAATGCTCAAGAAGTGAATAAACTTTGCACTTGTTAAAAATCATCAGACGCTTTACAGAGCATTTGAATAAGGACTGATTGCTAGCTGATATAAATGAACAAAAGTTGATTGCTTTTAAATTGAAATTGTCCTTAAATTGGTTCAATGAATCAAAGCATTGTCTTGATAAAAAAAACCCTTCTTTCACACACAAAAGCACGGTTACTTTGAGGAACATTTTTTAATGAATGCCTTATAAATTTAAAACATATATTATAAAATACTCTTTACATCATTAATGAATTATAATAAAATTAAATATTTGAATCATTCCTGAAGTCAGGTCATATTCTTCATCTCTGAATAAGAGTTACAGTCATTTTTTACCTAATGACAACAGTTTACCCTAACCTAAACGACCTCCCTTATTATCTAATTTCACGCATGACATTGGAGCCCTGTAGCTAATTTTTAAAATATTTTAGTCTTAAGATTTTTTCTTAGAATTATTTTTTTTGAAATTTTACCTTCAATTAGATTTTTAATGTATGATTGTAAATTATTTCTACTTGTATAGATAAATATTTGTTGCATCTACCGTTACATTTATAGTAGGTTACAATACCGTTACAGTATTGTAACCTACGTTAACTAAGTCATACTTCAACGAATGTGTTTGATTTTCTTCGAAAATTTTCACGGGATGGAACGTGATAAATTTCAAGTTTTGATCGTTACAAGATTGCAACGAGTTTGGAAGCGAATTATTTTATGTGTGTTTCACTCGTTCCTTATTTCTCTCTCACACACAGACCAAATTCTCGCTTTCATATCGGAAAATTTTTGCTCTTGATATTTTTTTTTATTTTAAAAATAAAAAGTTGACAGTTCTTTTTTATTGAGGAACCCCGCATTGCTTCAGAAAAAAATATAATTTTGCTAACTTACATAAAATAGGCTCTTTCTTTTAGTAGTAAAAATTTTAATTGTTAAAATTAAATTTGTAAAAGGAAACTTAAAACATCAAATATGATTTATAAAGTAAGATATTTAATGTATATAAAAAGATGCTAAAAAATTAACCTATATATTTGGATTTTTATAGTTTTATGTAAATGTTATTGTGCTTACGGACAATATACATGTAAATTCATAAATGAAAAATTTAGGTTAGTTTAGTTTATTGCTATATTATTTTAGTTAACTGTTTTTGCTTATCGAAGCCGCTAGATATAGCCAAAGTAAGGCAATGATTTTACGTTTTTAGAGAATATAATTCCAATGAGATTACTTTACAATAGACATAGCTAAGTAAAATAATCGGTTTACGCATCAGTTTTTGACCCCATGAAATTTCTGTGATATTAATTTCAACTTTAGCAAAGAAATATAAAATTTAATAAGTAAATGAGGCAAAGCGGGCAATCCAACAAAGCTGTTAATATGTTATGATGAAATTTTTTTGTTTTATCTATGAAAAATGTACTAAGAGCTGTTGTAAAAGCAAAAGCTATACATTTCAAATTCTTGAATGCAGAAAAATTGAACAATTATTCATTATTGTTACTTCTTACAAGTTACAAAAATATTTTATTAGTTAGTTTTGAAATATACAGCATTCATTGTTAGTAAATTATATTGATAATGTTCAGTTAAAAGTATTGTTTGTCGCATAATTGCATGAAAAAATATGTATTTCTGTAATATAATCACATCATTTCAAGCAAAATATTTATTCTTGGTTTAGATGTTTCTTAAATTAGAAAAAACTATCTCTTACTTCAGTTATTGAGTCTTCTTTGATGTTTATTTTTATTTTTATTTATTAGGTTTTTCTCAAATTTGCAGAAAGTGACTGGCCAATATTTAAATATTTAAAGCTGTTATTAATTAACATTTTAGAAGAAGTCATCGAAATATCTTTATTTATCGGATTACATTTGATTGGAATAATTAAAAAGACCTAAATTTTCTCCCTAACATATTTTCAGGTAAATTAAAAAAAACTGTCATTGTCATTATGCATCTTTTATAAGAATCAACAAGGCGTATTTGATTTAATGCAATTTTTTTCTATTTGTTCACATACATTCAAGATAAATATTAACTCAATTTCATTCTGTTAAAAATATATAGTCCTCAAATGAGATCAGAACAATCTAAAAAAAATTTTTTTAGTGTAAACAATTGATTAAATACTCTTCATTCAATCAAAAATTGGGAAGAACTTACTAGTACTAGCTTATTAAACAATCAAATATAAGCTTAATCAAACATCAGTGGTCCAACAATCAAATATAAACTAAAGGTCCATAAAAAAATCCTCGTTAAAATTGATTTTCAAACGAAAAAATTGATTAATTTAAAAATACTTTTTCGTCTGTTTTTATACCACACACTTGATTTGAAAGGAAATCACATGTATCACATTGGATCACTAATTAGTTGGAGGAAGAGCATCCCCTGTGATATACCTGAAAATATGCGATGATTCTTAAAGCTACTGTGGCGACGTAAAGTGAATTGGTGATGAAATCGATGATGTTCCACATATCATTGATATACTGTAATGGACCGCTATCCCACAGTTGTTTAATTTCACTCCATATAAGGCCTGAAAGGAAAACATTTAATTACTAGTTTTGTAAAAGCATGGTTTGTAATAATTATGTTATTGACTATTATTTTCAAGTAGCACAAGAAATTCATAGATTAAAGTCCGTTAAAATTGAAATCACATTGTTTAGTATTTTCAAATGTTAACGAACAGATAGATTTATGAAGCACCAGATATTATGAAGAATAGAATTTGAAAATTTAAATGCAACGAATCTGTAATATAACTGAACCTCGCAATACAAAAATAGCTGTTATTTGAAATAAAATAAAACCTTATGTCGAAGTGTAGAAATTTACTAGAGCATTTACATTTACAGCTATAGTAGTTATGTCTTTTAATTGATGTCGTGTGAGTTTATAAAACTACTACAGAACTAATCAATCAATTTCTTCGTAAACTAAAAAAAAAAAAAAAAAAAAAAAAAAAAGAAAAAAAGAAATGAGATCTTGTTTTAATTTAAATGGAAAATATTTTTTCCAGGAAAGGGGAAGTCAGAATAATAGACTAATGAATGAAATTATGCGCTGAATCAAAACTGGTCTGATGTATGATTCATATGCACTGGGCTGCGACAAAGTTGATCAATACAAAATAAAATTCATGTTGCGAAACATAGGATTCATTATAAAAGATGGAATTTTTAACTGACATTGAAGGTATATTTTACTATGGAAACAATTTGGAACAGTTGATTAGGAATAGAATCTTATATACACCATATATTCGAAATGTTTTGACTGCATTCCATTCTGATTTGTTCGCTTGATTTCATTTTATTGTTAAGAGTAATGCCATGGCATTCTCCAATATATTTGTTTGCTGAAGACGGCAATGACAATCCATAATGCTCAGTAAAAAAATTTTCTGTAGAGTAATTTCAGACGAATGTATTTATATTGTCAGATGTGATAGGCAAATCTTTATTACATTTACATTCTTAAATACATTCGATAGTCCATAGACTCAAAATCTAAGTCCTATTTCATGTTCAGATTATTATTATCTGTCAAATCAATACAGAACTAATCATAATATAAGTTGTACAACATAAGCTGTAGTTGATATAATATCAAATTTCCTACGTTTTACCATTTACTATGGAATAATTTTGCAAACGCTGCATATTAAAAAGTATAATTCATGAGGTATAAAATAAACTTCAAAATATGGAACACAACAGACTCCCTATTCACCAAACTCGACATCACTTGAACGCATATTCAATCTGTTAGGATTATATTTCATTTCCTAAAGAATTCATTTCGGATTTGCAGATTCATTTTGAGAATTTAGGGAACAATTCATATTTTAAAGTCAAATGGAAAATCCGCATTTTTCTTATTTGGTATTAATCAATAAAGTTCTATTCTTATTTGGATTAAGGCTTAAGCGTTTAAAACCATTTTTATTATATACAAAAAAGAAAAAATTCATAAAAAATTTATACTAAGAGTATAATAGCTTCATTTTACTCTTAAGGATAAAAAAAGATTTTGCTAGATAATAAATCTGAAAGAAAATGGAATTAAGACATATTTTTAATTATGATAGCAGAGTGTCCATGCCAATATTATAGCATATAGTTCATAAGATATATAAAGATAATTTTATAATGTAATGCTTCACTGAAAATACAAAGTTTTTTCAACATATTTTTGTAGCTATTTTATTTTCGAAGAACTCCAAGATCCTTTTTATTGATTTCATTTATTATAATACGCATTTCTTTATGGTGTTCTCTTTTTCGTCAAAGCATATGAGTTTGGCATTTATTGAAAGTTTAGGTCTGGCATTGTAGTTTTTATTGTTTTCATTTCTTTTAATTTTATTACATGTGAAATTCACTTAAATTAATTATGAAAATTTTAATGCAGTTCCTATTATTCCATTTAAATGTTAATCTAAAATACAATAATGCGCAAATATAGATTTTACTAAAATTTAACAAATTTACTGAAAAATATATGTCTACAAATAAAACAATATATAATAAATATTAAAGTAAAAATCTCACTTTCATATGCAATTTTTCAAAATTGTTTTTCGAATTAAAGAATATTTAATTAATAAGTAAAATAAATTATTAATTTTGTTGTGAATTTTGTTCTGTGTTAGAAAAGTTATAGCTTTTAAAATTACACAAATTCTTAATTTTAGCTTACTTTTGATTTCATATTTATAGTATTATTTAATAGAATGCTACGTAATTAAAATTAAAGATTAATATAGCATTATTCGTTTAACGCAGAAAATATTACTTGTTTTTTGCTTACAATTTACATTTATTTTACATTTTTTAGAACTCAAAATAAGTAAAATTACAAATAACATTTCTTTTATGAAAATATTATTAATAATAAGCAAATAGATAACAAATTTTATATAATTTTGCTGTCTTGTGTGTGTAGCAAATAATTAATATTAAAATAAACTTATCTTGAAAATCTGAAAATAAATTATCCGCTTATATTATTGAATGTATTAAAAATCATGCAAATTTATAAACTATTGATATCATTGCTTATTTTGAATCTTTGTCATTGAAAATGTGATTACAACACTATTATTCTCAATTTAATTCAATTAGTTATAGCTGTTTGAGTAAAATGCTTTCAATATATATTTTTGAGACCAAATCAATGATTTGGTATGATTCAAATAAATTATAAATTTATTTGTAAATAACTCTTTGTTTCCTAAATTTAAAAAAAAAAAAAAAAAAAAAAAAAAAAAAAACAGAGACAAATTCATTCGTAAAAGGTAAAATTTCAACAAGAAAATAATTTATTTAGAAAATAGGCATCTGTTTGGGGATCAATTTGTTTCTTTCAAGTTCAATCTATAGAATACCTAGTACAGTTATCCTTGCACAAATACTACATATTAATAAAAAAATGTAATCACTATAATGTAAATGAAACTCGTAATTGTACATATATTAGATTATAAAAGTGTCAATTGTCATCTTGTGATATTCTGCCCAATGTTAATTGCGTCTGATCATTCAAATGAGTAATGGTTATTGTGTTTTCTCTTTCTTTTAAATAACAACTAGATATGATGTTTAACGGTGCTTCATCAACGTGTTGTATAGTAAATAGTTTTGGAATTTCATGAGCTAGTCAGTAAGTTGATTATTTATGAAAAACGTAGAATTACAACAATGATATGAGGAAAAGTGTCTACCTTGCTGAAATACTTTACTCAGTTGGCTTTTTGTTTTTCACATTCAAATATCAAGATAAAACTGAAGTTTTATAACAGCTTTAATTTTTTAAGAGCTTCCTCTCAAAATAAAAAAAAAGAATACAAGGGAATGCAAGTACTTTAAAGTAATGACACGTTAAAACTTTTATTGTAATAATTAAGCAACAATATTGTGTTTAGTGTTGATTATATATAAAAGCTGCATAAGCAAAAGCAATTAACTACTCATAAAAGTTGTTTTTAAATTATAAATGTTTCTAGAGTTCGCGTGCGCGCGCGTTTATTCAAATTAATCATTTTATGAATGCTTTTTTCAGAATAATTTACCGACATGATAAAAAAGTTAAGTAAGATTGCACAAGAGAAAATTTCATTAGCTCAAACTTCGGTAATATTGTGAAATAGATGGATATTTATTAGAAGTCAATATGGAACACTTAACTGTTTATTTTACTTTAATTATCAGAACAATTGTTTTTATTTTATTCCGAAAAATATGCGCACAAATCAAGTAGAATTGTAAATCATCTCAATATGCATTCCTAGTTTTACTTTTTTAATTGTGTTTAAAATTTGATGTTGCAAAAATAGTAAATGCTACTTATGTCACGATACCCTAAATTTAAAAAGAATCAAGATTTAGGATATTTTAAAATAATGAATCACACCTTACTGCTTATTCTCAAAAGAAATAAGTAAATAAAATTATATGCCACACTCTAATAAAACAATTTTAAAATACATTTTAGAATAAAATAGCAAATGCTTTCTTGCTTTTTGCTGAAAATATTCGAAAATAAATATGAATTTATTTTTTACTTTTAAATGAACACAATAATATTTGCATAAGCGCTTTAAAATAGTTTTATTTTTTGAAATCAATTTGAGATAGAAAATAAAAATAAACGAAACAATAAAAGTATTTGGTCTTTTATTTAAAGAAGAATAACGCTTCCAGGTTTTTAGGAAGTTAAAAGTTTAGTTCATGAATTCCGAGGTATTTTTATGACTTATTATTATTACAAAGAAATTTATCTTAACAGTTAAAATAGGCTTATTGTTGGGCGAGTTTGGTCATTCCGAAGTAATAACGTAAACTAAAATGATATTTATTTCATCCATCAGTCAATAGATGGCGCAAAGAGCAACTACCTTTTCAATTTTTAAAGCAGTACTGAAAGGGTAGAAAATAAAGTGAAATATGAGTTCGAGTTGTTGAGAATGCAAAATATTTTAGTTTGTATTATTTAGAAATTGATTTTGAGTTTTGTGTTGATTAAAGTTTTCGTTTGAAATTTTATTCATACACATTGAGGAAGCTTTTATTTTTTTATTAGTTTGTAAGATACTGATATTATTAAAAATAAATCAGTAATTTTTTACTTATACGCTAGAGATGATTGATTAAATAAATAAATAAACAATAGCTCAAATATGAAAAAGGCATAAATTAAATTTTTGCTATTTGAGATCAAATTATCAAATAATGAAAAGGTAAAAAATGCGCCTACAATATTAATAAATAAATTAATTGATAAGTAAGAGTTAAAATATATAAAAAACTAAAACAAATGACATAATTAATAAAGAATATTCAAAATCAAATAAAATTTCAGGCTTTTTTCAGATTTTAAAATTACATTTATTTACAAATGCATTAAAATTATATACAAAATGGTAGATTAAGAAACGTCGGATATTATTGTAATTAATTATACGTAAGTATTGAAAGTTTTCTTGAAAATTTCCATGATTTTATATACAAAAGAATTAACATTTAATAAGAGATCCTTATTATATAAGTTTTATGAAACTCTCATCTTTTGAAACTATGTGTTAACATTTAATATCGCTGTCTCTATATCAATGTTGTCAACGATTTCTTGGGAAGTGGCTTCTTTTGTTATTCATTGAACCTTATTATTCTTAAAAACCGAAAGTTCTTAAAATATTTTCAATGTAAAATGTATCATGAAACAGCAGGAATTAAGAATAACGATAGAAATTTTAATAAATAGCTTTAATAACTTGTGCTTGATGTTAAGCGAAGTAATTATTAAAAATATAATAAATTTTTATGAAATAGAAAAAACAGTATATTCAATCAGAGCTATGTTAAGACATGATAATTTTTAAATACAGCAAGTTAATATGCATACCTAAAATAGGAACAATAACTGGCTATTATATGATAAATTAAAGGTTATATATACCATTTTTTTGCCTTACTTATTTTGTTTAGGTAGAACACATCATAATACTAAAAGACACAATCAGACATATTATATTGTCATTATATGCATTATAGTGCTGAAAAAGAAAACAAAGTGTACATTTATAATTTTGAATTTTTAAGAACTTTATGGCTGTTCTTTTGTCTATCGTTGTAGTATTTTAGGAAAAAGGCACAATTTTCTACAATGATATTTGGTAAAAAATAATTTCAATTGGTGTTGACCTCTTAACTCGTAACTGCCTAAGAGCATTATTATTTTTTTATATTTCCTTAACAGACAATACATTTTTTAACATTAAAAAATTTTCAGTTTGGCACCACCTGATTCAAAGGTCTTACAACAGCTATTATGGTACCATAGGGGACGCCTTAATAGCTGTTGTAAGATCTTTGAAGACTTGCCATGGAGTGCCTTCTGAGATCTTTCTTTGACAGTAGGAAGTATTCAGCAGCGCAAGAATGGAAATCCGAAAACGTTCCAGCACTGCCACAGACAGATGTGCCAGCAGAAAATAGAAACGCCGTATTCAACAGAATTTTCTCGTTCTTCAATAGATGCGTAAGGAAATTTCTTGATTTGAGAAGTATCAACAGGGTCTGAGAGGAAAAAACGGGATACGCTTGGTGAACGACAAAAAATTGGGATGATTGTTTCGGTGCTTAGACAGCACCACAAATTTTAATTATATTTTTTTTCCATAAGAATATTTTTATTTATGGGTGCATAAATGTTGTGTATTTGCTTTAAACCTAATAAATAATTAGCATAAAAATGTCTTTTTTTTAATTTCCACAGATGTTTGGATAAAGCCTGAGAACTACTCAAAAGCAAATCACTGGTACAAAATGAGCCCAAATTTTTGGATTATCTCAGTAATAGACATTTAGGCGTAAATTTATTAATTTCATTTCCTTTGTCTGGGAATTGCATATTTCTTAAACCATTGTGACTAATAAACTTTATTTTCTCATAGGTAACTTAAAATTTTGCGTTAGATAATGCGAGATTTAAAGGTGAACAATGTTTTGATCAATGAGCACTGGACACTTCTATTTGTGTTTTTAATTATTTGAATCAAGTTTATGAAGAAATATTACTAAAAGGATATATTGCTACATTTTATGATCTGAGTAAATGCGAATTAGTAGCTAATCATACAGCAAAACTCTCCTCAAGTATGCTTTCTGAATAATGCTTCTCAAATTATTTTTATGTAATTGTATTTGTGGGCAGAAGGTGATTATATTCTTAAATATGAATATAAAAATCTACTTTTACAAAAACATTTCCTTTGTAAGAAATAAGGGAAGTGTTACTAAAATGAACAATGATTGATGTCGAGCCATTGTTATACAAACTAATGTTGTAAACTTCATGAAATACGACTTATATTTAAGAGAAACTAATAAGAGATGCCATTTATGTAAAATAATATTGCATTCGGTTTTATTAAGAAACATTCAGAAACACAAATGTGCCTGGTTATATGAAAATTCTTAACTGACGAATGTTATATATTTTAAAGGAAAATCAAGGAATAATAAATTTAATAAAATGTTACAAGAAAGTCAATTTAGTTCTAGTAAAAGATTAAAATTACTCATAAGAAAACAATATAAATTTTGAAACTTGTCTTCACATTTTAACATAAAAATCAAGTTCTTTAATTCAATATCCATGATCAATAAAATATTTTTTCCAGTACAATTTAAAAGAAAGAACTGTTATAAGCAAATTTTTGACATATGTTCATTCATTATAGAAAATAAAGATTCAGAAAAAGTTCCTTCACGCTCACATTGGTCTTATAATTTGTGATAAATATGAAAATTTCAATTTTGTTTGATTACTATCCCAAATTTTTGACAAAGAATGTCATAGTATTGTAACTTGAAAATTTTTTGTGTTAAATATATTGGTTCTACTCTTAAGATTTATTTCTGCAATCAAAGGATTTTGTAAACGTAACACTGAATTAAATAAAATGCGCTAAAGGCTGCTTACAATTCATGAATGAAAATCCAAAACTTGAGCCGAAAAATTAAATCCAACTCAAAATTAAAGTTATAAAAGTGCCCGTATAAATAAATGTTAATGTACTGCAAGAGAAAGATGGGCATGGTAAGATCTAAGTACAGTATTGAAATTATGTTTTACTTTTGAGTAAATTAAAAAAACGAAGGAAAATTAATATCCATCATTTTTTAAAAATACTTAACTAAAACTTAATTAAGAGTAACTAAAACTTAGCGTCTCAAAAACTTTAAGATGATCTACAGAATCGAAAGAAGGAATTGAGAAGACAAAAAAGAAAAATTATGCACATGTACAATTTTTGCAAATAAATTTAAAATAAAAACTATTGTAAACTATTAACTAAAATGTAAAATTGAAAAGCTATTTACTAGAAAAGCCTTTTTGTGAGTAAAAAGTATATAATTCATCACTATATTATTATATAATTGAAAATCTAATTCTAATTATTTCTTTACATTTTATAGTTTCCTTCTTACCCTGTTAATTGGTATTTTTTCATGTTTTTATACTGATTATTAGATGATATGAGATTAACATATTAAGCTGTTAAGAAATATTTGACTGTTTTAAAGGAATATAAAACAGTCAAATATTTCTTTTTATAAAAATACAGTATATTATTTATAAAAATACAGCTGAATAATACCAGTCAAAATTTAAACCGAATTCAAAGATTTGAGTCCAAACATTTTGATTGAAAGGCACACAAACATGTATATCAAAGAAAGAGCAGTGTATACTTTATTATTATACTGAATTTATATATCAAAGAAAGAGCAGTGTATACTTTATTATTATACTGAATTTGTTTGATATGCAGATAGACAATGAATTGTCTAACGACACTGCCTCAATGGCTCGTTATCATAATTATATTAAGAGAAATAAATTACGACCGAAAACCGTTTTTAGTAATAAGTCAACCTACTTACATTAAATAATATTATAAACTACCATAACTCAATCAAAATCAAGTTGAAAAAAATTCTTTGTTGTCATAAACATTTCAAAAATGAGCAAACTTCGATAAAATGATACTTTGCTTTATTTAAATTGCTTGAGTGTTAACAACTAGTTCAAAATGTAAAATTAATGTGGCTGCTCTAGTAAAAAGAAGAGTTTTTCGTTGAATTTTGAATAGTGTCATTTACACAAACAAAAGATAATAATAGAAAAAGAAAATAACAGCAGATGAAATGATGGCTCGTTATCATCATTTTTTATTTACCCGATTTCAGTCAGAAGAATTGCTTTTTTTCTGAATTTGAAAGGGCATCATTTTTTGAAATCAAAAGTAAGTAAGGAAAATACTTGCTTTTGAATGTTATCCAACAGCTTATTTGCATTTAATAGTTAAATGTGTATGAGAAATTAAATTTAAATTTAAAATAGTATGATTTTAAAAATAACTTTTAAGGGCATTGTTCTATCATAATTTTCTTTCGTTCATCAAAATACGTTTTCGGTGTTAAATGTTTTCACTATGTTTTTCACTTTTTTACTTTATAAATTGGGTTAAAATCTTTAGACTTAATCATTAAGTGTAATAGAAAAGGTTGAACTTGAATAAATTATGTCAAAACAGTGTTTTCAAAACACATCACTCGTTTCTAATTCTTGATAAAGTTGCTTCACTCTAATTGTTTATGACCTCATGAACGTATATTTCACAAAATGATTGATTTTGTTTATTATTAATGATTTAGAATAGCTATATATTCTGCGACACCCAAAAGATAAAATTAGAACATATTTTGATTTCAATTTTTTACATGATACAATTTCTATGGGACCCTGTTGTTAATTAGGTAAACCATAGGCAAAAACCATCAATATAAATTATTAAGTATTAGTATTATTTAAAATTAAGTAATTTCTTTTCTTCCCATTTACATATATAACTATGTATTGTAGTTTTGCGTCTAAATAATGTAAAGAGGCTTTAAATATATACATGACACTTTTTGGGCACTCTTAAATTTCAGTCCATGACAATATAATTTTCATTCTTTAAGGTATTTTTGGAGTACATATCAGAAAAATATTTCAATAACGCAAAAAGAAATCAATATAATTTTATATTTTATTGTTTAATGAACTATAGTTTTTTTTCCCAACAATGATTTTATATAAGCTATAAAGTTATCAATACAAGAATATTTAAATTTAAGAAAAAAATTTTCCTTAGAAGAGTAAGTATTTTAAATGATTGAAGTAATAATTAAAAAAGATATATAAAAGTATTCTATTTAAGAATAATTTTCAAAAAAATTGATATGTGATAACTATTTTTCTTTTTCATGTGGTAATAAATATTTGTCCAAATAATTGTTATATGCAAAAAAATTCTTAGAATTAAAAAAATTCATTTTCGTTACATAAATTATGAAAAAAAAATTTGGTTGGAAATATTTTCTTTTTTGCAGAGTAATTATCATCTCATATGTATAAATTTTTATCTGCTGCTTGAAATGTTTTATTCGAGTCAAAACTGAGCTATAAAAATGAGGTATTAACAAATAAAAACTATGATTGGTCATTTTTTAAGGAAAAGTCCATTATAACTTATTCAAAACGCAGTAAAATATATCATATTACTGTTTCTAAGGCCACCTAAAATAGTATTGTTATTAATCAACAAGAAAAAATGTAAAATTTTAATGTAAACAAAAATTTCTTTAAACATGTATTATAAACAAAAACCAATTTTTTAAAGTATTTCGAAAGTAACAGTCAAGACGAAAATGATAACAAAAGTTAATGATAGATGAAAATGCAAAATTTTAAAAAAGGCTAAGAAACTGATATTTAATCCTTAAAAAATTCGCCTTATGAAATTACAAAAAAATCTAATTTTTACTGTCTATCTTTAAGCAAGTAAAATCTTTAAATAAGTTTAAAGTAATTAAAATAATTTTGTATAATTTAATATAAATTATAAGAAAATTTACCAAGTGGAAAATATAAAAAATTTTTCACGAAAAGTGCAGCTTGCTTGTTACCGAAAAGAAGTAACAAAACAAGACACATTTATCATCCTACAAGTAAAAATATTTAGTATTTATTAATATTATATTTTAATATTTTCTTCCATTATAATGGTATTATATTCTTAAATGTGGGGCTTACAAATGATTTGAAGAAATGATTTGTAACGGCAATACTATTGTGTGGGTTTGGATATAACGCTAAATAAAAAAATGATAATATTTTTAATTTATTGTATAAATTACTAGGAAAAATTTAAAATCTTATTATTACTATTATCGAAAATGTATTTTATTAAGAAAATTTTCACATGAGAGTATACATATGTTCCACTCACATTACCAATTAGTAACTATTTTAGTTTATTTAGTTAAAAATGCTCTCTATTCTCTCTCAAATGTATTGAAAATTGAATAAAAATACAAATACTAAATGAATACCCCATTTATTTATGCATATTTGGGATTATGCTAAATTTCATTGATAGTGTAGATATTTACGGAAGATTAGGAGACATTTTAGAGGTTTACGGAAGATAAATGGGATGAAATTTCTCGTTTGGACTGTACCATGTTTCATTAAAAGAAATGCTGTACTGTGTAAAAGCAATTTAAATGCAGACAACCACAAATCTGTCCATAAAAATATTTTGTAATTCACACATCATTAAAGTAATCAAAATATTTAAACAATCACTGTATTATCAAATAAAAATAAAAGAAACTGATATATTTGCTTAGAATTATCCATTTAATCATGCATTTATAATAAATTATCAATGTTGAATATTCAAAGTGAGAAATATTATAAGCTTTATTGCGCTATATTTTTAAAAGGGCGTTTTTTTATATACGCTTCAAAGTAGATGATTAAACTTTTTAGATTTGAAAGAGTTAAATTTATAGCCTGAAGCAAAATAGAATAAAAGGAGTTAAAAATGAGGAGAAGATGATAATCCTTTTTCATTCTCATTCTCATTCTCCTTTTTCTCTCTCTCAGAAGTAAATATTCATATGTAATAAAATTCACAGCGATGTTGAAACACACATTTTATTACATTACATTTCCTTACATTAAACTATAAAAGATAAGTATTTATTTTGAAGTTTAATTTTACATAAAATTGCAATTCAGGTAATTGTGTTGGTGAAGTTTCAGTGAAAGGAAATGTTAAATTTGTTTTAAACTTGAGTAGTGCTCGTCAAAAATTATATACTATCAGGCACTTGCTTTACTAAGATTCTAATTAATTAGAAAGTGTACTTTTAAAATAAAATATTGAAGACCCTATTTACAAGTACAATTTTGGCAAGTCTTACTTATTTCTAAGTAAAACTCTAGAATATCTTTTGTGCCACCCCTCCCCCACAGTTGTCCTTCGGGCACAGGTGGATAGTAATAAATTCTTCAAACTTTTGTCAGAAAAAAAGGAAAACGAATAAAGAAAATTCATGAAAAGATGCACGAAAGCAATCTATCTAGAATTCTACGGGAAGTGACCTAATTTGCTGGTCGATACATTGATTCAACGCGCACCACTAAAGCAGCGACGGATTACTTGCACTATATCAGCTTGGTATGATTCTCAAATTCATAGAAATTGATATTGGATGCTATTCATATTGATGGAAATCTTAAAATTGCAAGAAATGCACCTTCTGAATAAAACAAAAAAGTGTACAGTATAACGAAAAATTCCTCGGCATTTTTTTGAACACGAAAGAAGTTCATTTCTCAAAGAAATATTACTCGATATTCTTTTTAAAGCAGACTTTTTCATTTGAAACTGCGCATACAAATCACTTATATTTTAAGATGAAGGAAAACACCAGGTATCTATTAAAAATTCTAAAAGAAACTTAATTTTTTTATTAGATAACAGTTATAGATTCTACTTTTTCTCTTATATGCGAATCAGATTCTGGAAATATAGTTCAATACATATAAAATATATATGTTGTCCTTCAACATAAATTCCATGATAAAAATAATTCAAAATGCTTTTTTGAATTTAATATTTTTCCTCGTAGAAAATCCAAAATGATATCGGTTCTACGTATTTAAGATAAATAAAAGTAAGAAAATCTATAATTTTTTTTATCGGAAATCAATTTGTGAAAATAGTCTATAGTTAGCACATCCTCTTTTATAAACTAAACGGCTGTTTTGAAAAATTGTGTATTTTGTATCGTAAATCCCAAATAAATTATTTTGTAATGTTTATCAAAAATATTTTTTTTTCTGCAAAATGCGGATTTAAATAAAATTTTGAAAATGCAAATTTAAATTGAAATTTTTTAAATAATGATAAAAGAATTGATTTTATTTTACAGGAAGAACTTTCATAAATAAGATATTTAAATAAAGATATTCTGCTGATACAATAATAAATTGCTCTACGAGTAGCAACAAGTTCCTTACAGTGGTATATTGGTTCCATGAGATGAACTGACACTCACCAGTAAATGCACTCCGATTTTAGCTGTTTTTCTTTCCGTCTTCAGGTGTAATAAGTGCTATCTGAGGATATGAAAGGACTTTCTCAATCTCGCGGTGAGTTTTTGACAAGCCATATTAGTTGAAGGACAGGAAAACTAATATCATCGAGACATTATTCTTCCTTATACTTATTTCCCTCAATACTTCTTTCTATAATTTATCTACGGTAAGGCATAATAGTTGTCTATTATTGTATTTAAAATAAGATGAATTATGTACCCTAAGTATAGATTAGAATCTCTAATTTTTGAGTAATTTTAATGCATTAAAACTGGAAAATAAAACTTTAAATTGAATAAACATTCCTGCGTTAATTTCTACTTTCATTATCATTTTAATGTATCTGTTTCATATATATATATATATATATATATATATATATATATATATATATATATATATATATATATATATATATATATATATATATATATATATATATATATATATATATATATATATATGTTTTTACATATTTTAGAGGCACATGAAAATTTTTTCAGAAACAATTAGTAATTTACTCAACATCTATATCTAAAAGTTTGCATTGTCTAATTCACATTTTTAAAATTAATGCAGGAAAAGGAAATTTTTCCACTATAGTTTATGTTGCATTCATCTCAGTTAACTTTACGAATAACAAATAGTATTTTGTCATAAGCCATATTTCTGTAGAAAGATAAAGACATATGCTCTTCTGTCTAAGTAAAGGAATTCACTCTGTTTCTTCCAACGTTTCTAATATCAATAAATTAAATCATGCTCCAGGATTTTTTTTTTCTGTATCAAAAAATTGAGTTACAATGCCTCAATGATTAGAAAAGATTTATAAATGTGCTAACAGCCACGCTAAAATAAAAATGTACAAAACTAAATTATCATTTTAAAAGAGGAGAAAAATAATACATGCATAATGCATTTATAGTAAAACACATAGAAAATTTTTTCCGCCACAGATACCGTCTGAATTTAAGTTTCTGCTTAGAGAAGGAGATCACATGTTAACGATATAAGGATTCCAATTAAGAACGATTCTAATTGCATTTTTGATTTTTGATGCAAAAGGTTCAGAAATCTAATTCTTTAACGGGTGCATAATAAACATTCTTTTCATCTAGTGTGTACCCAACATAAAAAATTAAGAAATGATACGCTTTTTTAACCTTGTTTTACCTTTAATCTACCAATTGTTCATTACTACACATTAAGCCGATTCTGATACTGAGATAATGAACCTTGCACAGAAGAACCAAAATATTAAGACCACCATTCCCGTTTGACATTGTGACCCTTTGATTATGCGCAATGATTGTGACCCAGGGCGGATCTCAAAGAAGGGGAATAATAATATCTGTGATCATGTGTGCATCACGCGTAAGCCTTCTAAATGAATTAGGTAGTGAATAGATTGTGATGGTCCAAAGACTAAGAACGAGTATCTTCAAAATTGCCAGCTTCGTCGGCCATTTGTGAACAATCATTATGGATATTTATGCTAAGTGGGCGAATTATGGTGTGATGCCGCTATATCAGAAGTCCACACACCATTATGGACACTGAAAGTCAGAGGCTGTCCTGCTCGTTAAAATAAGATAAGTGGTAGACAGCGACATAATTGACAATCGAATAGAATATGGGTCAACGTAGTGTTTATAAGCTCCCAAGTTGGTGGTTTTTATCGACGACGTCATTTTACAGAGAGGGGCAGCTTCCGACATCCTATATCATTAATGATGTGCGGACATGCAACATTGTGTTATCTGGTACTTGTGTCACCGTAAATTATCCACGCAAAATGTAAACTTACAAAGAAAATACGCGGATAGCCGATGAGCTGTGTAGTTTCCAGATGAAACTATGCAGGTGAAACGTCGGACCATCACAGTCTGCTTTCGGTTAAATTTGCTTATATTGTATGGTTGTTTCATAAAACACGCTCCTAATTACAATTCTTAGAAAAAAATATATATATTATATATATATATACTATTTAATATAAATATATATATATTATAGAAAAAAATATATATAGATTGAATCACGTATCTCCCACGACATCTAGGTGGGCGCCATGTCAAACTGTGAAGGTGGTCATAATGTTTTGGCTCCTCACTGTTTAAGCTCATTCTAACAACTTGACTGATTCTAATGTTTTTAAAAATAAATTGCAATTCAATACGAAATTCTTCTTTTAAACTGCAGTTTTATCCAATCACACTACAAAGTGAAATATTAAAATGCAGCTTTAAATATCTCGGTTAGCGTTTATGTTTTTACAGAAAAGCGTACTTTAGTTTTCAATTATTTGGTTTAATTTACATAAGTTATATTTATTGTTGTGACCTTCCATTAGTTAATATGAACTAGTGTCGATAAGTTGGTTTTTTTATCAGTTAAAAATAAATGTTTCTTATGAATGCTCAATATTGCTACTTCAATACTTCATTTTAATGTTTTTTAGTTTGAGTTTTTAAAGCTACTATATTCTATACAAAGACAGCCATCAAATTTAGATATTTGATAATTATATAGCGTACTAAGCATGTACATTGGGTAATATAAGGATTACAATAGGTTTTTTTAACATATCTTTTGAGATTATACCGTCTACTTCCATTAGTTCTGAATTAAATAAGTATTGTTTTTTAGGGACAATAACTTCACATAAGTTTCTGTTAAATCATTCATGTGGAATATGTAAAAATCATACAAAATTTCTCTATACATTTGATGCATTATAATAATAAATTTTGAATATTATCATATATTTTATTCATAACGCATGGATTAGGAACAACCATTTTTATGCAGTCAATTTCGCAGCTGATTTTAGTTATTTATAAGATATAAATTGTAAGTAAATTTTAGGCCAAAATATATTTTTTGATGATAAAGGAATATTATATTGTACTCTTTAAAGTCATATGAATAAATTTCACGAAAATTTTATTTGAAATCTCTCGAGAGGTATCTATTTGAAACAAAAATGTTTAATTATGAATTTTATATCCTCATATGTAGAGTTAAACGGTATCTTTTAGTAGTCTATAAAATATCTATTTGATTAGTAGAACAATATCTCTGTAAAGAAAAGATAGTTTTATGTTAAAGAACCACTAAATTAGAGTTAATTGATGACTTGCAAAAGAAGCGGCGTGTACAGTATAGACCTATTAGGATGATAAGCACCTCCAGATATTCTTTTAAAGGGGATTTACAATTTGTTTTTAAGAAACTGAGTGACAATTTTCAGTGAAAAAATCTTCTGAGCTCTTTCTATTTCTTGGTGGGGTCAACCGACTGCATGGAACATCCTCTACAGCCACCCTTGAGCGAAAACATCCTATAACCCATGATTCTGTTTTATAAAACGTATTGCTTACATTAGACGAGGTTATGGTTTATGATGTACAATCAATGAAAGTTACCAGATTACAAGTTAAGACACAATTTATGTGCAGTTGATCAGGTTATGAGAGAAGATATTCAATTTACCATATTTACTCGGCATTGAATTAAGCTATACAATCATTGTACTTGTTTAGGTTATGAGTTAAGACTGAAATCTATACAGTTAACCAGGTAATGAATTTCGACGTTCAATTTACTCAATTGACTAGGTGATGCATTAAGACATACAATGTATGAAATTGATTAGGTCTTGAGTTAAAAATGGCAATCTATGCGACTGATCAGATTGTGAATTAAGACACGCGATTCAGCTATTTAATCAGGGTAAGTTTTAGTTTTCAGATTTAAGAATATAATTTGCACTTTTCTGAAACCATGAAACTACAGAATTTTTTGGGTGCCAGTCAAAGACTTAATTGTTAAGAATACATATCATTTATTACTTCATTTCAAATATTTTCTGTATACATAATATTTTAAATATAAAAATTGATATAACTTTTTCATTATAAAGTATGTTAAATACAAGCGGAATAAGAAAACTGGACACATTAGACATGTTTGTTATTTGAAACACATTTTTTCCATTGAGAAATACATCACATTTTTGTAATGATTTAAAACATTAAATATTCTATTTGAAATATTAAATATTATATAAAAAATTTAAGCATTTTAATCAAGCTCAGTTATAAATTACCGAATGTTCATTCATTTACTTTGTATCTACGCATAAAGTGCTAGAAATTTCAGTGCTTGTATTCGATATGATGGTCAACAAATGACAAGACTTATTATTAAATCATTTCTGAAATTATCAATCTTAAGTAGATATAAAACTCTAAAATGTAAAGTTGTAAAAACGAAAAAGTGGCAAATTAGAAATATTCAATAGATTTAGGTTATTGCAAATATATATATTGATCAATATTTTGTGAACACACACACACAAACATAGTACAAATAAAAAAATTAAGGAACTAGGCAATAACTCTGATGCAACGTTTATATAAGTCCAATATTTTAATTAAAACTTCGCTATATGCAGTTTTATAGTAATTCATTTTCTATGTCTTCTATATAATTTATAAAAATAAATGAATCACATTGTAGTAAAAAGCAGAAAAAAAATATAAATCTGCACATCTGTTTGTAATCTGTAAAAAAATATGCATGCGAAAATATTATTTTCAATGGATTCTTATATATATATATATATATAATACTGATATCTGAGATCTGAGAGAGAAATTACTTTACATTCTCTTATTTTATTCTTGAAAAAAATTACTTTTAAGAAATATAATGCATTCTCATTCTTGGATGTTCTTTGTTAATATATATGAATATTTTTTTATTAATAAATGTGGGGCTTACTAATTATATTTACAAATTAAAATTTGAAAAGAAAATTTTAATTATTTTCTCAAATCAGAAAAAGGTTTGGAAACATCTGGGAATTCAAGAATTTTGATTCTGATTCTTTTATATGTTCATAAGAAAAAAATCTTTTTGTTTAAAATTAACGAGTAACATTTAAAACCCATTTTAAATATAAAGCATTTTTAATATATTATGAAAATCAATTTTAATAATTTTTAAAAGCTCTCTCTCGTATAAAAAATATAATGAGAATTTTATTCATATAAAAAATAAATTACTTATTTCATTAAAGTGAAATTTCTAAAGAACAAACATATTTTGCTGAAGACATTTTTTTATCATTTATATTTAATTACTACTATTACTTCAAACACCCCCAATTCATGAATTCATAAGCAAACTTTAATGAAAGGTTTTATAGAAATTTGAAATTTATAGAAATTAGAAGTTATCTCTAAATTTCAAGGTATTTTTGCTTAGTTTATATACTCGTTTTTGAACTGTTTGTGTTAAGTTTCGTAAGGCAAATGAAATAAAATCTGAATGATGTTTTCAAATTTTACGTCAAATAATAGTTAATAAATTCGTAAAATTAAATAAATATTTCATTTCAATCTTAAGTATAATTTGTTTTTAACTATTAGGCCATAATGTATTCACAAACTAAATTTAATGAAAGGGAATCATAATTTTTGTAAAAGTTAATATTTGTTCATATTAATTAATAATTCATTAAAAATTTTTCCATTTATGATTAACCAATGAATATTAGTTAAAAAAATAACAAATTGTACACAAATGAAAAGTTACTGCAATTTCGTAAAGTAAGCAACTCTCATTTACACTTACATATGCTATTTCATGATTCAATTTTATAAGGGACTGGATATACAGGTTATATTCTAATTATTATTTATTCAAAAATTATTTTAGTTTTTTCTAGTTTCGTAACTATAAAAAGGATAATTTTATATTTTTGTATCCGAAATAAAATGAGTAAAATATTAATAATAAGCTTTTATAAGAAACTTTGTTTACTTATTATAAATATAAGTTAAGGTACTTTGAAATAAAAAAATGGAGACATTAATCCGTTGAATACACGATTATGATTTCCTTTTTTAAAAATCTGCTTCCATAGCGTAGAATGAAGAATATATATCAGAAATCAAAAAGCAGAAGAAAAAATCTTGTCCTTTAAGAAAAATTTCTGATTTTTAAGCCAAAAGTATTGTTAAACTCTATAGCAATAATGCGAAATTTCAATTATCAACTTAACAGCTGTACAGGAAAATCGATATTAAAATTTAATTTCTCTTGATTTCTGAATTATACTTATCAAGTTTTTATTACTATAAAATATAAATTAATTTTCCTTTTATATTACTCTTAGTAACTGTATTATTTTCGGTAATGTATTATTTCAACAAATTACTTCATGGAATATATATATATAGCCCAGAAAAGTAACAAAGCTTATGTTAAATTCTTAAATGAATGATTTTTATTAATAATTGTTCATATCAATGCTATTATTGCAAAATATAGTTCTTTCAGGAAAATGATTCAAAGTCAAACTTAGGTAACTTTTATGACAACAATAGATTAGGAAATATAATAGTTCTCTTAATAGAAGCGTAACACAAAATAAGCCCAGAAGAGTTGACCGGAAAGATTTCGGTACTGTCAGGAAAGTAATGATATGAAAGAAAATGTTAGAATGCTTTCGGTGCATTTGGTGACATGTGTTTAGTAAATGCTGGGTATTCTTAGACAAGGATTATTCTTTCTTGTTCATTATAATACTGTTGAGAAAAAAATAAATGTTTACTGGGAGGAAAAAAAATGCATGATAATTTAAATATTTACTTTCTCACTCATATTTTAATGAAATGCTTTTGATGATGAAAATAATTCAATTTAACGATAGTAAATATTTTAATAATACATAGGTATTGTAATAATTATTTTCAGGAACTGCTTAAAAAAGAAAAGATATTATAATTTAAGGAAGTTTTTATCTTCATCCAAACCTCTGCATTCAGAAAAAAATGTTATAAAGGATTTATATAATTTTACACTATACAGTGATGTGCTAAAATACATATGATTGTTCATAGGATCTCTAGTTTTGTCTGATGAAAAGTGCAGAAACTAGATGATTTATGAAGTCGTCGAATACCCATTATGAAATATTTAACCATGCAAGTTTGATTATCGCGTATAGGTATGAAATTATAGCAGGAGTAGAGGATTTTGTGACCAAATTTATTTTTTTTACAATTTACCAAGTATTTTCGAGGGGAATCATTTTAGTGTTTAAAGAAGTCAAGTCATTCCTCAAAACAGTTCAGAATGTTTTTCAAACCAAAACGAATTATTTTGGTAAGGTTGTATGTGTGATGTTTAGTCAGAGAAATTACCATCTTTGTTTGGGTATAAGTAATAATATATATATATATATATATATATATATATATATATATATATATATATATATATATATATATATATATATATATATATATATATATATATATATATATATATATATATATATATATACATATATATTCATAATCTCAACAGAAATATTGCACGGCGTGTTGTAAGTTAAGACTCAAGACTCTTTAGAGAGAATCGGTCTTCTACTGTATTCATCTGCGCCAGTTTTCATTGCACAATAATAGTATTCAAGGAATATCCCACACCAAGAACTGCTGTAATTTGTCGGTTATTCGTTACTGCTTTTACTAATTAAGAAGAAACACAATAATAACAATCACAATAAGCTTTCTCATAGTTAATAATGTCTCTTCTCGTACAAATAAATCAAAATCAGATATTGCTGATAATATGGAGTATAACTTTTTCATTATAAATTATTTTTTAATTATATATTTTTTCATGGAGGCAATGCATTTTATTTTTGACAACAAAATCTTTCATAGGGATTTACTAGATGATTCTGTCACAGAGAAATGTCTTTTGCGTGAACTGATTTTAGATCAATTTTAATTTAAAGTTGTTTTGTATAGATCACTCTAGAAAGGTTTTATTTAATTTCAATAATGATAACAATGTTTTTTAAAAAAGACAAATATTAAACTCTTGAGAACATTTTTATAGTTTTTACAAATAATCAAAGATTTCAAATAAAATAAATACTTGCTAAATATTTGCTCTCTGGTTATTTTTTGAGTACAGAATTAAGTTTATTTTTTGTATTCCTTTAAAAATATATAAGAACAAATAGAAATACATAAATAAGTTCGAAATTATCAATCAAATAAAATAATTTTATTTATTTTAAATCCTTAAAACTCGTACGTTAAGATTTTAAAACAAATAATACTGAATATACATAAGTAAATTCGATTAAATAAAAACATAATATTATTCCTTATTTCACGCTTAATTTATGGAGATATTAATCATAATATTATTCGAAATATATGTTCGAGTTAAATTCATTATTTTCTAAAATATGTAAACTAAAAAAATTTAAAAAAATTCAAAATAAAAAAAACTTAAATTTTATTATAGTAAGTATTAGAATGAATGAGATAACAATTATGGTAAATAAAAATTAATAATTTTGACTTCTCCTTAATTGAATCCTTGTCCTTTTATAATATTGTTCAAAACAACCCCAAAATATTTAATTTTAAAGCATAATAAATACTTTTGCACTTCCATTTTTTTTTTCAAAATTTGGAGTATTCTGCTTGTACCCTTTAAGAATATCCTTAAATCATGCACTGCTGACAGATAAACATCAAGCATGTTTGTTAACATAAAATGTTTCACATTATTTTTGTAAATTTTTCAAGCCTTTAGCAACTAACGTTTTCAATGACACTCAAGGTAAAGGAGAGAGAGAGAGAGAGAGAAAATTCATCCATAAAGTTAAAAAAAAAATCATTTTTATCCATTCATTGTATCACAGCTTTTAAAATGTGAAAGTCAACTATCATGATGAAATAAGAAATTTGAAACCCGCAAGAGTGTAATTGTATGTTAACAGACGTTTTTCTGTTTTCTTCGCACAGTTTACAATCCATATTTCTTGGAATGTATATTAAATCAATATTTTCACTGGCGGCAAATGCTTTCCAATACGGAATGGAGTTCCTTTAAAAGCTAAATCCTATCAACGTCCCCTCTTCGTGAAAATCATAACTTTAGAAACATATACCATTAATTTTGACTGAAATGAGAGACTTTTTGTCAAAAAGCATCTCATTTTTCTATTTTATATCATTTTACATCCATTTACAAATAATATCTTTGAAAAACAAAAAATATAAATTTATTTCCAAATCAGTTTACTTGTTTTTATAAATTTAGTTACGTCAAGGATATTAATAGCATGTATATAATTTGAGTGAGAAATATTTTTTTATATGTTTATGTGTAATTCATCTTAAAAACAATTTAACGAGGAACAGTATAAATTTTCTCTTGGGAAGTTAATCAAATTAATTTCTAGGCTTAAATTTAATGAATACATTTACTTTTTAATACATTTTCAATATCACTTTGAGATAGTTTGATTTATTTCCCCTGATATATTCCTATTTAGCCAAAAATTTGCAATGAATTCAATATTTATTTTAATTTTTTTATTTTTTCTAACTCTTTCACTCCTCATGAAATCTCTAGTCAATTAAAATACAGATGAAATATACATTTACAAATAAAACAAAATGTTTTCCAAAAATAAATTAAAAATAAACTACAGATTATTTAATTTAACATAATATTTCTATATAAGTAGATTATCTTAAAAATGCACCAAAATTAAGGACGAAATTATGAAGTGAAGCCAAAATTTACGAAGTAATTTTTATTTCAATACGATTAAATCTTAATAATTTCAACAATATTGATTGTGATATGTTTGATATTTAAATTATAAATATATAATCTCTAAAAATGTGTGTATTACTTTTCTTATGTTTATAATCTGAAGAATATTTATTATTCCTCGTAACTTTATCATTTAATGCCATATAATCTTAAAAAATTGTGTTCTACTTAAGAAATCTCAAAATTTGAAAAAAAAACAATATTTTTAATATGGCAAAATTTCCTATTTTCTATAGTAAGCACTCATTGATTGATATGTATTACGTTATTATTAACAGATATTTTGCTAGTTTTTAAACATCAATGCCTAAAGTCGTCTTTAGATTACAATATGTAAATATCGTAAAAGAAGTAGCATCATGTAAGATGTGTATAAATGAGTAGTGACTGTCACAATTTTCACTTAGGTAATTTATATGAAAGCATTCTGACGTGCTTATGGCTGAATAATGTTTCTAATTTTGAATGCAGTATATTAGTCTTAAAGCAGAAGCGATATTACTAATTAATTAAATTTAATAGCGTTTAATAGGTACATCATTTAATAATGCTTACCATTTTGGATATTATATAAAAATTCAACATTCTTATATTTATATTTTGAAAATATAATTTCAATCCTTATCTCTTATTCCTCATTACTCAACAGCCTACCGCGCGTATACTACAATTTGATTACTTCATTTTTGATCTACAGCACTTTTTATATTTGTTATTTAGGACACATATAAATGACTAATACCAACAATGTATGTGTACAAAAATAGTTTTTTAACAGTAAAACGACACTTCGACAGTTGATAATAATATATAATCATAACGGTATATACACCGTAATATTCATGAGAACAGTTTAGAGAAACTGTCGCTTTTGGAGAAGCTTAGCAAATTTGGACATAGTCTCAACTAACAATAATTATTAACGTAGAAAGCTCATTAGATACGAGTTCAAACATATAGGACAGTGAAATTTGCCACTGAAACTAGAAATTTGCCATAGCAGCAGAAGACCAGTTTGAGGGCATTTACTGTCAATATATAATCTGTACCAGTGCCTTTGCAAAAGTTTATTGAACCGAACCACTACTTAATTAAATTAGTTAAGGTGTCGTAAATGCCCAAGATGACTGCGATCTCATATGAGTTGTTATCTGTGCATGTTTCTGTCATGTCATAGGAGTTACTGTTTTAGTTGATTAAGCTGATGGTAAAGTTGGTGTGATTGGCCAAAGACCTATGAAACCATGGAAGAAAGCATTGTCAACAAAGTACTGTGACGGCTCCATGATGATATTAATTGCTTTTACAAGCTTCGGATCAATTCTTTGGACCAACTGAACCAATTAATGACTGGAAATATTTATATTAAGTTAGGTGAAGATCATTTGCTGTTGATCAGGTTTTCCTGTAAAGGAAGTAACATTGAAATTTGTTAAAATGATTATAAAGCATGTCACCAGGATGTAGATCAACAGACTTAAAACTTATTGAAGGTATATGTGGCTTGGCAGAAAGGGGAGTTTTTACGCAAAATTCTATATCTTCAACAATTTGGCCACTGTTAACGACAGAAGAAGCAAAAAGAATGAATATTTCGTTAAGACAATTCCAGTGATGTATTGAATCAACGTCATATCCATTAGTTGTATTCCATAAAGCAAAAATATGTCCTATTATATCATTATATGTTTCATAACGTTTTGGGCTTCAGCGTGCTTTGAGAGATTTCAGTGAAATAGTAATTTTGCTTACTCTTTTATAATTCCCAAGTATAAGATTGGTATTCAATGAAGACAAACATATTTGTATCGCACCATTCTTAAGCAAAAATTGGAAAGTATCACTATAGGAGCACAAATATAAGAAACATCTACTAAACCTTTCAAATGAAACAAGTAATTAAATTTTTTTTCAATAGAAGTTAAAATAAAATAATCCAAAATATGTTTTACAAATGCGTCGAAAATAATCGAATTATTCATTGTAATTATTCACTTTTTTAAATTTTACTATTTTAAAAAACAATTTCTATTATGTACACTTTTCAGCATTCCTTATTTTTACAAGAAAAATCTATGAAGATCTTTCATGTCCGAGATTTAAAAACACCAATGAAGTTTTGAGAAATTTATCATATAAAAAGCTTAGAAAGAGTTGTCACCTTTCAACATACTGACGTTTTTATTTTTAATTTCTAAAGATAAAATGCATTTTTCCAGAAATATTGAGATTTGTCGCGAATGTTTTTTCGTTTTCCTTTATGTAGTTTTATATTAGGAAATCCAACTCTTTTTATTTTTCTCTGGCGTTTATTATACATTTAAACCATTGAAAGCATTTTGTTACATCATATATCTTGCAAAAAAATTTGCTAAAAATAAATTTTCCGTGTGCATTTGCTTAAATTTCTATAAAAGTTAAATTCTAATTATTTAATCATTTAAGACAGGCATTATGTTTTATAATATATTAAATAAATTTCCTAAAAATAAATTAAAAAGAGTAAATTTCCTTCTTTTCCATTCATTTTTAAGGCTTATAATTTTTCAATTATTGAAAAAAGTGCTACTTATTATTTCAATTGTTAGCGTTGTGTTATTAATAATAATTAGAAAATAAAATGAGTAAAACGGTTGCACAACAAAAACATTATATTTATTTTCTTATAAACTACACTTTGTTGCCTAAATAAATATCAGAAATGTTAACAAAATTTTAAAACAATATTTTTCCTTATTGCATTTGAAATAAAAGAATGTTTAGTAAGGAAAGAAACTTAGAGAGATTTTATGTATATATATATATATATATATATATATATATATATATATATATATATATATATATATATATATATATATATATATATATATATATATATATATATATATATATATATATATATATATATATTGAATTTATTTATGTAAAAAATGTAAAATATTTTACTCATGATTTAATAAGCAGGGAAGCCGATAAATTTTTTGCAAATATGCAAATTTTTGTGTGATACAATTTTCTGTGAGATTATGTTTTCAATTCACCTACTTTTAAGGTAGAAATAATTGTTTATAAACTGTCCTATTTTTAAATAGATATCAAGTAACATGTTACTTATTTATATATATAATGCAAATTATGCTGAATTAAAATTTGAAATATATTTGTGACATAATCGTAAATGAAAAAATTTAATAATTCACCGAAATCAATGTATCATAAACATTAGAATTCATAATGTACGACAAATAAGACGAACAACATATTTAAATTTGTTTGTATTTTCTCATGCTCAATGATACTTACCAATTTTAAACTTACCTTTAGCTACCTTAGTTAAGCATTCGTTTTCTTGCATTACTGAAATCTATAAAAATGATACATACCTTTCTTCCCCTTGATAACAGCAGAGTTGCCATAGTCTTGATTGCAGTCTCATTTAACTTTTTTCTGATGAGTTATTGTGATTTAATTATTTAGCTGAAGGTAAATTTTTCGTTTCTGATAATTATCAACAATTCACTAACATTACCTAATATAGCATATTATTGTCATCGATTTAAAATTTATAATTTATAAAATAAATCATTTTGATTTTATAAGAAAGTATTTTAAAGCAATAAATTAACAAATATAAATCATGAATAAATAATAACTGTAAAATCATGGATAAATAATAATTGTATTGGGAATTCGGTAATCAATATGGATTTCGATTATAAGAAAAAAAACTTCATTAAAAATAATTAAAAAATGAGATTTTTTTTAACGAATATCAGCAAGTAATTTATCAAAAACCATTTTTATAGTTTCATGGAAATGAGTTAAATATTTTTGTTTAAGAAAAAGATATAACAATGATATATTTAGTTAAGATGCGGGAATGATGAGATTCCATAAAGAGAGATTGTTTGAATTAAATTACGGTATTTCTTACATAATTGGCACAAAAGTTTAAGCTTTTGTTTAGATTAAAGTCATTGAATCAGATTTCTGTATGTTTAAAATTCAGTTAAATTTTTTTGAGAATATACAAAATCCAGAGGCTTTGAATGAATTCACTGCTTTAATATCATTTACAAAGTAAAAGCAAAACTCAGTTTCACATATAATATGTAATACAAATTCAAAACACTGTTTTAGAAATAAATAACTAAATAACAATAAGAATAAAACAATATAATTAAAATAGGAAAAATTAATAACAATAGGAACAAGAAACATACCCATTACCCAGGTTAAGATAATTAACTCAACAACGCTTGGTGGTGCTCCGCGCTTTGTAGTAACATCACTATGTAGCCGATGGCGCATTTCGTCAGTGCCGAACCACTCTACAACTACAGTTTCAATGCGCTGCGATGCCAGGATTAATAGAACTGTTGAAATCAAAGAATAAAAATAATTTTTTACATGAGTGGAGATAAAACTGAATATTGGATTTAAGCCTCCATAGCTTCAACATTCAATTTCTTCTGAATGTGCATGCACTAAATGGAATACATGGTTCGTATTATTTTCAACAATCAATTATTAAAATGTTCGAATGATTTACACTTGAATTATGTTTCACTTGTTCCATTAAATTATTATACAAAACACTCTGGCACTTAAACTATATGTAGTTTGCATTATTGTTCATCTGAGCTAAAATATTTATCAAATAAAAATAATATATTTAGTTCTAGGAAAAATGCTTGCTTTAGAAATAATGTTTCTATCTATATATACATAAATTATTTTGATTTATTATTTCTTATTGCAATAAAAATATTGCTAAAATAAAGGAGTAAAGAGAGTAATAATAATTGCAATAACCATATATTTCATTATAATATTAATAGTTTAAAAATCTCGAGCATTAAAAATGCGAATATTATCAACTGTCTCTAAGTGACAGAGGCAAAAATTGAATTCTTTTAGAGTATGGGCATAGGAACTGTGTCCTCCATCAGCTGAACAAACAGAGTTAGATTTTCACAGATTTACTAAGCAGTTTTGCATTTCCTACTTCAGTTTTATCTTACAATGTCTACACTTGATGACACATCATGGACCAGTTCTGCTTACTTACTGAAAACTTTTCAATATTTTTAAAAAATAAAAAAGAGTAGATATAGAGATAATTTTCGGGTAGAGGTGCAAGGGAAACTGAATTGAATTTGGGAGCAAATGTCTTCGTTAAAGTGATGCTAGAAAAAAAACTAATTAGAAATACTAGCATTAAAATCTCGTAATTAATGCAGATACGTATAAGGGAGAAATTTTATCATTTACTGTCGATAACAACATTAGGACAAGTGTTTTGCCATCACTGTGAGATATTTAATGATAAATTTTGTAAAGAACGCTAAAGATTACATGTTAATTAAAAGTCATTCATGTCTGTTATTTTGTAAATATATGTATTTAAAATAGATTTCGTATTGCAGATAACAATAAATAAGTATTTTTAAAACATTTATTTAATTAACACAATTTTATTTATATAATAATAAATTTATTTTTCTTTATTTTGCTAATCTTAAAGTTTATGCAAAGGAATTAAAAAACATCAAAAACGCAGTTATCAATGAAAATTTTTTAAGAATAATAGTTTTTGCATCTAGATAGTTCAAAAAATATAGAATATTTTATTTATTATTGTTTATTTTTTTTCTTCACAACATTTAAAAAGTTGTTTTAAATATTTGATATTTTGGTATACTTAAATAAGTTAACGTGGCTTCTGAAGAAAAATTTGGGAACGTCTTATAAGTTGCCGCATTATTTTGATTTATTATTCCATAATCTTAATTTTTAAACTATTAATGTTGAAGAAAATTTTTATGTAATTTATAATTTATTTTCAAATTATTTAGTACGTATTTAAATCTCTGAGAATTTATTAAATAATTATATAATAATTAAATATAATAATTATAAAATAAGTCAAAACAAAAGTACACGCAAAAGCAAAATATTTATATAATTTGTCATTTTCCAAAAATTTCAACTGTAATTAAAAAGTTTTTACAGTAATAACCCACCTTAAGTTATTGTTAAAAGTATGGATTGAAAATTTAAGGAAGCATATTGTAAATATTTTTACTACAAAAAAGAAAATAGGGCTGCAAAGAATACAATACTGAGACAACATCTATTTTTTCACATCAGAATTAGAAAATGTAACTTATGTATGCAACTTACTTAAACTAAACATCATATTGACATTCTGAAGAATAAAAGTTTATCATTTAAAATTTTGAATTTTACATATCATCAGCTTCTCTAAAATTGCTTTGCTTTATCACAGAAAAAAATATAGTAGTTCGTAAAAAAATCTTTTTAGAATGCAGAATTTTGCGAGTGGCAGTTTTCAAACTACAAATCAATTTCTATTACCAAAAGATTATTTTATTCTATTTTGTAACTTTTTGTAATATATTAACATTTAATAAAATTTCGGTTATGTAAACGATTGAGGAGCAGTGTTATCACAATTCATTCAAAATATTTTACTGTTCACATTTTAAATTTGAGTAAAGATCTAACATAATTACTATTTTTCTAAAAATGTTCATTTAAAAAATTGTAATTTAGAAAAATTCCCTTTATGTCAAATTACGAAAAAATATATCTGAAAACATTTGATGACATATTAAATTAGTTTTGCTTTGATTACAGAGAGCAACTTTAAGCTTATAAAAAAGGATGTAATGCAAAAAATATATCATATTTATTGAATTTATATTTTTTACTTTTCAATTTTGTTGAAATTTATGTTACATATTTAATTTATGTTATTTAAAACATTATACTTATTAAATATATGTTTTTCTAAGTAAATTTTTTGGTTAATTTTAGGGGATAATAAATGATTTTTATGAGCACATAAAACGGCTGTAAAAAGTGTAACAATAATGAAAAGAATTCAAGAGACAAATTCAATTGTCCATAAATTTAACAGCATATTAAAAACAAAGTAATAGAAACATTTAATTTAAAATTAATTTGGAATTCATGTTAAATACGTATACTATGTTGATTTTTTCATTGCTGTCTTTCAGTTTTACCTTAAATTACAAAAGCAGTTCTAAATCTTTGAGATATTCTTTGGTATTATGATATAAATATAGAATTATGTGCATAAATGCACTTAACTACTATGTTTCACAAAAACGCGTATTCAGTATAGATCCATAAACATTATTTTTCCTTAGAAAATTTATTTGTTAAAATAGGAATTAGGAGTGAAAATAAAAATATGTATCAGGAGATACCAAGCACCGTTGGATTCCTTTTTTATCAATTATCATTTATCTCAACTGAAAACTTAAATCGATACAGTACATCTGAGCTTTACTTAAAAAATTTAGAACTCAGAATGTTTTTAGATTAATGTAATGTTTCTATGAAGAAAACTGAATGCTGATAAATTTTAAATAAAAATTTCTTATAATATTTTCATTAGTTTATTATATGTTAAATTTGAAAATCACTCTTTATTGATATTCAAATACATTTAAAAAAGTATCTATTTATGTTTTTTAAATGTTTATTTTATAATAAATCATTACACTGCTCTCTCTATTTTTAATTTAAATTATTAAACATAAATTTAAATAATTGTTTGTGAATTAATTTATATATAAACTATTTTTATATTTTAAATCACCAGGTTTTTTAAAAATATTTGTGCATATACAGCCAAATAAATTGAATACAATATATATATATATATATATATATATATATATATATATATATATATATATATATATATATATATATATATATATATATATATATATATATATATAAGAAAATAATGCAATTTATGTGGTGGTAAAGTTTTGACAAAAGAAATCATAAATTTTTCTTTATTGTGTGTTGAATTTTATTGCAATAGTTGCTATTAAAAGGAATTAAATTTTTTTAGCTTTTATTACAAACTGATTTATTAAAGATGATACCGTTAAAAAAATTTCGAATATATTTTTGAAGTAAATAAGTAAATCGTATGTATAAACGAAATTAAGAATGAACAGTATCGAATATGAAGAAATCAATAGGTAGAATAAAGGTATTAGTAATGTAATTAGTTCATATTATAGTTTTTATTATTGAAAATTAATTTCATATTTTTTTACAATAAATCAACACGAATAAGGTTATTTTGATTTTTTGTTTATTTTTATGTGTACTATTTTTATTACATTTTTGATATAATTATTTAAACTTTTGTAAATTTGTGAACTCTTAACATAAAACATAAGATTTTATTTGTGATTAAGTTGATCTGAGTGGAAAAATTACCATATAATTTTGTAACCTTGTGGCATATCATAAAAATATATACCCAACGTTATAAATTGACTCAAAAATATTTTCGGCGTAAATTATTATGTTATACATTATATGATTAAAATTAGGAAAACTGATTATTACAGAATTTTGAAAAAGTATTGGAGATAAGTGTTCTTTTTCCTTAATAAAATGAAGTTTAATCTAAATCGGTGAATTTATCTATTATTTTCTGACTGTATTCGTACATTAAGTGGCTTAATCCTATGTTTGATGTCATTTTCTAAAGAACCAGATGTTCAGCTTAGTAAATAAATAATGGTAGTAAAACTGGAGAACACATATATATGCACTATATCACATAATTTTTTTGTCATATAATACAGTTGATTGGGTTGAAACTGTAGTGTATACGTATTATATTTATATTCTATTTAGATTATACTTAGAAAATAACTATAGTATTTTCCTGAAATTTTTCATCGTTGTACATTGGGTTTAATTTTGTTTCGGACTTTCTATTTGTTTCAGTTTTTAATATTTGTAACTCCTTAATGGTAAGATTTTGATGATAAGCGTTTTTACGTTGATTTCAAGAATTTTATTTCCTAATAGTGTTACATTTTATATCAAATTTTTTGCATAAATTTTGTAAATGTTTGATTAAAGCGATAACAAAAAATGAACAAGATTAACAAAACAAGGTAAGATTAAAAAGACGTTTTTAACAAAATCTATATTAACGTTTTAAATACATTAAAAAATTTTTCACGCTATTAATTTATCAGAGAAATATATTTAGCTGAGTGAATATTATGAGAATATATTTAATACACACCTACACAACTTCATATTCCCAAAAATATTTTTGCTTAACATTTAAAAACTCGGCATGGATTCAAAAACAGTATTTTTATTTTCAGATTAAAATTTCAAATTATTATTGAATCCTTCATTTTATATCTAGAATTAATTCAGAATTATTTTTAAAAAATTAGTGTAGTTAATATGTATAAAACAATAAAATCTTTTTAATATTAATAGATTTATGTGCATGTTTTCTTATTTTAGTATAATTTCTAAGTAAAGTCGTTACCAAATGCAGCAACGAAGATTTTTTATTAATATACGTATAAAATGGCAATTATAATTTGAAACACACAATGTAGATTATTTTAAAATTAATGATTATTATATTTATATATTTCAAATCAGTGATTTTCTTGTTACAATAGTTATATTTAACCATTTTAAAATATTTAAATTAAAATATAATTGAAATTTTTATTTTTAATTTATTTAATAATTTGCACGATAAAATGTTTCACTGCTTATTTTTAATACAAATACTATCTCACCATAAGATATGAAGACGTTGAAAACAAAAATCAGTTCTACATTACTTTTTTTTTATTGAAAAATACTGAATATTTGAATGATTAAAATACTACTCTCCATTTTCTGACAAATATAATTTAACGAGATGTTTCCTTACTTTTGCAAGTAATTTCTAATGTTTTATTATTTTATTTTTAGATGTTATTTATTAACTGAAAATTCTCAAAGGTGAATATATTTATGACAAGTCAAGGAAAAGATTAGTTTCCTGTTACGAGAAATACGTAGTTAATTAAAACTATTGATTATTTCGTTTGGTATTTGTCAATGTTTAGTGAAGTACTTATCATACATACCTACATGTTTTCAAAGATATTTACTTCTTTATAAGTATATTCAGTTAAAAATTAATTTATGACTTTGCATGTCATGCTTATGGGAGCAAATCAAATTTGTAAAATCAAATTTAACCAACATGTTTTACAAATATCAATTAGTTTAATAAACTAAAATATTTTATTTTTATCTTCTTAGTTTACTTTAAAATCAAAATATGTTTTTTTTCTGATCTATAAACTTTGTATTATTTTACCTGAAAAGTTTTGACACAACATGATTTAAAAATCACAAAAGAAAATTCATAAATGAAAATGGTAATTACATAGAAAACCCTTTATATTGTTAAATGAGGAATCATCAATTTATTAAAAGTTAGGAATAAAATTTAGTCAGAGAAAAGGACAGTAACTCCACAACTCCACAAGAAAAAGGACAAGTTCATTACCTAAAAATATTTTATCAGTTTTATATTTTCAGTGTATTGCATTATAAGTGAATTTTAAAACACCTATCGGCAATTTATCAAACACTTGTTATAAAAAGTATCAATGAAAATTATTCGAAAAGTATAATCAATGAAATGGACTTTCTGTGATTATGTGATAAGAAGTTCAGAATCATAAAATTATCTCATAAGAAAAAAAATAAAATTCATGATAATAAATAGAAAGGTTATTTCGAAATTTAAAATCATTTAGATCATTATAACAAGGATGTTGACACACCAAACTTTTTTCCTATTCAAAGTACATTTAATAGGAATTAAAATTCAAATATAATTCCTGTTTACAGAGTAGAATGATGACAAATGACATTTTTAGAGTTTAAATTGAAAAGATTGATTTGATATCATGGAGGTTGAAGAATAGTGTCAACAAATTACAACTCAAATACATATTTATAACCAATCTTGTGTTCAATGTTGTTCTAGAAAAATAACTCAGTGTTATGAAACTGAAATTTAAAGTATTCTCAAAGATTTATTGGAACAAAAATGTGCCGAATTGGTGACTTCAAAAATTCAATTCCTTTTTTTGTTGTAGGGTTTATGTTTTAAACCTTAATCAAAATTTAGTGCGTAAAAATTAGATTTTAAATTTACATGTAGAAAATCTTAATGAGTTTAATATTGTGATTATTCTCTTGTATTTTGATAATGAGTCATATTGCGTTGATAGATACATTTCATCTGCGCAATTTTGTCACCTAGACTCCAAATTTGGAATATTGAACTCCTGAAGCGTTAACATGTCTCAATTTATTAATTTTATCCATTATGACAATTTAAAATAATTTTCTGAACACTGAAATTAATTGAAGTTGATAAGTCGATAACAATATTTTTTTTACGAACGAGTTATATTTCAACATTTAAAATTTGTTTAAATGTGTACTGAGAATCACATTTTCAAATTGTCATTTTAAAAATATATAAATAAATTCCTATTTCACCCATTCATAAGAGAATTATTAAAAACTTAAGCTCAACTCAAAACCCTCAGTTATTAATGATTGTCCATGCATTTACTGCTGGATTAACTTTTGCTGCTTGCATATTTTGGAATTTAACGGTATAAAATTTGATACTGATGCTGTGTATCCGTCAATTATTGGTCTTGATGTGCAACATTTTTGAGTGAAAGAATCTGATCGTATGAATCTATACTCAATTTTTATTTGATTTGCCGATAATGGTAATTTTTTCCTCCCGAAAAAAAGTATTATCTGCATGAAAATAGTCTACAAATGTGCCGTTTGTATGAAGGTTTGGACTATACTATTAAGAAATGGACCCAAGATCTAAATATAACCAGTAAATATATATCATTATCGACTAAAACAATCAATGTTTTCTGATAAAATTCTAAGAAAATACTAGAAAATAGTCATAAATACTATCGGAAGAATCGTCGTAACTAGTTTTCGATATCGATTAACATCTGCCACTCTAATTAATTCACCGCATTGGGATGCAGGAATTAACTGGTTTTCTGCAGAAGAAAAGCTATATATATATATATATATATATATATATATATATATATATATATATATATATATATATATATATATATATATATATATATATATATATATATATATATATACTTTTTTTATAAAAAAATAATTATTTTATGTGCAATTTTAAGTTTAAAAACTAGCTTTAAATTTAAAAATAAAATAAAATTGTTTCAAAGCTCGAAAATACTTTAGATAAAGAAGTATAATACGATAAGATTGATATCATTTTAAAATTAATTCATTAATTTTATTTCTTATGAGATTTCATAATAACTTATATTAAATTTAGGGTTTTCATAAATAGTTTTTTGAAGTATCGCAAAGCAGAATGTGAATTCAATTTCGGGTAAAGTATAATATTGATGAAAAAAATCGGGAGAAATGTATGCTATTATAACCAAATTGACTGCAATGGATTGTAATAAAAACTGTTCTATGTGTGGATGTCAACAAAAACTATTATTCATATGTAGGCATTGCAAGTTGTAATGCTTAAAGATGAAAACTGGGAGAAATTTACACAATTAAGGAGACTAAATTTCAGAAGAAATGATCAATATTAATTTCCATTACGTCGTTGGTTTCTTTCTAAAAAAATATTAACAATTTACTAATATGATCTTTATGAAAAAACTTCACATTGGAGGTGATTCATTTAGTTATTAATTAAATATTTGGAAACTCCAAGAAACACTTATGCTTGAAAATATTAACAAAATCTAGGTAATAGTTTTATTTTTTAAGAAAACTCAATTTGAAATTTGAGACAGTAAATGTTATTCAAAGGAAAGTTGAAATAGAAAGTGTCAAATGTCTAATTATTTTTTAAAATTTGAATTAATATTGCATTAACGCAATTTTAACACACATTACATAGTTCGAATGACTTGCTTATAAATTAAAATGATATTCTTAGTATTATCTAAAATTTTTATAAGCACTCCTACCTACTACACTTGAGGAATTGAAGATTTCAATTATTTTTTGGGTCACTTTAATTACACTTTAATCTATGTATTTGCGTTTTACCCTTATCAAATTTTAAATTTCAGGAATGATATTCGTAATTGAAGCCAACAAATTCCTACAAATATTTATTTTTTTTGTCAAACAGCTATATATTTTTAAACAACAGGGATATGAATATGATTGCGACTTTTAAATATTATGTTACTTAGTTCTTAATACAGATATTCTGTGTTTTATAATTTTTTATTTCTATTACCCAAACAATGCGATAGTTTATATTTTGATATAATTTTGCGCGCAATATCAAAAAATTTTCAAATATTCAAATATGTAAGAATTGTGAAGTATATTTGCTCATAATTTTTAAATATATATGTAAATATTAACAATTATTTTAATGTGATCTGCAAACCTAATTCAATTTTATTGCTTACAAACAAGAGTGTAAAATATAAAAATTAGATTAAAATATATTGATTATAACTAAGTTACACCAAAAAAATTACAATATAGAGCAGTATTTTTATCTCATTTACATCATTTTTGTTATAATAAAAACTTGGAATATGTGTTCATGTGATGATGGTTGTCTTTATTAAGAAAAATAATTAATTATATCTATGTTTAGTCAGCTAATATAAGCACTCATATTTTAAATTTCAATTAAAATCTAGAGAAACTATAAAAATTTTTGATTTATATAAATCTTTCAGAAAATTGATTCTTTTGTTCAAAATAGATTCCAATAAATATCATATTTTATTCATTTTGAGTATGTTCTCGCATTATTTGATTTTTAAATATTTTTGATATAATTTTATGAAAGTGATTCCTATAAACATGGGCACAGATTTTTCAAGACATATGGCGCTGTAAATCGTGCTATACTCTCAGACACATATATATATATATATATATATATATATATATATATATATATATATATATATATATATATATATATATATATATATATATATATATATATTAGAAAAATTTATAAAAATATTAATATTTAAAAGAACATGTAGGTTGTAATGTAATATAGAATCTACGTTTAAACTGTATTGTATTATAATAGTAATTTAATTTTTATCCAAGTTATGTGCAAATGCGATAATGAAAGAATATTTATATTGCTATAACTGTAATGCTATACAAAGTTTTATTTTTTAAACTTTACAAAAAATAGCTTTTATAAGTAGAAATATTTTTGTAATTTTCTAACTTTAAATAATACATTCTTTTAGGCAGTTTATAAAATTTAATAAATACACGCACACACACTAGTAGATATTATAAACCAATTTAGTTAGAAATTCCAATTAATGTTTCATCCAGCTTTATGTTTGAATATTTAATGTGTTAATGAAATATTTAATGTTAATTTATTTCCCTAAGATTTTTTTTAAAAAAATGCACTTGATTTCCACATGCATGAGGATAGTTCTGTAATAATGATAACAAAGGTACGATACTTTTTTTTGTTACTTGTAATTAGAAATTTTGAGCTATTCAATAAAATTAATTATGATAAATTATTAAAGAATTATTAAATAAATAACACATCGATTTTATGCAGAAATGGAATATTTAAAAGCTATCGCTATGAAGCCCAATATGAGAATGAAAGTTCTTGTTTCAAAAAGGTTATAAAATATATATAAATGAAAATATATTAATTTTGTTCAGTGATGGTAGCCTCCCTGTCCAGACCAGGTCCATGATGTGAGAAATCTCTCTCCTCTTATATAATCAATTGTTTATTTTGAATGATGAGCATAATTCAAACATGATAGAAGGGAATTAAAAAACTTAATAAAATATCCTTTTAAACTGTGATTTAATTTAAATTGCTGACATTTCGTTCAATAGTCCCTTTCATAAATTTTATCCTTACACTGGTTTAATTTAATTTAATTTAAAATTATATTTATCTCATTTGTTAATGTGAAGTTAAAGATATTTACTAGATATTGTTTTTCTATTCTTACTGAATTTATATTCCAAGAACCACATGTTAACAGTAGGAAGAAAATTGAATTTGAGCTCAACTACATCGATTTTAATATCATTATTCGCTTAAACGAATTAAAATCGTAAATAGTTCATTTCCTTGGAAGTTTTGCATTTTTCATTATAAGTGCCTATTTCAAACAATACATTTATTTTAGCAATAAGCAAATAATAGCTGATATTTCTTAAAAAAACTATGTTCAAATTAATGTTGAATGAAATGTAATATTGCAATAAATTTTAAATACCGATATCTTTTCACTGCTTTGGTTGACAAATCAATAGTGGAAGGAGAAGAAATAATTCTGTTCAATTATTCTTTTGAAAAAAGCACTGATTCTAATGTACTCAAAAAACTGAATTTAGTCCATTAATTTAATTATATTATCGAAATCCACGAGATGCATTAAATTGGTCAGTGCTGTGTAATGCATATAATTTAAATATAATTAAACTTTACTGGGGGCGTTTTTCTTTTACCCATTGCTATTAACTTAAATTGTTAACATCATTTTGTTTCAGCAAACTCGTTAAGGATTCTACAAAAAAAGTGCTTTCAAAAGTATTTTAACATAATTTAAACTTAAAAATCTTAAATTCATGGAATTTCAATTACTGGGAACTATTAATTTTATGCGTGTTATTTGCATTGTTGTTGTTGATCCAGCTGATGAATTCAGGCCAGATCCTTGAATCCATTGACCAATAAAAAGTCAAAAACAAGAAGAAGGCAAGAATATATTTATACCTATAGGATACCTAAACATTTTAAGATATCTTCAGCAGAAGTTGGTAGCCTTTTGGACACAAAAATGGCAATTTCAATTTTAGAAAATATAAGACATTTCAGGAGGAGCAAGATGCTGAACTTATGTCACATGAGATTATTAGAAATTGGCCTGCCTTGTGCTTACTACGTCTGTACTAGAGGCAAATAAGAAGTACCAGCCAATTTTAATATTTCAGAACATAAATTCAATCTCAGAATGAAAATAACAAAACATTAATCCCATTGTAACCAAGGCATTTTAAATCAGAAAATGCATGATGTATATATGTTTTGTATAATCATGAATATGAGTTATTTCTCAATAAAATTAATTTCAAATTTCTCTTGTCCCAATAAACTAATGAACATTTCAAAATAGTTTATTTTAAATAGTAAATATCATAAACCAGTTTAAGCTTCGATAAAAATTACCAAATAGATTACTAAAAAAAAAAAAAAAAAAAAAAAAAGAAAATATTTCTTTATAAAATTCGTAAAATAATTTGACTATGGTGAGTGATCGCAAATATATTGATCGTGCTTAAAGATAATATTAAAATATATTTTAAAAATAATTTTACCGGAAATGTTTCAGAGGATAATACAAAGAGAAAAAATATTAAATGAGTGTGTAAAAGGATATCTCACATAAAAAAGTAACGTATGAAGCTGAATGACAAATGAACTTGATGAAAGGTTTTCGTAATGTTCGTCCCAAATAGGATTTCGGGGCTATGATGTAGGCTGTGCAAAACACTGGAAACATGAGACCTATTCTTGTGATCTCAGCCATTTGGAGTAGGATATTTTTTCTGCGAAAGCCGGGCAAACCTTCGTACCAGATGGAGGCGAGAAGTTGTTGGACGTTTGGATGAGCACAAAACTAAAATTAAAAAATACATAAATAAATAAAAAAATTCCATGTGAGATACTTTATTTCAAAGATACAGAGCTGGTAATAATACTATTCTGTGAGTGGACTAGAATTAATTTCTATTTAAGGAAGATTCAGAATTTCTAAAATTTGATAATAACACTTTCTATTAAAGAATTGTAATAAAAAAGCTGAAATTGCTCTAGAACGTAAAATTGTACGACAAATAATAAGATTCATTACACGAAAAAAAGATTTTTTACATTTTTCATTTAAAGATTTTTAATAAAAAAATTAATTAAAATTCTTTTAAATGTTTTTTGTATAAATGGTAAAGAGAATATTTAAAAAATCAGGATTTTTCTAATGGAGTTATTAACTGTTATAGAATCTAAAATGAATTTTTTAGGGTAATTTGTTTATAAATATTTTCAGTTGATTTAAAAACTTTAAAAACGAATATGTCTTGATTACCTAAAATAATTTACATCTTTTCTCAGTCTATTTTTACATGTAAGTAACTGATATTTAAATGCATAATTTCTCTCTCAAATTCCTTATAAACTAATCTCAGATTATAATTTTTCGCAAAAAGAAGTTTTACGATTTGTTTTAATAAAAAATTACTATTTTTTCAGTCGAGGAAATAATGCAGAAAATAATATCGCTGCTTAAATAGAGAATATAAAAATATTTTATTTCGACAGATTTGTCTTTATGATTTGGATAATAATTTTTCTTTACGCATTTTTTGAAGCTTCCTAGTTCAGTTTAATAACTGAAAATTGACTTATTTCTTGAAGCTTATTTCTTTGCGGCTAATTCCTTTTCTGAAATATCTTCGCCATCATTTTTATTTATATATTTGCTTACTTAGATTTGTTGGCTTTTTTTCTACACATTTCATGAATTCGAGTTCTTCGGTATTTCATATGTACGGCTTATACAAAAAGGAAAGTATTATTTGAAGTTTATTAAAGCAAATGATTTTGGATAGTTTTTAAAGCTATTCTTCAATGTATATTTAGTTAAAAACCTAAATAAAAATTTAAAAGCTTATGAATTGAATTTTCAATACATCAATACTTCATAACAATATTTGATTTAATAAAAAAAAACAAAAGTTTGTTCTTGGTAAAATCAATTATTTAAATTGTTATTGCCCTTGCATTAACCATTTAAAATATTTTTATTGTCTTAAAAATATTTTAATGTAGTAACTTTTTCATTCTTAGGTACTGTTTTGATCACTCTGCAGATTCAATATAGCATTTTAAAGATGTTCATTTTAGTAAAGACAATTTGCCCAACAAGAAGGGCAAAATAACTCGATTTTGTTAAAAGTCACTCATAATCGTGCTTAAGAAATATAGTTTATTTTCATTTACCTTTTACATTGTTTTTATAAATTTATATTGGAGGCAGAATATTTGAGGCAGTGCGGAAAATATAAGACACAGCCAAAGATCGTTATCTTAAGTGATGATGTCACCACCAGAAAGTGTTTACTTATTTTCACTATCGCATCAAACGAGATTATGACTAATTAACTTATGCAAACATAATCAATTCGACAATCCTACCACTAATTGAATGAATTTATGTAAAACATTTCTTTTTAATATACATGCACAGGGTGTACAGTATATTTCTGTGAAGAATGTTCAAGTATACTTTAGGCTCATTTTCCTTAACTTCTGAACGCAGATTGTTATTAACATAAAAAACGTTGTTGTTACTAATGACACTTGGACAAGCGAAGATCACTATGCCTTGGCTATGCGAATTTTAAGTTAATTGGGAGCGTCTTTCGTTTCAATCAGAGCACCATGAAGGTGAAAATACGACTTTGCTCTACACACATGCCATAGGTACCCGTTTATAGGCTAGGCAACCATTCACACCTCATTCATACAAGGAAAGGACAAAGACAGGATACATAGAGAGAGAAAGTACATCCATCCTCGAACCGGGATTCGAACTCAGGGCCTCCTTATCCGCAGTCAGGCACGCTGGCCACTAGACAAGTTGGGCGGCATATAAAACGTCAATCCTTCGAATGATGGTTACGCATTACAAAACGATACAACTAGTACCAACCTTAGAGGTAAAATGAAAAGTAGAAGTGATTTAATAGTAAATTCTACCTTTCTGACAGAAATATGAACAAAAAAGAAAAAAAAATTGCATAAAATGCGAATTTTTATCCAAATTCCAGACATTTATTTACGAAATCCACATGAGTAAATAACTAGTTGTCTTACAACATATTTACCGACAGTGCTCAATCTGCTTTCTTAAGCCACAATATTCATCCGGATTCTTTAAAGAATCTCTCTGAACATTTATCAGTTTTCAAGTGAATAATTAACATATGATTGCTTTACAGCATCAGGGATTCAGCTGCAACGTTGTAAATTTAGAATTTTCCACAGATGCATTTTAATGAAGCTCTCACGAGAAAAATTCCAACTGGATGAAGTCCAGTGAGCCTGACAAGCAATCGATTCATTCACTAAGGTCAATGACGAGTTGCTGGTGAGAAATAATTGATTATTTTCTGAATGGTAGGGAGATGTGTCCTCTGGTGGGAGCCTATCTTTACATAATGGCATATCCTTGCGAATATATTGATGTGATGTTATCACAGTTTTGTAACTTTTTTTTAAAACTTAACAGTTTTGAAAGCTGTATAGAAATCATTGTGTGTTGCTATTCTTTTCTTCATATATCTATGTAAAAAATCTGCTACAACTCTTTCAATTTCGTTTTAGGACCGAGAACTTCAACATTTTACCATTATGGCCATTTTCAAGACTCTTATATCATAATTCCATTTTCTATGTCTCATTATCATTTTTATGACCATAGCCACTGGCATACAAAGGATTAATGGGATGAAACAGAACTTAAGTGGTTAAAATATATATATATATATATATATATATATATATATATATATATATATATATATATATATATATATATATATATATATATATATATATATATATATATATATATATATATATATATATATATATATATAATGTTAAATATAAAAGGTCAAAAATAAGGATTTCAATAAAATTGATTTAAATGAACTAATTTAATGTAAAGACAGGCTCTGTAACTGTTTCATATTCTTATAACAGATTTAGCTGTGAAATGTATTATCTTTATTTTTGAAAGTGACCTTATCCTACCAAACCTTCACAGAGATTTGAAGGAAACTCGTCTTAGTTGACAAAAACAAAAGCTTTTTCTATAGAGGAGTTAGGCGAAAATATCTCCTTTATTCACGTATCCCTAAATACACGAGTTACAACTGCTGATTGATCTGCAATAAGATACCTATATCCAAATATAGTACTGAGTGGGAAATTTCACAGGCGTGTGATGTGTGCTGTGTAAAGGTTAGGAAAGAGAAATCGACGGTAGTTTTAGAGAAATATATGCGAGTATAGTAATAAGACAGAAAGTAATATGATAGGTTGTTTTGTGATAGACAGCAGCTATTTTCTCACCCTGAGAGTAATAATATTCCACTACTTGCAGACAAAAGCACAACAAGCACTTTCTCGAGGATTCTTGTTTATATTTTCATATGGTTCTTGCAGTATTTATGTACACATAAATACAGTTCCATTATTAGAGGGTGAAGAGGTTCTACTATTAGAGGTATTTATTGAGTGTCATTAAAGCATAACTTAAATAGTTGAAGTATTAATATAAAATTCACGTTATTTCTTTTGAAAAGGTTAAATGATTTTGATGCAAAAATAATTGAATGCCTCAAAATTTAGTTATATATTACCATGTGAGTAAAATATAATTAAGATTTGATAATTAGTCACATGTAACACACTTTTTGTTAAAAATATGTTTACTATTAAGAAAGTGCATATACATTTGTACTTACAAGCAGCAATCAGATAATAAAAAATTCTAGTAATTTTTAGCAGGTTATTTATAAAATTATTGCAATTTATAGCTAAATGTAAGATACTACATTTTATAGTTAAAATTAAGTTTAGCGCTTAAGAAAAGAATTTTCAGATTGAAAGCTATTTATTAACGTAGATTGAGGTAAATAATGCTTAATATCAAAAAATATTCGTGAGAAATTGTACAATAGATTAAAGAATAAAACGTTTCCAGTCAAGAAATAGCTGAAATAATATAAAATTTCATCAAAATTAAAGTTATCTAAAATTGTTGACAGCCAATGCTTCTTAATTATTTCATTTGAATTCCATTTGTGAATACACTAAATTTTTTATAAATTATGATTTAATATTGTACAAAAACTCAGTTAAGATTTCTATTTATCTATCAAAGAATCTTATTTTTCTTAAAAATCTTGAATTATAATGTATCAGATATTCACGATGACATCAATAATAGAGTTGTATGTTAAAGAATCGGTAGGAAACATTCTGGATATTAAGTCATTTTTGTGGTTCGCTTTGTGTGAACTGATGGTAATGAAGCTCTCACTCTTAAGCCATTTTTGAAGCTTAACATCATCAAATTATTCTTTTGTGTATAAGAATGTAATAGTATTTTTTATTTATTAATGATTATAATTAGGATGTTTAAGAAGAATATAATTCAAAGAATTAATGAGCCCCCACTTTGTTTACAGCTTTTACAAACTATACGAGTATTAGATGACGCAAAGCCATCTGAATTTTTGATGATTGATATTTTTTTATATTTTTATTTAACTAAGTACTCCTTTTTCCACATAAATTCCCTGATAACCTCAAAATAATCTCTGTTTTGTGCGCCAGTTTCTCAGACAGTTGTTTAGTTTTATTCTAAAAACTACCCCATTCAATCCATGAATATGTCTACAGATTTCGTCAGTTGCTACTGAATGTTGCTTAATTCATTAGAAAATCATGATCTCCTTAACCTTTTTATTAATCCTTTCGTTTTCAATCTTGTCAGTAACAGCTGAAAGAGTTGTTTAATTTATCTGAGAATTATAATGTCACATAATCTTTGGATTTTTCTGTCATTTGTCGTTTCTTAGGAGCAATATCGAGTTATGTTTGACTTGATAAATATCGCCAGATGACATGATTAGACTGTCTGACCTATTTCATCCGCATCAAGTTGTCTCTGTTTGTAAAACAGCTGTGTGAATCCGATTTCAATGTCTATATATTCTGTTACTTCTTCAAAACAAATCTCCATGGCACCAGACATCTTTTTGAAGTAATCATAATACACGAAATTCCTTCATACTCACCAGCAAGAATATTTTTGTAGAATATTTTATAATTCCTCACATATTAAACGGTGAACGTGAACGCCAGCACGACTCCCTGTACCTAACCCAGGAGGGTTCTACAAGTTTGGGTGGAGTCTTCTGGAGAGAAAGAAAGAAAGAAGCATCAGTAGGGGAGCGCCAAATCTGCCTATGGTCGCGAGCTCCCAACGCAACATCTCAAATCAGAGTGGGAGGGTAGTTGCCTCACTGCTTCATTGATTCTTCTTCATTGGTTCTTGGGCTCTCATCATCGTTCAGGGATTATTAGCTCCCTGTACTCCGAGAGGAATGTCATCAGCGAGATGATTTTGGCTTTCGCTTGCGAATGGTGGATAACATTTTTCAACCATTCTATTCTCAGGTGTACTCGTAATACTAGCGTGCTCGTTGTTTGCATTTTGGCTACAATCATCCTGTTGTAATAAAGAGGCAAGGGGAGATTAGTCCTCTGATTGTTGCTCTAAGTCCATTGTTAAAAAATAGTTCCATTGGTAGCAAGAGAGAAAATGATCTAATTGGAAGGTGAGTAGTACTGGAGTCAAAAGCAAGATAATTCGGAGCACAGTGACCCAGATACCCCTCTACTCCACCCTAGCACACACCCTACACGCCCGACGCGCGGACTGACTGGGCGGACTCCCATGAGTATGTGCAACTGTTTGCTTCAATGTGCGTAAGTTAGTTTTAAATTATAATTAGTATTAACAATAAATTGGTCATAAAAATTATAAATTAGCATTTTGTGATTTTTAGTAGGTTTGTAGCTGGGATTTGTAGATTCCTGTTCCCCAATGTTCCTCTAGTACAATGCAATTAAGTTTGATAAGTAAACAGATAAGTATATATATATATACATATGTAATAATAAATATAAATTAAAAAATGATTTGGCGAAGAAATGACACTTTGCAAAAGCAGTTTTGGAGTTAACTCTTGGTAAGCAGTAGTTCAGCAAAAAGACAAGGTCCAAAAGTGGAATTGAGAATGAGAAAAATATGTTGATATAAAAAAAAATGCTACTTAAAAGTCTCGTTAGAAACGCAAGAGAAAACTATGAATTTAGAAGTTTACTCTTTGTCTCTGGGACAATTAAGAGTAGAGAAAACCACTGTTTAAAATTTAATTAATTTAGGAATTGGGCTCGGAAGTTTGGTGACTGTAGGGTTAAGAAAGAAATGAAAAAAAGGGCTTGCTTAGTTGCCAAAAAGAAAAAAAAAGTGCTTGGAAAAGATGATGCTACTGAGATACATATACTGGGGAAGTAATGAGGAAACATTGGGGAAAACAAGGAAGAATACAATTTTATGTACATTAAATTGGAAATTAACAATTTACTAATTAAAAATTTTGCAACAAAAAAAAATTTAAAAACATAGGAGTCCGCTCCGAATAATATCAATAGATTGGAGTGGATTGGTTGATAGATAAAAGTTATGGCAATTTATAAATAGAAATTGTATATATAACAGTAAAATATTTGATTATTTGACATTTTCATACGAGTTTAAAAATTTATAGAAATTGAACTATTTCACATACATTAACAATATAGACTTTTTTTTCTCTTTTTTGTAATCGTTAAGCAGCCCATTCGAATCCAATATTTATTCTAAGTCGATTGGACAATTTGAGCAAGAGTAATTAAGAAAAGATAATTAAAAAGTAAAATAAAATAAATAATTTTTGTGGAAATTTGCCAAAATATGGATTATTTATTTTTAGTAATGATCCGAGAACTCTCGATCTAATAATAAATAAAATAAAATAATAAAAAAGGTGAAAAATAAAAACCCTATTCATTGTATATTTAATGGAAAGAATATAAGTATATATTAAAAAGTAATTTTAGAGAAAGAAAAAAAAAAGAAAGAATAAAATAAAATAAGTAAATAAAATGAAATTAGGTAAACATTTCCCTATTTATTTTAAAATTTAATGGATAGTAAATCTATATATCACACAGATGTGGTTTAGCCAATATAAGATGCTTAGCAAAAGCAGTTTAGGCGTTAATTCTGTGTAAGCAGTGTTTAGCAAAAATGACAAAGACCAAAAAGTGGATTAAAAGTGGGAAAATATACTATTTTTAAAATTTTTGCTTCTTAGTGGTCTCGTTAGAAGCCCAAGGAAAATCTATGTATTTAGAAAGTAGCCCGGTGTCTCTAGGGCAGTTAGGAGACGAGATTACCATTGTTTAAAACTTAATTAATTTAGGCTATTAGGCGCGGGAGTTTGGTGACCAAAGGGTTAAGAGTTAAATAAAAATGGGGGATTTGCTTAGTTGCGAAAAGTGGACTTAAAAAACAACACTACTGCAATACATATAGCTGGGGAGAAATGAAGAACCGTTGGGGGAAAAAAGGAAAAATACAAATTATAGGTTCATTAAATTGGTAATTAAAATTTTTTTAATAGACTTTTTGTGAAAATAAAAATATATTTAGAAGCACATGAGTCTGCTCCGAATAACGTCAAAAGATTGGAATAGATTGATTAATAGATAAAAAGTTATGGCCGTTTTAAAATAAAAATTGTATATAAGACAGTAAAATATTTGATTATTTAACATATTTATACAAGTTTAAAGAATGTATAGAAATTAAACTATTTCGCATACATTATTAATATAGACATTTTTTGGATCGTTAAGAATTCCACTCCAATTTAAAATTTATTCCAAGTTGATAGGACAATTACAGCGAGAGTTATTAAGAGAAAATTACTAATGAACAAAAAATTTTGTTGAATTTTGACAAAAAATATGGATTATTTATTTTTAATAAAAGTTCGATAACTCTCGATCCAATCATCCTATCTAGTCAATCCGTATATCAAAATGTGCAGAATGAACATGCAGAGCAGAGTATTAAGTTATCTGGGCACTAACCTTTGAATTTAGCTGGACATTTTGTTGTTGAAGTCAATCAATTAGTAAAATTCCATCGGTAATTGTGATAAAAACAAGGTTTATTGGTAATTTTAATCAACTTCCTATTATGTAACAAACACAAGATTGGTGGCGGAGGAAAGAACGAAAATTTGTCTTTCTAATGGATATCACTTTGTCCTTGTGGTGAAACACTTCTGCTCGGAAGTTGGCAGCAGCAGCAGCTAGAAAAACTTTCTACCTGAACATTAGCAATACCAATCTTCTCCGAGCAATACCGAATGGTGAGCAACGGAGCACATTCACGTTTTCCCCGACGATGTGGACGGACTAATTTAGAAATCGTTTCTCTCTGAGATTTTATGTATTTACAACTTTTTAGCATTTCTTTAATCAGCAATAAAATTCAGTTAATTTCAATATATAGTGTGGGCTGCCATTATTTAAAAACCAGTTAACCTGCACACCATATCCTGATCCGAGGGTATTAATGATAATAATTGGGTTTAGAAAAAACAGAATCTTTTTGATCTGATGCATTGTAATGGCGTATCTATGGCGAACCTTCAAAGCGTCGCTTTTTCCACCATTTTAGATCCAAATGAAATTTATTCAGTATATAATTCACTAATAAAATCCGTAATTTTGGATATAGATAAGAATTTTCTATCGTGTACAGTAAAAAATTCCGCTTATTTTGGTATAGGTTTCCAACGTTTACGTTAAACAGGACACTTTATTGTAGGCAAAATGTGGGAGCATGCAATACACACGTTTTCACTCGTCCCCCTTGTAAGAGCAGACTGACTTACATTAAACGGTGAAAGTGTGACGTAAGTCTAATAGCTTTGAAGAACATCCGTTGCATTTTTTGATAAAAAAACTATTAATCGATTATAGCTTTGAATTGAAACTCATTTGAAATTAATTCAAAGCAGAATTATTAATTTTCTGAAGGAATTTCTTATATTGATAGATACAATATGAATACAATCCATTAATAGTGGGTGATTGTTTGGAAAATTTCATAGTTTGTAATCAGGATGAACAGATTTTGGCATGGCAAGTTATTTTGCAAGTAGAAGTGATTTGACTTTCAGGATTAATTAAAATAATTTATGAAAAGAGAAACAAAGTGTATTTATAACTACATTTCAAAATATTTCTTCGTTAAACTGAGTCTCATTTATCATCTTTACTATCTTAACTACATTTTAAGTTCATAAAGTAATATGCGTAGGCTGTTGGTTTTTGATTTGAAAAAAATATTTTAATGAGTGTTAAGTTATTTCGATTAGATTCCAGCTGCCTATTTTTTCTTACTAAATCTGGTAAACATAGTCAACTGCCTCAATCAGTGTGCTTAGCTTCTGTCAATCATGGTCGAGTTACGAGGTCGATACCTGATTTGGCACTCTCCTCTCCACTGTACCAGAGGAGGGATATAGATAGTATGGAACTTTTAACTAGCATATGCTTTCTGAGCATGACGGTCTTCGAGCAGCTACGGTAGTTTTTTCTTGGGGAAAAAAGGTGATTTTTTCCTGACCAGGCTAAATGGGTTTTTTGTAATGTAATTCTTTGTCATTAAATATTGTTAACGTATTTTTATTCACGATAGAATATCAAAATAATTTAATTACTTTATTGAGATCATTAATGAATAACTTTTGATTTTCTTTCATTTTCTTCTATAGTAAAGGAAAATTAATGGGCTCAATATTTCTTCGCAAGTACTAGTTTGTAATATTTAATTTATTGTAAATGCCTAGAAAAATAATTCAACATTTAAAAATTTTTACATAATTACCTTAAGATACATCTACATTAATATTAAAAACAGACACTTGAATAAGGGTAACAGCAGCTTTTTCAATAATTACATTTCTATAATATTGAAATTAATTTTAACAAGTGAATAATTTAATATAAATACTAACTTTTTACTTCTAAATGTCAATTTAAATATAGCACTTATTTCAAAATAACAATATTTTTTACTGATATAAGAAATTAAAGTAAATGAAATCTCAAGAAATGCTATATTTTATTTGAAATAAAATATTTTTTGTCGATATTTCTTAGTATTTTGTAGTTATTATATGTAAAATAAAAGAGCGTATTTAATAGTTTATTTAACTACAATAAATAAGAAAGTTGATGTAAAGCACTGCATCAGTGCATTATTACAATATTTGTTAATTTTCTACTTTTTAGAAAAATAGAAAATTAACAAATGTTGGGATTAAATTTTATAAATTAAAATTTAAAAGCGACAATATGTAACATGGAAGAGAGGGTTTTATATTAACATAGAAAGAAGTTTTACCCGAATTATTTTTTATATATATTCAGAAAAAGGATTGATTTGAAACTAATTTTTGAAATAATAAAATTTCAGATAATTATGAAATAATATAGTTTATTAAATTTACATTACAAACTTGTCACATATACTATAATAACAAAAAATAACATTAATTCCCATGAAAGAATAGTTACTATTTTAAATTTATTTTATTCCACCGAAAACTCGATCACAAAATATATTAATAAATAATGAACTTTATTATATTTTCTTAGAGATATTATCAGAAAATAAATGAAATTCGATGTTTTTAGTATAATTTTCTATTCCAGCATAAGTATTTATGCAAAATATTTTCTAAATGTTGATTCAAATAAATAGATGTCAAAAGGGTAACATGTATTTTAATTTATTTTAGACATTCTAGTAAAATAATGAATTTTTCATTCTAAAAATTATACAATGAAAAAAGAATTTAAAAATTTTTATAGTTTAATAATATTTAAAGAATGAGTCAAAATGGAGCTCAAAATTGTTGGCATAAAATTGTTAATCAGCAATATAAATCAAAATATTAACTTTTTTCTGTAATTACCGAATACAAATACTTTAAACAGAATCAAAACAAGTTCTTTTTGAAATGTTTGAAAAATATGTATTTTTAATTCTGCAAAGCTACCGATGAATATATCAGTTTTAAAATGAATGAAAATATAGATAAATGTTGAGAAATATTTAATATTTAACTAAATAAATCGAAATTTCAATTTTATGTTCATAAGTGACTCATCGCCATATAAATAGTTTTTTTTAAATATAATATGATTTAATTGAAGTTTATAAAATATTTAAAGTAATTCTTATATAAGTAATTGATTACAAATAATACGAATTCTTTATGATTATACGAACATAGTTTAATGGCAACTTTGTAACAAAGTTAATTTCAAAAAATGTTGAACAAGTAACACTGCATGTTTATTTTAGGATTTTTTTATTGCCAAAAGAGCATCACGTTATGTTATTTTTTTTAATCCGATGTAAATTAATTAAAAATGTTTGAAGGACTATTTATAACTCTTAATATTCTATAGTTTATTTATAGTTATATATCAGTTAGTAAGAGTTTATTTTTATATATTAAAGAAAAGAAAATAACACACATTATTGAAATTTAGTTCATTATTAACTTTTTCACAAGAAAGTTTTTCTTACAAATATATTTGATAGCATTAAGAAATGAAATTAATTTGCATAAAAAATAAAAATTTCCAGTGTATTGTGTTGCGCATTTTGTAATTTAAAATTAACTTTAAATTTCTATTAATTTAAAAAGAAAATTAAATTGCTTGTCCAGTGGTAGCACTTCACGCTCCCAAGCCACAGGTACGAGTCTCGATCCTCGGGCTGGATAAGTTCAACTCAGCCTTTTATCCCTTGAATGGGTGTCGATAAATTGAGTACCAAGCATGCTTGGGAACTATACACAGGGAGTTTCGCATTAGGCTGACCATCTAATTAGGTCATATGCTTCACACCCCAGGGCCTCTCGGTCAATAAAACAGAGATGAGCACTGAAGGCCTCGACCCACATGGGCTGTCATGCTACAAAGCTTAGTTTAATTTAATTGCTTGTGCAAATAATGTATTTACTTACGTCAATGTTTGTGATTTATATTTGCACATTTTTATTGATCAAATTTTGTAAAATACTTCAAACTAAATCATGTATTAGAGAATTATTTTTATTGAACATATCTTTACGACATTCTGTCAAAAGAAGATTCACTACTTGTGAATGTCTTAATATCCTGCGGAATCTCAATAAATATTCATATATTCTAATTAAGCACCCCTATCTTCTTGCCATTTTATAACTATTTAAATTTTAAACTGAATTAATCAGAAACGATAAATGAAGCCAATAGGTTTTTCATCGAAAAGAGCTAAAGTTGAATAATAATTCAGAAATACATGATACGATATTATCTAAGACATACATACTTTTTTTTGTTTGTATTTGATGGCAAGCTTCAGCCGACTGAGGTGCATGCGGTCTCCATGTTCGAATGCCGGTCCCGTAGGATCATAATTGAGCATTGCTTCCAGCTCATAGGAGCTGCGAGTGTGGTCCAACAGAGCAGTCGCAAAGTTTTGACATTGTCGTCGAAGCTCCTGAAAGGTGCATAAATAAAATAACAATGAAATATGTATGATTTTCACTTGTAATTCAATCACATTTATTGACATTTAATGGTAAAAAGAATAAATATGCATGAATTAGTACACAGTTCAATTTGCATGTCATTTATCTAGATCGTAAATATGTAAAATATATATTTTAGTAGGGAAAAATAAGTTATAAACAATTTTGTCACAACAACAAAAAAATATAGTAATTTACATGCGACGCTAAATAATTTTGCGAAACTAAAAGAAAATTTTCATCTTAGTATTATAAAATATTGTAACTAAAGAATTCAAAATAAGACTTCCAATAGTTTATTTAAACAATACTTCAAGCGTCTTACTTAATAATTCATACAATCTGGATACACCCAGACAGTTGAAAATCATTGATAAATATACAAACCTGATATAAGTACTGTTGCCATCTACAGAAACAAAACTAAAATTATATCCAAACATTTATTCAATCGTTTTAATAAGTCATTTAATAACATTCGAAATGTGTGAATGTCATAAAACTCAAACCCAAACATTTCTGAAGAAATTATAGTTATCTATTTACGATTAAAATATTGTATAAATCCCTCATAATGTTAACGATCACGTAACAGTATATCACTAAATCAGAGTAAAATTAAAATTAATTCAATTAACAGTTTTAGCTTAATTGCTTTAATTTAAAATTTACTTTGACAGAACGGTTCAGTTATCTACAAAAAATAAATGATATTTATACAAACACTATAATTTCAGTATTTCTTGATGTTTCATAATGTTTCATAAAATGTTTCATAAAATTTTAACGGAGTTATGAATCTCAAAAAGAAATTTCCAAATAATTTTGAATGAAAATTAAAATGAAACATGAATTAAGAACATTGTGTTTTACATTAATGACAGCACAAGTTTAGTGACTTGTGTAGGACAAAATTTAGTGATTATAAATCATGGTAGAATACTTGAAATTTTTTTCAATAACAAGTAAGTTAAAGTTGCTGTCAAGAAAATCAGACGAAAATTTTTATTTAATGCAATTAAACTTGAAAAAGTATTATTTGGAGTTTTTAAACCCACATGGTTTCCCTTACGAAAAATATTGTGAGCAAAAAGAATAGAATTTATTACATTTTAAAGACAAATGGAGTTCAGTTTATCACCAATACTTTGTAGAATCACCAGTGCAGTAACTATAATATATATTTTCGATACAAATCAATTTTAAAGAGCATTGTCCAAGACAGCATTGGTTCAGAATTTGAATAAGACTGCTTTAAAGAGGTTTCTTACAGTTGATCAGTAAGAAATATTGATACAAATGAAAGTATATTTTTTCAGTCGGAGACAAAGGTGGCATGGCAGCAGTAAGCATTATAACTTATGAAACAATGCATTCTCTTTGAATCACTGTATTTTGAAATAATGAAAAATACATGCATTGTAGTTTACATTGATATATAAATAATCTCATGATTTGGCTCAGTAAATAATAGTATTTTAGTGATATGATTTTAACTAATTGTTAGAATGCATGACTATATAATGTTGCAAATTTTAATTTATATATATATAGCTTTGAAGTATTTACTTTTCAAAATATTCATGAAATATAATATTGGTGACTTATTTGCTGAAAAAAATATTGCTTTTAAGTGTTATTTGCTGATTTTTGGTATTTTTTTTATTAAAAAAAGATTTCAATTGAAAGTTTTCTTTCATACACATTACCATTATAAAACATCAGATTAAATTGTTCACAACGGAGAAAAGATAATTGACGACATATTGACACAAAATTTGGATGCATTAGCTTATACAAAATTAATAATCAATAAAAAATACTTGATATCTAGAACTTGAACTGAACTTATATAAATATACCTTCTTCACATATTTTGCAAACATTATCAAATAGTTGTATTTCGTAAAATAAAGTAATAATTTTACTATTATTGTATGATGCAAAAATTAGATAGCATTGTCTCATAATTGATTAACGTCTATCACAACAAACAAAAATCTTTAGAATACTCGAGAATCCTTTCATTACCTTTGGAAAGCACGTGAGGAACCACTATCAAAGGGAAGGCGAGTGCTTCGAAGATTTAAAAATTGCCATCATTTGTTCAACAAATATGATTAGTATGACTGAGACTCTTAACCCTTTTTACTTATTCAGCATTCAGAGCATTCTGAATGTATTCCTTAGATGGAATTATTTAGATATTTTAGGGATATTTAAGAGATTCTTCAATATTTGTGTTCCATAATCTCTTTAAAGGAGAACAGAATTTCATTATGCACACAAAAAGTAAAAGTGTTAGAACTTGAAAGGAAAATTACAGGATACTTATGCTATACTATAACTTGATATATAATATCCTTGCGGCAATGTGATTACGATATGGAACTGGGACAAGTGAGATTTCACACATTCGACAAAAACGTACCAGACGTTTTTATACATTACCATAAAAAGGTTAAAATGTGATTATGTGATCAATTTTTAAGCATGAAACTTATCAACTGTTAAATTGTCTGCTATCCAAAGCCGTAGATTCATCCTTACAGGTACTAATATGATCATTCCTAAACGTCTGAAAAAGTGTCACTGTTGCTTACTTTTTCCTTATGAGTATAGTCATAATTACAAACCATCATAATAGTATATAGAATATCATCTAGCTAGTCGTAGTAATAATGCAGATGTATAAAACTGTGAAACCAGGTGATTTTAATCTCTGATAAAAATAATCTTCATATTTAGAAAACATCAAGTTAAAGCTTCAGTCATGTTTTCTGAGTTGACTGTCAACCTACACAACTACATGTGGTGTGTTATATTGCTAGTCATGACATGAATACATGTATTTATTTTCAATATAGTTGATCACTGAAAAAGGAAATCTGTTCGTGTTAGGAAAATATCTAATTAAAGCATCAATCATACCTTTCCAGTGGAGTTACGTATTTCCCCCTTTGTTACACCACAAATCTGGAGATAATTTCTTTTGATTCTTGATTATCTAGAGAAGTGGCCCTGAAGATCATCAGCAGTTCATTACATTCAAAATTCACGACCATATATGGTCGCAGAATATTTTTTTGTATACAGCTTCATATGGAAGCTGAATACAGAAAGCTGTATACATGTGTTTCTGTATACATGGAAACTGTATACAAGCATAAAAAATGTATTTCTTATATATACCAATTTTAAATTCATTTACTCATATTAATTTTTATTTAGTTTATTATTTGTAATTCAACTACTTATTTGTCATAAATATTTCTCTTAAATATATGTTACCAATATACATGCCTATTTTTTTGTCCGATTGAGTTAACTTCTTCTTTGGGCACTATTTAACTTTGACTATGATAGATGATAATATATGCAAATGAATATATAATGTATATAACATTATGAAAACTAAGTTTTTAAAATTTAAATCTATGATGATGATGAATTAAGAGAAAAATATAAAAACCAGAGTAATGTGCAAGATTTATTCCTAGTAGTAAATTAAAATATATTAAGGAAAATATTAGTGAATTAATTGTATATAATTATTCTAATTTGACTGACAATGTTAAACACATTAAGTTGCACTTTTTAATAAAATCGTTAATTTCTTTTATTAAGTAAATGAATGATTTATAGTTTGTAAATGATATAATAAAAAAGTACGAAAAAATATGCTGTTGGGGTAGATATGAAACATTAGATTATAAGTGAAAATGAGTTGATTTCATGCGTTTTGTAACACACTGTATTTATGTACCTCTATCAACCTCTTATTAGAGGTAACCAGTTGATTTTTTAGGGCAGTTTAAAAATCATTTATAAACAAAAACTGAAAAAAATTATGTACAATTTTCTGTTATGATCAATTGATTCGTTAATATCATCTAACCATTGGAAGAATATTATATGTCTAGCGTTTAAATGGCGATTTTTGGCTGATTCAGAAATATACCAGCTTCATTATGGCCACAAGAGTATCATTTCTATCAGTCAGGACATCGTAACCTCATTTTAGAAGGAAAATAAAATTTATATAAAAGAATAATCGGTGTAAGATAAGGGAAATTTATATCAGCTAGTTATTCATTTTAAATACTAAGCATAAATAATTTTTATTAATTTTGACGATTATTATAATTATTTGTAATTATTATAATTGCGATCCTTAAATAATTATAAATGTCTATTTTTAAAAAACTAATTAACTCTGTCTATAATTAATGCTAGTTAACTATTATTAAGGCTATTTTTCAGTATTAAAAGATTTTTGTTATCTTCTAATTTCAGGGAGGAATGTTTTGCTAAAATACTTTTCTCCTTTATAAACATATTATAAATTTTATGATGATGATCAGAAATTGTACATAGAGAAACTAGTAGAAAAAGTATGCACAAAATTTTCTGTGGCATTAACTAAAGATAATGGAACTGAAATAATGCTATAAATAATTTTAGTAATAATATATAATAACACTTTTAGTGAAATAAATCCAAATGGTACAATAAAAGCAAATTAAAAGCACACATTTTAAATTATTTGAAATAAAGAAACTAATTTATTTAAAAGATAAAATGCAACAGAATATTTTTATTAAGTAATATAGCAAATGTTTGGTAGTAAGGCACTGATATTGTGTTAAAATTATGGGCTAATATTTGTATAAAACATTATTATTCTAAAGACAAAAAATAGTGTTATTATATTAACACTTTTTTCACTAAGTTGAAAAGAGGATTTCTTAATGTATTAATTTTTTTTTCAGTTCAATATTTTGTTCAAGGTAATAAGTACTGTTGTATATAGTACACATTTTGTATACAATAGTGAAAACACAAATTTTTTGTGTCAAGTAAGTTCATAAAATTTTAGCTTTATTTTCCCTCTGCATTGTTTGTAGATTCTATGAAACCATCATTTATACGGTTAAGCAATCAATATTTACTCTGAAGTTTTGCTGACAATTTTTAATAATTATACTCTAAATTTTAAAAATTTGACCAAATTTTTAAAATTATGTTAGATAAAAAATTATAAATTTAAAATAAAAAAATATAAACTTATTTATCTACGTATGGATCTTTATAAATATAAACAGCCTGATTGGGACTCCCTAGGCCTTATATTGTTCCATGGCAGATATATAATAATGTCGATCTAGCACATTTAATGCCACTAAAATAATAGTTATCAGAGGAAAAATTTTGATTGCGGCAGTATTTTTATTTTAGGACTCCCCAGCGTGACCTAGTTGTTGGATAGTTCTCGATGTAGAATGACATAGGTTCAATTTCAGCTATTGTTGAACAACGGGAGATGTGTGTTGAGTATCTGCTATCCTTATGCACATATTTCAGTGTGAGTGCTTGATAGTTTTCCGGGTACCCTTTGTTTTGATACGTAGATACAGCCCACTAACTATTTGAAGTCCTCTCAAAAAGCGACACGTGTAAAATATTCAAATGCTTTACAACGTCTTTCCATTGCTAACTGAACTTTTTTTGGTTTATTTCCTTTCACTTTAATGCAAATAAATATTTATATCAACAATAAAAACATGATTCATAACAATAATTTAAAATTTTTAGTATTATTAAAAGTTTCCAAAATTTTGATTGAGCATTTTAATTCTCATTTTCGATATTTTCAAAATAGCCTGGTAAAACCAAACGTTATTGTTTTGTTCATTAATTTTTGTTGCTTATAAACTTTTGTATTTATTTTGTTCAATCTATATCACAGAAATTGTTTCTAGTTTAATTATTAGAAGCAATAGAAATAGCTCACAGCATTTTAGATAACGATATGAATGATAATTTATTAGCCAAATATACTGTCTTCGTTTTTATGATTTGTAAAAATATTGATTAAGCGCATTTTTAAATTTACATGTAATAAGAATCTTTACTTAATTATTTTATTCTGTTCTATAATGAACTAGAACTACTACTGTAAATTTGGGTTACATATTCTGTGTATATTCTAGATAGAATAGATTCTATAAGACATCGATAGGAATTATAATCACTTAGTATGTGGAGAAAAATGGTTGGATTACATTTCAAGTAAGCGGTTGTATTTTCGATTTCCTTATTAAAGGCTTTGAGTGGATAACTTATATTGTTTTACCTACTAACGGAATATCCTAGTTGATTGCTAATCACTTAGGAGATGGCTTAGCTAACGGAAATGGACACACTATTGTAAGAGTGAGACGGGGAAGTCGCTTACCACATCATCAAATATCATCCTTATCTTATAATGTCTTACGACACGTAAGATATGGGTAAAATATTAGTATCATCAGATGATTTTCTATATTTGTAGTTATTATTGTGTTCTTTTTTGTCTAACGCGCGAAGCGCTTTTGATTACTTTTTCTCCATTGTGACCTTAACATGTTACCATATTTCCTGCGGGTGGCATTTCCTGTCATTATATACATTTTTTTACTCATTCCAGTTTTTATGCTAAGAAATGGAGAATTCTATATATATCTTTGAAACATTAGATTTATAATATAAATATTTTATTTAAGAATTTTCCCTTTGTTTTATATTTTGAGGACACTCATGTTTAATTCATTATGATGCGTTTAAAGTTAAATATATTATAATATAAATTTTTATGCATACATTAAACGTTAAATATGTATCATTATTGCAAGCAATTTATGTTGAGTTCTTTGCTTAAAATTAATTTCAATCGAAATGTGTTTGAGCCTATGTTTTGCCCATTGTCTTTTGAAAACATCAGCTTTCCCTTGGTTTAAACTAAAATTTCAATACCTAAGCATTGTTAGAGTAATAGTTTCAAATTATTTTTATGTTTTCTGTTTCAAGAAGAGATCACAAAGCATTTTTAAAATGTTTTAATATTTTATGGTAAAAAAGTTGGAGTAGTTAAAAAGATTTTTCTTTTCAGAGGTTTTTGGATGATTCCAATTTATTTTGTATGTAATTAATGTTTGCTCACATTCGTACGGATTTCGTAAACTTATTTGTTACTTAAATTCATGAACTAAAATTTTACCCAGTATTTTTGCATGATTTCTTAAGAAAATATTTTCAATCTATGAGGAATTTAAATCTTTATTTTCTCTCTCTCTTTTCATATAATTATTTTTAACAATCCTCCGTAACTTTAAGCAAATGATGGCACTTTCAATTTTAGAAATTCTATAAAATAGATTTTACATTTTAATACAAAATAATATTCTATTCAGTTAAATTTCTGAAATCGGGTTTGAGTAGGCATTCATTATATTAAATATCAATATCTCGATGACCGTCTGCATAAAGGACCTATTTTAGAAATTTATTTCTATACGATTGAATAAGTATGAGCAAATTATTACTTAAAAATGTTCCCTTAACGATTCATCAGGTAGAAAGCTCTTCTAATTGCTCGTATAAGCCACTGAAAAGTTGACATGCCTGAAACAGCTGAGCGTGTACTCACTTGATATTCATTCTTGAACTCCTGTTCCATGAAGCTGAGCCTCCTGAGCTCCCAGGAGAGCTCAAAGGCAGAGAGGATCGGGTCCTTGCTGGAGAGGGCGATGAGAGACGGCGAGGCCAGGGCCCTGTAAGAGTTGATGCGCGATCTCGAGTGCCTTAAGCTATCCTCACAGCTGGACTTGACGCAATCCGTGCAGCCGCAGCGTACCTCATGGGGAGTTGGAATTCGAATGTCTAATGGAGCTTGAGAGGAGTCATTAGACAGACGATCCAGCAAGATCTTGATGATTTCATAGTTGTCACGGTGGGCGGCCAAGATCAACGGCGTGATGTCGGGAGTAAACGTCGCAATGTCCCGATCGATGGCTTCCCAGCTCTGCAAACAATAAGTAAAGATTAACTACATAAACAATGTCAACGAAATACATCTTGTGATTTTGCAACAGGAAGTGTTCATAGAATAGATATCAATGCTTGGTTACTAATACTTTTTACAAAATCATATTTTACATGCTATTGAAAAGAAGGAATAAGTTAATCGAAATATTTATAATTTCATATCGGTCAATAAAATTTTAACATAAAAATATAAAAAAAACAATTCTGGTTAAACACTGAATTTTTAAACATCATAGAGTTTTGAAAAATTTGAATAGGATAGTAATATTTGATCTTCACTGAAATTCATTTCATTAAATTCATTAAAATGAGCTATTTATATATTAAATATAAAATGCTGTTACGATTAGATAATGTGAATAATAATTAAATCTACTTTTCTTTTTAATTGTAAAATAAAACTCTAGATCATATGTATGTGCTTTATGACCAGATTAACAAACATAGTTATGGCTAAATATTATATGGTATATGTAATAGTAAAACTATTATAATTATCAGATAATTTAATTAAAACCAACATTACAGAATTTGAAACCTCACAAAACAATTTCAGCGGAGTTGTGAATGATTAAATTCAAAAATATTTATTTATTTATACTAAATTGTGCTGATGTATTTAGTTGTTATTATGAAAATAATCTGGGAATTATTATATATATATATATATATATATATATATATATATATATATATATATATATATATATATATATATATATATATATATATATATATATATATATATATATATATATATATATATATATATATATATATATATATATATATATGGAATGATTGCGCATCTTCTCAAGGATTCCTGAAGTCGTGTTAAGTTTTTCCCTGACAACCAAGATTATTACCGTGAGATCTTCAGCTGAGACTACAGGCATTTCGTATACTAAAGATTTTCTGTGTCTTCAGAAGAATGGATCCATTAGGTTGGTTTCCAATGAGCGAGAAGGTCAAGTCACAGGTCCGCCACGTCCGATCTATCATGCTAGACATGTGGCGGTCAAGATATCACAGAACGTGATGGAAAAATGAGAAATGTACAGGGGCTTTATTGTGTATAAACCATAGGTTTCTCGATGGAGGGAGAAAAATCTTCAATAAACTGTTAAGTACTTGTTCTAAGAAGATTAGGTATGTTGCGCTTACTAAACGGTCTCGCATTATGTAAGGGCCAACTAGGTAATTACTAAAAACACCTGTCCATACGTTCACAGGAAATCTCAGTATGTATTGTACTTCTAATAATTGCAGTTTTTTAAAAGGCGTATCGTCTAGTTAAGAAAGAAAAATCTGTGGTTGTTTTCAGGTATAGCAATATTATAAAAAAACTATCGTTTAATCTTGATATTTACCTACAGGCACTTTCAATCACATAATTGTTTTGTCATTCTTGATCATTAAGCTATTAAAAATCTTTAGTTTTATTGACATGTTTCTTGAAAAGCTAGCTTAGGTTTTTATATATGAATGTTTTAAATTAATATTTAAAGAAACATTTATACATGTATTATATGACTATATCTTCAAATGTAAGTTATAAATAAAAAAACCAGTACCATGTATCACATATGAGATTCACGAAAAATCTCTTAAGTTGAAATAAGGCTATCGTATATTAAAGCTAGTCATTTATTGAAGAAAATGTGTTAGGTAGAGTAAATTATTAGGGACATTAACTTGAGAGATGATATTTATTTTTCAGCTAACAGCTGGATTGGATTTCCCCTGCTCAGTACACGGAAAATAATTTATTCTCAGACTATTTTCAGTTCAAAAATATTTTGAGATCGTTAAAGCCTTAGTCAGTCTTAAAATTTCCCTCTTGAAAATTACTATATTGGAGAAACAGGAGCTCAAGGGCTTCTTTCATCAATTTACCCGGCCCAAATGTCGAAATACGATGGAAGCTTGCTGCTATCTGATTTTAAAACCGAACAATGCCATTCTATACGTAGCATTCTTTAAAACATGCATAAAGCTCACATTTTGGGACTGAAAAAGGAACTTAAATTTCCACGGAAATAGCTAGAACAAGTCATGGGCAGAAATAGCGCGTATCCAATATCTATACTTTCAAAACTTCAGAATTTAAATTGGGTGCACCGTTTGTAATTAATTTTGAAACAGGATTTAGCTTTACAATTATTTTAAGTTTATCAAAGCGTTTCAGTTTCTTTATTGTAAAAAAATGCATACTTTAATATTTTAAATCATTTTCTCAGGTAAAAAATTATATTCGAGTTATAAATCATAATCGAGTAAATACCAATTATTTATAATTTTTTATCTCTCATTTCGTTAATAAGTAACTAAGTATTTATATAAATATAAAATAAATTTCTTTGTAATAAATATTTATGGTAATTATAAAAAAATATAAGTTTTGAATAAAATATTATGAAAATAATCTTTGCGTTTAATGAATGAAAGCAGAGAATATTTTGTAAATAAGAAATTATACAAAAATCTTCCTAAAGTCTTTGAAAAAAGAAATTTAACAGTCAAAAGCAATTAAAATATAAAAATAACTCAAATGGAATTTTAAAATTATTTTTTATATTGAATTTCGAAGGATAAAATTATAATAAATCTGATGATCTAGCTTATAAGCTTAATAAAAAATAAAAAATTGCCTTATAATAAATGTTTATTTAAAAATATACTATTTAAAAATTCACATAAAAAACTGAAGTTCAATGCGTTAAAGTAATCGAACTACAGATTAACTACTAATATTCTTAAGACAAATAAGCTAAAAACCTATTTGTTTTATCGTATAAAAGGATTTCTTGTAATAAAAAGATTTTGGTGTGTGTGTGTGTGGGAAGATATTTTTCTAATACGACACACACAAATAATCTATCTTGCAATTACATTTTCATTCCCATGTATCAGAGTGAACTGGAGAATTGTGATGTCCTGAATTGGTACAACCATTAATTATTACAATATTAGCCAGATTCCTCTTGATATTATACTAAAGCAATGGTATCTATATATAACATATGTGCATGTTAAATACTTTATCACTTTATAAAAATTAGCGTTTTTGTGACCATTCTTTATGAATTAATTAAAAAATATTAAAATTTAATTCATTAAATTTTACTTATTGCTGCTAGGATTTACTAATTTTAATGCTAATTATTTAATAGACATGAATAAATTGAGGAAATATTTTTTAAATTTCAAATTTGCAATTCTTATAAGCTCTAAGTATTTTGAAGTAAATAATTTTAATTCTCTTTCTATAATGAAAATAAATTACATATTAAATGCTTAAAATTTTCTTCCTTATTTTTTAATAAAATAACTTCACTTTAATCTAAATTTGATATTAGAGTCACCTAAATGATTTCGTTGATGATTTCATACAGGTATCTTGTAAATTAAAGACAACGAGCTATGATTTTCAATTCAACAATTGGCGAGTTTAATAATTATTAATATGCGAAAGACTTTTCTTGTATCCATTATTTATTTTATTAAGAAAACAAGAATTTTATATACCACAGTGCTGTTAAATATGTATTACATTATTATGTGAGGAGTATATATTTTATAAAAAACTGTACAACGATAACTTAGGACAAAATAAATGTATCAAGAAATATTCTTCTTAGAATTTATAAACTGTTCTATCTTAGGGTGGTCATGAGAAGCTACGAACTTAGTAACAACACTTGCTCAAATGACATTCAGGTTGTGCAGAAATCAACACTATCTCTCCAGACTTGTCTCAGACCAACTATATCAAAACTTCTCCGCGTTTTATTCTTATCGGATACTGAATCAATAACTTTTCGTGACGATTCTTCAGAGGTGGAGTGAGGTGTGTCGAAGAGATGTAGAATTAGCTGAATATGAGATCGATAACCTTTACGCGATGACACATGGAAGAAAACATCGAACTTCACGTCTGGTGTGGTTCTCGAATGGTTTATAAATCTTCTTTTTCCTTCAGGGCCAAAATCGTGGTTAGCTGTTGGTGTAGTAAACAAAATATCCGATTTCCTAGTAGTAATTTTGCAAAGTTGGTATTAGCTACTTGATGTAGTAAATAATTGAAGTTAAGAAACAGAGTGTTCCAACTTCTCAATTTTAATTTTAAAAAATATAAGAATATGCATTATTAATATAAAAGTTCAAACAAATGCATTCAGCCGAATTGTTTCCTCTTTTAATGATATTATTCTGAAAAATAGTAATACATGTGGACAAAAGATTAAAACTGGAAATATCAGGAAAAATGTGTTGAAATTTATTTAGTTAAACGTTCTCGAAAAGTAGTATAATTAATTTCATTAAATATGAAATGCTTTTTTTTAAAAAAAATGTTAATATATCTTGCGTATATATATGTTTTGATAAAAATAAACAATGGAATTATTTTATTTATTTGGGATATTGTAAAACACACACAAACTAAAATATTTCTGCAGCAGAACGGAACACTTTAAATAATTAGTATCACGCAGATATATACTGTTAACAAATCTAATTAACAGTTTATGTATCCAGTTTGGTGTATAAGTCGGATTTAAAAGTTTCTAAATTCATAAATTCATTGAACCTGTTTAACTCTTGAAGAAAACGAAAATTCAATGAGGAAAATAGAATTGTAGTTAAAATGAAAATTTTTTCCTTCGATATGCTTTATATTATAAAAAGAATTTTCAAGAAAAAATTAAGGAAAGCACAACATGTGTCTTAAGAGCTTTCAATTAACAAAAATCAAATTAACTTTAATAAAAAAACGAGCTAAAAATTTAGCTCTCTAAAACAAATTTTATTTAAATATTCTGTACAAATTTAGATCAATGGCGTGAATACAAAATTTAAATTGGTAGTTGTGATTTTATTAGGGTATTTTTATATTTTTCGCACAGCGCGAAAAATATATTATAAAAATATTAAGAATTGTGTGTGTGTGTGTGTATTTATAAAGTGATGTGTGTGTATGTATGATACTACTTGTCATTATATATCGTAAATATTCTAGTAAACGTTACAAGGATAAGTAAAAAGGATACCGAAAAATTATAGGAAACACTCCAACTTTACTGTGTTGGAATTACAAGATTATGCAAATTAGAATAAAATTGTTTATCAAATGAGCTAAGTTATTTTAAATCACTGACAATTTTTTGTTTTCACTATGAAAGTATGTGATTTACTAAAGTTGAGACATCATGAAAATTTTTAAAGTACATTGTGTTCTTTAGTATTTATATCTTTAAATTTCAGAGTATAATTGAAAAATAAATAGTTTTTATTAATTTGAACAAGAAAATAATAAGATATATATCTTTTACGTGAATCTATTCATACAAAAATCTACAACTTATGGAAAAATACTAACATTAGCTTTAAATTAATTTATTGTTTTAATGTAACAAAACTTTCATGACACATTAAAATTTTTTGGAGCTTCTTATTAACCAATTTGAGTATTGCATAATTACATCAAACTTTGAGTAGCTATAAAATGCTAAAATACACAGAAATAAATAAATAAAAAATATTTTATTTATTTATAATTTATAATATTATATTTATAAATAAAAAAATATTTTATTTATTTTTTTCTGTGTATTTTATGTCTGTAGAGCTGGTAGTCATTGAAAAATCCTGGTATGATAAGAAAACTACACATAATTTGTATTCCTTATTCTTTTATCAGTGACAAAATAAAAATAATATGCGTAAAAATATTCATACATAAATTAAATATTTAGCTTTTATTTCAATGCATTCAAAAAATTTATTTAATTATAAAAATGAAATCCTGAAAGTACTGCATATAAAAGTTTCAATTCCTTAAAATTTCCGTGCACAATACACCTTAGTAAGAAATGGAAAAAAGCAGAGATGTGTGCAAAAACATTCGAGAGTATTTTATTCTCGTAATGTGTATCTACAAAATGCAATGTTACAAATGGAATAAAAAATTTTGCACTTTGAAATTTTCTATATTAATGACTGTGTGAATAAAGAAGGAATACTTATCTTATCTCTCTTATTAATAATTCCTTCAAATATTGTACTAAAATAAAATATAATTAGAAAACACTATTATTATTGCGAATATCATTATTAAAAAGCTTAGTAAGATTCCTTAATCAAGTGTAAGTCAATTATATTGAAAACAACCATTTAGAGACTTGGTGATACATAATTCATCAAGCAGTGGTAATAAAAGAGAGCATTTAGGCTTTATGATATGAATAGATCTATTTGAGAAAAGGTATATTTTAATGAGTGAAATTAAGTGCAAAATTGAAGAGCATTACGGAAAATACTGAAAATCTTATAATAAAAGTAGGGAAGTTTTCAAATTTTTAGTTAGTAAATAATGGGGCTTATAACGAGACATAACTTGCTAAACAAATTTCGTTAGTTTTGTAAAGATTAAATGTGACGAGAATTGCTGTGTACAATGAACATTTTTTCACTCCTCATTTTTCCAGGTTTAAACTATCAAGTTTAGATTTTTAAAATACTTTAGAGAAAAAGTAAAAAGTATTGAAAATGATACAAATTTATACTGCACCACTGTCTAGAATTTTTAAGAAGGTATAAAATAATAATAATATACTGTGAAATTTTGAGCTAGAATTATTTTATATACACGTTAAGAAAGAAAATATCATCCAATAAAAATAAAGCGAAGCATTGTCAGATGTTATTGAAATTATAAATTGATTTTATTAAAATAGTTTTTTTTACTGACTCGGTTGTGAAATTCAATTATTTAATATTTACTTTCAGAAAAAACGGCCTGGAAATATAATCCCAATGTGATTTACTTTACTCAGTGTCTAAGCATATTATAAAGAGATTTGAATCCAGGCAAACAAAAAGAAAGGCAGCTGATGCTATTGGAGTGAGAATGATTATCATTTAGAAAAATTATATGGAATCTATTTCAGAACATGTTAGTCATCGAACAGGAAGAGATCGCTTACATTCTATCGCACCAAATGACCAATATATACTGTTCCTAGTTCTGCTTAACAAAAAGAGATAGTTCTTTTGCAACAAGATAAGTACCTCAAGCCTAATATTTGGAAACGCTTACGTCAAAATGATCTCTGTCCATGTGAGCCAATGGTTTATATCTCGTTGCCCTCAATACTTGCAGACCAATAAATATGGGTGCTGCAGACATTGGAGAGTTTTTCTTTTAACGTACGATAGTATCGGATATCCTACAATTTACCATATTGAAGACATACTAGAAATAATTCAACATACTGAGTGGATAACATATTCTTCTGACAGAAATTAACGAGTGCAAATTTGAAATGCACTCATAGTTTTACAGATTAAGGATAATATATCGTTGCATCACATATTATTGAAACAGACTACACGGTACTCTATTTCAAATAACAGTTGGGAAATATAAATAAAAGAGAAATAACACACACCAAATGATTTATATGCTTTATATAAGCAACTATAAATTATTTCAAAAGTACTGGATACTTTATAATGTATAATTAAATGTCACAGCTGAAGATAAGTAATATCTTTATACTGCTATGTAAGTTGTCTATTTTATATACATGTGTATTCTCCCTCAAGTTGACTATTTAAAGCCTATTCCTAAAAAATAAAATAAATAACAAAAGATTTATTAATACAAACAATATCATTTTTGTTATTCAAACGATAGAGATAGGAGGAAATATGTCATATTTTCCTAGTACCTCTATCATTTGAATAATAAAATCGTTATGAGGCAAAATCGCCTAGCTGGGATATTTAATAGAAATATGAAAATGGATTTAATTTTATACCTTTTTAAATTAATTTGTAAGGTTCAACTAAAATCTTATTGGAAAATTTTAAAGTAATATATTCATTACATCGGTAATGTCTTAAATCAAATGCATCTACAAAATAAATTGTTTTACTACGTTTTAAAATTTCAATAAATTTTAAACTACTTTATAAAACACTATAGTTTTGCAAATTTACACATTCATTCAATTCGTTTTATGCACACATTTTTAAATATTCATGATTCATTCTTAAAAGTTAAGAACATTTCGAATTTAAAAATGTATGATTTTTTATACACTTTAGAAAGTAAATGAAGTAAGCGACTACGAAATGTTGACTATAAATCCGTTTTTTTCCTAAAATAAAATTTAAATCAAATCGTAATAACATTAAGAAAATTAATTTTTGAAACATTGCCTTCTCGTTGCCATGTATTAGAGGTGAAACTTTTCGCAGACGGTGCGGAACGTGAGTTCCAGATTACTTCCAGTTCAGTGCTCTCATCTTGTTGGTATGTAACTCTAATCGATTCAATCTCACACCAGTAACTCTTTCTTTTCGCGAAATGACTTCACTTTCGGAAACACCACAACGCTTTTATGTGTTGCTGCAATTTTAATGAATTATATCATAGATTTTTACCACTACACTTAAAACCATTCTCGAGAATTTAATAGCATCTTTATATATAAGTTTTTGTAAAAGAAACTTTACAAATTAAACTGATTTTATGATGCAAATACTATATGATTAAAGAGATAGTAGTCAAATGTTTCATATTTTGTAAAAGATCAATATTTAATAGTTTAAATATTAGCATTCTTTTTATAGATTTCTTCAATTCTAAGTAACTAAAAAATTAAAAACATTTTTTTTAAAAATCAGAAAAGTTGATATTTAATAAAAATGTTTATTAAATATAGAAAACTATTTTTGATGGTATATGTAAAAACATTTCCCTTGTTTTTGATTTCAGCTGTGTGTTTATTGTAAAAAAAACAAGCTCCTCATTTTCTTTCATATACTTACAACCCTACTTAAGATATTTTTTTAAATTAAATTAATATTATATAAATATATTATTTTCTAAGTTTGTTTCTTATGTCTATGAATATTATTATTTTCCGGTTATGAATATTATTATTATTATGTAGATAAGAGTAAATCATTGTAAAAAATTGCAGTAAAGTTATATTTTAGCATTTTCAATGTTCATCTGTAACGTAAACTTACTTTGAATTTGCTTATAAACATTTTTGCAATAATTAATCAACATACAACTTGAAATTAGAAAATGGTAAAAAGCGGAAGAATGATCCATGCAGGATTTTAGAGAAGGAATATTCTGCAGTATACTTACATGTGGTGTTCCTTTTACATGATGTTGCTCTTCATGCTCCAAAAGTAATTCCACAGCTTCCACAAATTCTTCATTTATTGCATGAAGAAGAGCATCTTTAGTTTCAACTTGACTATAAATAAGAAGTTGGACCATTTCTAAGTTTTCGTTGTCTATGGCCATCAGTAATGCGGATCTTCCTAAAGGGTCTGTACAGTTTATGTTGATTCTAGTTTCTTTGGCGCTCTCCAAGTATCTAAAGAGGAAGAATGTAGGAATGAGAAACAAAGATTCAAAATGTTACAACACTACAATGACGTGTATTTTTTATCATTAACTAATCATTCGAAAAACTAATAATGTTTACAGTAAATCGATTTGCATCAAAATTGATGCAAATCAATCTTTTTCTTTAAATATTTAAAGCTCGAAAATTTTATTAACATTAACATTTCAAATTTTCAAAAATCTTTCAAATAATATTATAAGCAAACTACTATCTGTAAAAATTATATTCATTTTTTATTTTGATGGATATCGAGTTATTTATATAAGTGAATAAATTTTCATTGCTATTTGTTATAATAGCAGAGAAATTTAGAAAGTGCTAAGTGGCATCTTTTGTAAAAATTTTTAAAAAAGAATATTCTTCATTTTACAATTAATATTGTTCATTTGTTATTATTTTTACGTGCATAATGCGTTTTTTTTCTTCCAAATATTTTCTATTGATCTTTTTCCTATATTAAAAGAAAGAAAGTGATTATAATTGGGTTTGTTTGTTGTACAGTCTCAAGTGAGTGATAACCCTTGTTGAGGTAAAGAAGTTGTTTCTGTGGTCATAACTGTATTAATGCTAGATGGAGTAATATTTCATATGACGTGACACGTAAAGAATATGACTCAAAAAACATTCCACGTGACAATATTGTCTCATGTACTTTCATACTAGGCTGGCCAGAGGAATCACCTGACCTGAAATATTATTACTCTCTGGGATTTTTCTAAGATCGAATTTTCCAAGTGATTGAGCTTATATCTTCGTAATGAACTGGTCACGAATGAAGCCCATTTGAAAGTCAGTAGTATCGTACACTATATATTTCTCTTATATCTACTGATATGTCACGAGCTGTCGTTGATAATGTAGTGACCAACATTAAAGATATTATTAACATCAAAGAATGAACATAAAACACATAGGTGTGTATTCAATGAAAATAAAATATTATTCATTGAATTTTTATATTTTGTTAAAATACCAAATAATGAGAGGGGGGAAAATTGAAAACTGTTTCTTACTATTGTATTTTTGGCCATATGATTTATCCAGAAAATAACTTATTCAGAATATATTTATTAGAATATTTATAGAATAGATTATTATTTAAATCAGTTGTGCGTCGTGAAATTAAAATTATGAATGATTATTTTTTTACTATATTTAATTCAAGTAAGATCTATGAAAATTCTTATTAGTTATAAAAGCACATAAGTAACATGTGGAAATGTTTTTGAATATAAAAATAATATGCATGAATTTAAATTTTTTGTTAAGAGGAGAAATGCCCCATTTTTTATGCATTTCAGGTTTTTCTAATGCATAAAAAATGGATGATATCAATAAGATTTATATTAATACTTAAGAAAAAGGATTCCATTTTTATTGAAGATTTTTTGATGTGCTTTTTTTTGATAATCAAATATTTTCATTCCTGAAAATACTACTCAGTAGAAAAAAAGAAAATAAATAACTTTAACAATAAATATTGGATCTATTTACTAGAAAAACATTTTATCATTAAGAAATTTATTACATATCATCAATTCCAATGTATTTAAAGATAAGTTGTCAAATATTTTAATATATCATAACTTATAAGTTGTAATGTGTTCTCAAAGAGCTGCAGAGGAAAATTTTTTAAATTAAAAGGCATGAAAGTAATGTTCTTAAACAAATGACAATTTTTTAATAAAAAAAGTGCTGAGATATATGAAGTCTTAAAAAAATTAATTTAATGTTTTGAAGAAAAGTTTAAATAAAAAAATATACTTTAAGGCCTAAAATATCTATATATATATACATTCAAACAAAGAAACATTTTCCTAGTTGCTAAGAATAAATTATAATGGAATATATATATATATAATATATATATATATATATAATATATATATATATATATATATATATAATATATATATATATATATATATATATATAATATATAATATATATATATATATATATATAATATATATATATATATATATATATATATATATATATATATATATATATATATATATATATATATATATATATATATATACTATAATTTAAACTGCACTATATTTATAATAATAATAAATTTCTTATTTAAAAAAGATGTAATATCTGGAATGTGAAAAAAGGTAGAGAAAGTGAATAATCAATATGAGAGAGAGAGAGAGAGAAAGAGAGTGAATGGGATTCACATAAGTGTGTGTGACAGTGAAATATATAAAATACTTTATTATGAAATTTGAATATTCAGAATTTTGCTCTGTAATTTTAGCAAGCAGTTTTCAAAATATATATGCGAATGTAAGTCATTTTATATACCTTAATAGGTGGAAAAACTAGATGATTGAGAGCAGAAAGACTATTGCAATAAAATAAGTTACTATAAATGTGATAAAATATATCGTTTAAGTTAAAAATATAAAGATCTTTTTTATGCTTAAATAAGAAGAATATTTAGATATATATATATATAAGAAAACTTAATTATAAAAACCACTTAACTTAAATATCTAGAGCTTTATGTATTGATAAATAATTGCATTGCTACAATACGGAAATATATATATAGCAATATGAAATAGCATATGTACATGAATATTGGCATATCTTTACATTGAAGAAATGAAAAAGATATTTAAATTAAATTTTTATTCACCTATTTAAATTTTCTATAGGTTTTTAGGCAGTTGTCTTTTATTTATTTTACATAGAATACCTTTTCTAAATTTTAGAAAATATCAACGTTCTAAACTTTTAAGTATCTCGTAAAGGCAAGATTATCAAATATAAGTTTTATTTATAGAAACAATTTATTTTGGTTTTATTAGGTTTCATTATAAGCTCAAGTGTGACAGGGGTGACATCTAAGTTGACATCCTACAATAAAGTACTGAATACGTCCGCACCTCCGCACGAGACCGACTGCCAAGATCAAATAATGATATCAACACCAAAGTTGATATTCTCTTCTGAAAACTTCCTCATCACATCCTCGAAGGGATATTACAGTGATTGAATTTTTTACTTGAATGGGCACTTTGAGTACAATGGCCATCGGTTGAGTCTAGTTATTATCTTTTGGGCAAAATTAAAAATTTTTCTGAAAGGTAGTAACTTAAATGTTTGATTTCTGCACTGCCCCCATTCCACGTGATGCTCCTTTTAGGAAAATGCTTTTCTATCTGATGTGTCCTGGATCAAATTTTGATGATAACCTCTTTCATGATAAGCAAAACTAAATTTTTTCCAATTATGTCTAATAATGATTTTGAGTGTCTTATGAGGATTTTACATACAATCCCCATAATAGTTTGTTGAGTGCATATATATATATATATATATATATATATATATATATATATATATATATATATATATATATATATATATATATATATATATATATATATATATATATATATATATATAGATATATATATATATATATATATATATATATATATATATATATATATATATATATATATATATATATATATATGTATATATATATATATATATATATATATATATATATATATATATATATATATATATATATATATATATATATATATATATATATATATATATATATATATATATATAACTGGGATTTATTTAAAAATAAGTTATGCAATAAAATAAAGATCTTGCACATTTTAAAGGCTTTTTGTTAAATTTATATTTAACAGAATCCAGTTTCATTTGTTATCTAAAACTTTTAACTAAATTACGTCTATTGGTGATAAAATGTTTCTAACTGATGAGACAGATAATATCATTACTTGTTTTCCTATTTTATATATTATATGCAAATAAGCAGACACACAGAAGGAAGGTAAATACAAATATTTTTATGTAAATTAGCCTGTGCAGTTTTTCGTTATCTCAGTCCAGTAAAAAATGCCTAGATATTTAATTATGAGTAATAAATGTTAGCAACTATCTCAAAACCAGGAAAGCAGAAAATTCTCTTTTTTCAAGCTTTATTGATAAAAAAATGTGCATTTTTATAAACTTCGTTAACACCATTTACATCTTAATTATTTAGATAATGTATCGCAATTGGTAAATCACGTTTCATTTAATCAAGAATTATTTTTTCTATACATGATTAATTTAACTGCTGACTAAATATTCGGGTGTAATTAAACATTTAATGTATCATGAAGTAAATGTGAAGAGAGATGGTGGCTTTTTAAAAAGCATCAGAATTTCTTTTTTTTATAACGGTTTAATGACAATTTTAAATACTTCGCAAAATTAAATGCATGAAAATATTTAACCTTTAAAGTACAAAATTTTATTTCAGCTTTATATAGTGATTTCTAGTTCGTTAATTATTGAATATTATCTGAAGCATATTATTGAAGATTGTTCATATTTATTAAATATTATCTGTAGCATATTAACTTTGCTTTTGAAATTGAGCTTATGCTACTGATTTCATTAAAGTTAAATGACTTTGAAAGTAAATAAATTCAAATAAATTTTCTTGCAATGTATACTTGAACTATATTAACTACTTTAGATTTAAGATTTATGTAGGTAGTCTACATACAAAAAAGCTAGTTATTTTTGAAAATTACAAAATCTCATAGTATATAGAACTAAGAAGAATAAAAAATAATACTTGAAAAGTCATATGATTTCTGTTGTTGTTGCTTATGACACTTGGACAAGCCAAACTCGCTATGCCTTTGGCAGTGTGAATTAAGTCAATAGAGAGCGTCTTTCGTTTGGATCAGAGCACCACGAAGGTGAAAATACGACTTTGCTCTCTTTAAGGTGCCTCGTAATTTTGAGACCACGGTCAGGTGAAGAGGCCACACCTGAGCTGGCACCCTCCTCTCAACATCCACGCCACACCAGCAGAAGGACTTTGGACTTCACATATTAACGTGGGCACGTCCCCAATCCACGGAGTTCCAGAAACCCAGTGAAGGAGAGTACACATTGGTCACCCTCCCAACCACTGCCCACGGCAAATGATGCTTCACTTTGCTGAGCTTACGGGAAGCGCCGTGAAGCTACTGAGCCACTGGAGCTCTATGATTTCTCGAAAGTTTAAGAAGCAGTAAATTATTTAATTATTGGTAATTCTGTTAGAATTTATTTCATGATATCTATTTTCTTCTAGAAAACTATTAATTATTTCTTCTAGAAAATTATAAGGAAAATGTTTATTTGTCAAAGAATTATAATATGTCCAGAGGTTAACAAACACTAACTGCAAGTTGCTACTCCCTACATTTTTTAAGCTTTTTTGACACATCATGAAAGCATTAAATTTCTTACATTGCATGCTGTATGTATAAAGTTAAGTTTTTTTATTTTTTTAAATTTCTCCTATACTTATTTCAGCAAAGTATGTTATAGGAAACAAAAATTGTTGAAGGTAATAATCTTATTTTAGTATAAATATATCAAAGATCTAACATATATTGTTATATCTTAAACATACTTTCTTCAATTTAAAGCGGATGTAGACTGAAAATATGCGTGTTTTATTTATAAAAGAGTCTTAATATATGTGCGTTTCTTGCTTCTTATGATTGGAAAGTATATAATATAAACTATTCTGTTATTAATTTTAATTGGTATACCAGTGTGTAGCATTATCTTATTTTAAAATTAACATGATATGTGGAAATCATCAGGTAACATATAGATAATTTCTTCCTTCCTCACAAACAAACACAAGTCATCTCGAAAAATACTATACACATACGTTCTTCCACTGAGATTTGAACCAAAGAAAATAAAAGGAAAATGGTATTTATTTTGCCATACAATAGAATGGCACGAAAAAAGGGTAAGGTTTTCCTTTTTCTAACATAAAAGTTTTGTAACATGATATATTTCTGTACATAATGATAAATTTATCTGAAGTAGTATTATGAACCTTATTACTATTAAACTTATACCAAATTTAATTTTCAAAAGTATTGAGTTTTAAAAAGTTATTTCTTCACTTCAAATAAAGTGTAAAACAAAAATTTTCAAAATAAAAAGAATTCAAAAGGATCTGTTATCTTATAATGATACATTTCATTAAGTTTTATCTCTTTTTTCATAATAGATCGAATTTAGAATTAATATTTATTAACCAAACTTACGTCACTTTTATTAAAATTATTTTATGACTATTTATAATATAAAATACACTCATTGGCATAAAAATGAACAGTTATATAAAATTTCAAGTCAGATTGAAGAGTCTGAGAGATCCCGAAGGAAATGGTAAAATTGCAGGATTGTGCTCAACTTTAATCAAGTAAAAGGCATTTGATGTAAATATATTTTATATTATAAATAGTCTTCCTAACGTATTTTCTATGCAGTGCATCAGTTTGGGAGGGTTGCTTTATCAGATGAAATATTCGTATACAGTATTTAAGCTAATTATGCTGATATCAGTGTTTCTCGGAATTTGAGTGGGGAAGAATAATTGGATCGACAGAATATGATATGTCAGTTCTCTGTAAGTTGTTCGCTCCTTCAAACTTTTGGCAACAGTACTGGGAAGAATTTTTGAGACTCGTGGTCGAGAAGGGGATCTACATAGTAGGTCATGTCTCAGCATGCCCTTAATTGCCCCTTTGAGCCAAGGCATCGAGGGAAACATTTCATCGTTCAACAAGAAACCACACTGTTAATTCCATCGTAATTTGACATTAACGCATGAGAGAAATGATCATCACGAGCACCTCGTATAACCACCATATAATAGCAGTTAAGACCCCAAGGTCATTTGCTTTTCCGGCGTTAATTTCTCGTGTTGTTCCCATCAGTACTAGCCACTCTTTCATTGCAGGGAAAGAGAGTGTTCTCTCTTAAAAGGATTGGATTGAAAATATATTTGGAAAATACCATCACCAGAAATTTATAGGGGGTCATTAAATGTTTAATGGCCTCTTGGGGAACATTTCAATGTTATTCTTTGAAATGACATATGATGAATATACTGATATGACAGTGTTAAGTGTTGCTGCTCTGGGGTGTGTTCAACAAAAATATCGATATTTGGTACTTTGTTCTATCAGAGTTACCTTTAGCCTCTATGCAATATTATTCCAAGAAGACATTTGTTAAAAGTGTAACTCCTAACTACAGTAGAATCTAGATTTGAAAATTGTTTTTGAGACCACATATTTCCTTGGTTTTCCTGATTATAAAAACTTATTATCTGCTGAAGATTAGTCTCAGAGGCATACATAAACTGTAGAATGATAAATAAAACGATGATATAAATCGTTTTGTAAAACATATTGAAACTTATATGTAATTTTAAAATATATAATTCAACATTTTTATTTCGAAGGAAAGAGAACCTTGAAAGAATGAAGAGGGATGTCAAAAATTATTAAGACACATCCCATGATCTCTCTATCTATAATGTTTTAACATTTAATATTAAGTACCAGAGTATATTGTTGGGAAACTATTAAATGTATTGTTTCAGAAATAAGTTTTTTTTCAGTATTTTCAATTAATATTATTAGTTAACTGTTATTATTTGCTATTATTATTATATAATATTCCTAAAAATGACCTATTTTTTAATATTCAAGAATCTTGGGAGAAATATAGTTAATACGGATAGTAAACTGTGTTCGTGATTCGAAAATTATTAATTTTAGGAAACTTGTTTACATGAATATAATTTTCTTAAATAAGCTATCACTTTTCGGAATATAAAATTACGACTGATTTTAAAAAGCTTCATCTGTATCATTTTCTGAAGTAAACATTTGAATGAATTTATTTAACAATTTAGTCCATTTATCGATTAGCCAAATTAAAAAAAATGCAGGCACTTTGAAATATGTGTTTAAGATTTAAAATTCAATTACATTTATTTCCTTTATAAGGCTTCTAAAATATAATCAAAAAAAGATAATTGACAAAAATATATGTAAGCGATATTTCATAATACTATTGATCATTCCATTTTAAATACTCAATATTCTTTGGTGTTCACAGTAGGAAATATCGACATATTCTGGATCAATAGTGATTTTTTACTTGGTAAAAGATTGCATAAATGCATATATATGTATATATAAAGGTTAAAATATGTATTTGTTGTTTAATGTAAATTAATTTATTCGATGTTTTGAAAGTAAAAATTCTCCTTTTGACTACGCGATGCGTAAGCTTTCTTCTACCTGAAATATTATTTTCTTAAAAAGTATTTTTATGCATCTCTTTTTCTGAAATTGAAAGAGAAATTAAAGTAAAAGTTGCAAATATATCATTACACAAAAGTAAAAATTACAATTGTGATGGGGGGGGAGGGAACAGAAAATTAAAGACTTAATGAAACTCATAAAACACTGCTAGCGAATGAAATAAATAAACCTATAAGCGAAATCGAGTCTTTCATAGCATCGCTAGCTGAATACTGTAATTTGCAATAAAACGTGCATTACCAGCAATTCAAAAGTGGAATCAATAATAAAAACAAGGACTTTAAATATGGTTTCCATTGATTTAAAAATTGACAAAAACAAAAGTTTTGAAAGAAATGATTGTTTGAGTGTGATGGACAGAAAATAACGCAATAGAATTATATAAAATTTAATTTATAATGAAAGGGTAGGAAAAAATGTTGGGAAAACACTGAATTAGACAGTAGTATATTAATGGAAAGAATATGTACAGCAACAAAAAATGTTGGTCAGTTATTTGATACTGAAAAGATGATTTGTGTAAATCTACGTAAGTTGTGTTTCAAAGGCAGCAGCAGCAATGGTTTGTTGAAAATGCAAATGATATAGCTTTTAAATACATATAGTTTACTTCGAGAGCGTTCGAGAAACATCGATTTTGGTGTTTTTTATTAGCAAAGGTATTTAAAAGAGCAGCAGTGACTTGCATATTTATTAAATTGTATTTAAATTTGTTATATTTGCAAAAAATCTTAAATCAGAACTTAGAGATAAAAGTAGAACTTAATATAAATTAAGTTCTACTTTTATCTCTAAGTTCTGATTCTGGATGGAATCTTTTTTATAGAAATAAAATTGGGAACAGAAAAAAATGGACCGTCAGAATTACAGTTTTTTGCTATTAAATTGGAGATTACATGATGAGATAACTGTCTGATATGAAATAATTGGTTGTAGTGTGGTTAACAACTTTTAAGAAATCGGATTGCCCATTAAATATAAAAAATTGAGGAATAAGTAAGATAAGTGTGATCGGGGTTCTTGAATCTAACGTTTTCCACAAATGGGGGTGTGACATCTGTGATAGATATTCGATTCACTTTGCAGAAAATGCATTTCAGAAGCCTTAGGATGTTAAGCTATCCACTATGAAGCGTCAAAACATACAGTTCTTGGGCTCACCATGATACGGTGGTAGAGCAAATGAAACTTTGATTTTGTAAGATTTTGAGGGATAAATATAAGCACCAAACAAGCATGAAACCAAAAAAATAAAATCGTCTGATTCGTTTAGAATCCTTACAAACATTCAGTTAACATTTTGAAAAAATCTGAACTTTTTATTTTTAATTTCCCTCTATGTTGCCACTACATAAAAAGACATTCAGTTCTTGTGGAATGGCTTTCGTATTTTTGATATATTTTTGATATTTTTGATATTTTTTTTATTACTCAAACCATGCACACAATAGAAGATTTATTCCTCACAGTTTTATATTTGAAATTTCTTCAACAGAACGAAGGAATTTACCAAAATAAGAAAAGTGTAAAGTCACGGAAAATATTATCAATTCAACCGAAAGATGTCATTAAATATTTTTATTAGTACTGGAGCACTATTTACTATATTTTAATAATGAATGATTGAAATAAATAAATAATATATTTACAATCATGAAAAATTCAAAAATTCAACATAAATTATTGCTTTCAGCATTTTAAATTAGATAATCTTCTCACATGAGCATAATTATGTTTGAATTCGTATGAAACCTAGCTATATTTATTAAAAATTCAAACTTTTTTGTTTGTAATTTTACTTTTTTATTTTTATATCCTATGCATTAATTACAACTTACAAATGTTTGACCAAATTATATTAATCTAAATAGGAATAAAAAAAAATGTGGCATATACGAATCCCCCCCTAGCAAACTTTCAAGAAAATAAAGTAAAACTTTAGATGAAGATATCTGTGGCAAAATAAACCGCATTCTGACGAACACTTTTCCAGCTTTTTATCTATCCTTTTTTTCTGATAGTAATGACTTCTAATCTCCCAATGTGTTGCATATATCATTTCAAATTTGTTTGTGATTTTCAATATGTAATTGGCTTCCATTTATACTTCCCTTTTCCACTTAAAATTTTTCATTCTGTATCACTGAAACTATAACTAGGAGAAAAAAGTCTTGTTTCTATTGATGTTTCTGTGTATATACATAAAATTACTTATTAAAAATGTTTAATTTTGTTTCCGAGAAAGGCATAATCACTAGGGATTAATCGTTATTGGCAACTGTAGTAATCTTTGCTAATATAATCAATTATAATTGGCTTTCGATTTTTAATCAAGTAAATTAATTTGTCCTTTTTAACTATTTCAGTTTATTCACTATGTGATATTTATTGTAATTTCTCAATGAATCAAAACATACACATTAATTTATCTGAATATTTTCATTAAACAATAAATATACGCAAAGTAATAATTTGCATGTTCCGCAAAATAATACATTGGTGGAAATGCAATTAAAGACATTAAAAAATTCATTTATTTTTCGTATAAAAGTTCATGATATTTCTTAAAATTACCTTTATTTGAATCACATTTTTAGTTTTCAATTATTCAGTGTATACAAATTGCAAAAAAAAAAACTTAATTTAGTGAGAACTTAGATCATTTAATCAAAAAATCAGAAATTTCGAGTGGAAATACTTTAAGGACACACTTGTTTTTCGAACAAATTTATTAATTAATAATGAGTGACACCTCCATTGTTTACAATTACTTCATGCATTCTATTTAGCATCGATTTCACAAGATTTTGAAGGTAATTTAATGGCAAATTTGACCATACATCACGAATTTTGTCTTTTAAGTCCATTACTGACTCAAAGTGGCCGTTTTCGTAAACTTTTTGTGTTATCAATCCCCAGATGTTTTCAATAGGGTTCAGATCGGGACTTCTAGCTGGCCAGTACATAACCTTGATGTTTCACTCCATGAAAAAGGCTTTTGTTGCTTTAGAGTTGTGAATGCTTGCATTGACTTGTTGAAATATCCTGGAATCTTCATCCATATCTTCGGCATAATTCAACAGAACATTATCTAGTAGTTCAATATAATCGGAAGAATTCATTTTAGGTGTGATTCGAACTCGAGAAAGCTCCCCACACCATCAATGTGCCTCTACCAAAATTGCGGCAAACTGAAATCTCCTTTTTGGTTCCTATGCGATGCTAGTAATACTTGTTTCAATCTGGTCCATCTAAATTAAACATTTTCTCATCCCTAAACACAACATTGTTACATTTAGAGTCCAAATTTACATGCTTTTTTTTTTTGCAAATTCCAAATGAGCCTTCTTATGCTGAATACTTAAGAGGGGTTTGCGATGTTTTTTCACCCATTTAACAACTCCAGATTGACTGATTATTTGTCTGATTCTTCGAGTTGTAACAGATAGGCATAAATCTCTTCTAATTTTAGTGGAATTTACGTTAGGTCTTATTGTCTCGCGAATTATCTGCCACTTTTGACGGCCACTTAATTTATTACAAATACCTTGACGCCTCTTAACTCCATACATATCACCTAGATTTGAAAAATTGCACACAGCAGTTGGAGAGCGATTAATTTTCTTTGCAATTGACCTATTTGAGTAGCCTTCTTCCTTTAAAATTCGAAATTTTGATCGCTCTTCTATCGAAAGCCCGATGTTACGTCCCATTCTATAATTACCTTTGAATAATAAGTGTTTGAGCCAAGATGTTTTGAAATATTTAGTATCAGACACACTAGAGATAACAAACTGCTCCTTTTAAGCACTTTAGAAACAAAAATGAAGTGGTAGACAGCTAAAATTCTGTATTTAAAGTAAATGTCTTTAATTGCATTTCCACTCGAAATATTGTATTTTTTAAACTAAATGATGTAAATACTCACTAAATTAATTTTTCCTTGCAAGTTTTTTGCACAAAATGATTGAAGACAAAAAATTTAATTCAAATAATGTTAGTACAAAAAATACCACAAGCATTTATATGAAAAATAAGTGAATTTTTGAGTGTCTTTAATTGCATTTCCATCAGTGTATAGTCAATGCTGTTCTGTGTTTGCTTACGTAAAAAGAATTATTATTATATTTGCTAGTAAAATAAAAAAAAAACTGGAATACAATTTTGTTATGAAATACTCTCTCCCCTGAATACTCTATTCCTAATCTTTCAAACTTTTTCTCACAGATTCCAGTCTTTTGACATTTTAATATGTTGAATATCTATAACTAGAACAACATATATAAAGACATATAAAGAAAGTTTTTCTAAAACGTGATATTGATTAATTAAAGTGTTCATAATTTAAATTTTAGATCATGATTTTTCATTAACTAAAGCAGTATATTTTTTAAAGCTATTTAATAGGCTAATCAAGAAACAGTTTTATATTTACTACACATGACTTAGTATGATTTTGGGTTTGGAAGAAAAGTTGATATCATTGACCAAGGTATCCTTTCAGATAGGTTTTAAGTTACAGTTATACCAAATAACATGCAAAATATTAATTAGCACATGTATGTTATATATCTGTGTCCTTTTAGTAATTTTTTCATTTATTTATAGTTTGTATATGACACGAAAGATGCAAATTTAATCTTAGGATGGGATTAAAATTTGGAGTTTATCCCTGACGCGGATGTAAAGTTGTATACAGAAAGGGTTTGACTCAAAATTCATTTTTCCAAGTTCATTTACGCCCACCTTAGCGTGTTAAGACAGCTAATTGGCATAATCACGAGATGTCACGTGACAGATGGGGAAGGGTGTTTTGAAGTGGATAGAGAGCGGTGCAATTTCCGATTCGCCCTAAGAGGGGAAGGGGCCTCTTGTACATCTAAAACACTAATCACTTACAGAGCTAAATTCACACGCTTTATTCGCCTCCCACCAACTTAATTACTACAGTCGTCACATTCATCAGGGAATCAGGCTGCCTAGTCTGCGCACTTTTTTTACCTTTGCTTTCTGAGATTATGAATTAGGAAAAAGGCGTTGATTATCTAAGTGAAAATGCTTAGAATAGCCATGAAATAAAATTTTTATTCCTACTCACTTTATAACTTTTCATCTTAGATAAATCTCAACTTGAAGTACAGTCAGCATTTTCATTGGGATTAATATATATTGTTTCCATTACCATGTAAACTGCTTTATTAGAATGTATCATTAAATAATATTCGAACAGATTCTGAACTGCAGATTTTGTAATAGATTAATTTGTAAAATTATTTCAAAAAAAAAATTACAATACATGGTTAAAATAGAAAATTAAAATTCCGATATATCTTTATAAATTTAATTTCCTTTAATTGTAAAATATTTTACTTAATTTTTCTAAGTTCAATGCTAAAAGGTTAGCCTACAAAGCTCGATACACTTACACAGTATATATATCTAAAAAATTAAATTCCCAAAATCTAGAATTAATAAGGGCTTATTGCAAAGAGATTAATTCTTCCAAAAATAAATTAAAATATATGAAGGTTTTGATGCACACAACTTTAACATATATGAAGAAAATAAAATGAGGAGAATATGAGACAAAGAAAAATATTGGGCTCAATTTAAAATACTATTGTAGATTAAAATGTTTGAGAAGTATTGAATTAATAAAAAGTGTGTAGAGGAGAACTTCTCAAAAGATTTTATGATGAAAAATCAAAAGAACTAATATAGGGATTGATAATGCATTTGTAAAGTACTTGTTGATAAATTTTAAAGGCTAGAAAAATTCAACCTGAAATTGCAAAAAGAAAACTAGTTTGAAACAACCTTAAGCCACTCAAAAACTATAATACCAAGAAAGACAAGTAGTGGCTGATCCGTTTTTGTGTCAAATCATTACATCTGTACACTTAATAAATTTCATATAAAAATTATTGATATAAAAAAGATAATTCTAATAAATCAATTCTTTTTATTTAATATTATTTGTAGAAGATAGTGTTGAATAGGAAGAATTTTACTTAAATGACAAGGGATCCTAATCTTGCTTTTAAGTTTTTGCACTACACAGATCTGAATTAAATGAATATTTTTCTGAGAATAGTTGAGAGAAAATTTGAGCAAGAAATATTTAGACGCAGACTTATTGTAAATCTGCAGGTTGGATAAAGAGCGCTTATCACAACAGAGAATTTTTTATGTGACAATTAGTCCTTACCTGACGAAGCACGAAGCTCACAAATGTCACTTGTTCGCTAGGCGAAATGACTCCGAGCCAAACATCTGTTGTCTCTGCTTTCTTTAATAATACAAGAAAAACGTGGATAAGTAATATTTATTTTTTGCCACTGTTAATTTATGTCTGATTACGAAACAGTGCCAAAATTTGTTTTCCTTTTTAAGAGCAGTCATTTATATTTCCGTGGTGTAAGAGTATTCACTTATATCTGGCATAACATTTTATTACATGTAAGTATCGCAATTGATTTGTGTGAAAAATATATTTTAACGCTTATAAACATAGAAAAACACAATATTTATATAAATTTAAACATTAGTTTTAAAAAACTCAAAATAATACAATTTCTCTGTAAATATCAAACGATACATCATAATTTAATTTTAACAATTAAAAAGTAGTCATTGTAAGTACTTGATAAAATTTTTCATCGTCTTATTTTCAAATATGAACGGATAAATGACCAACGGTTCCAATTCTTTTTGAGATATTCTATTAATCCACGTTAAGCACCTGGTGTATAGCATTTGATTTTTAATAACATCAGCTTTCACAGAAAATCCTTCTAAAAATTATTTCTCTGTTTAATGCAATAAAATGTTAAGAAGCGACGGAAATAATAATAATTTTTTTATGAAAAGTATTCTACGAAAAGTACAAAAGCCGGGTTTATTGCAAAGGAAGAACATAAAAACATACTTTTTATGAATATTTAAAGACACCAATTATGCGTTAGAGCTATTCTGCAAGGATGTCACTTAGAAATTCTGCATGAACAGTCCTTTTAGTTTTTCCGATAAAGTAAAAAGTGATATTTTCAATTTTCTTTCAAATTTTTCACATGTTAAATGATAAGCTCTCACAAATTGACGCCATAGCGTCAATTTGTGAGAGCCTTTGAGAGATTTGAGAGATGCCTTGAAAAGTTGTTGGTAGACATGATATATCAAACTCTGCATGGCTTATTTTCTAAATATGTTTTTATAATAATAACACATTCATAGAGCATTGAAGTTTTATTTTACAGATATTGATTGCAAAAAATTTGTATTTAAGTTATGGCAAAATACTGCTTCAAAGCATATTTCTTAATTTAAAAAATTCTTGGAACATTGTTACACGTATCATTTTAACTAATTTATTTTCAATTTTAAAATACGTTTGGACATACACACACATAATGGAGAAATGAAATAATTATGATGAGAGTAAGAGATATTTTTTCAGAGATGTATTGCAAAGTTTAACTTAAAAAATTTGAATCAGTGCTAAGAAGATAAATTTAAGTTTAAAAATGTAAACAAAAATTTATAAATGTAAAAATGTTATGTAGCGTTTGAAAATATGTAATTTTCCTTTAATGTAAGAAATATAAGCTTCGACAAACATTTTTCTTAATCTAGACAAATATTTTTAATTTTTCATTATTAACATTTCTATGTTTATTCATTCTATGTTTTTTTATTTTCTTACATCTATCCATCTTATATTCCATTTGTTAAATAAATTTACAGGAATTCAAATTACAAATGAGGTTGAATTGGAAAATGATAATAAAGTTCTAGTTTTTTTTTAAAGTAAAAATAGAAGCAAAATAACCCTTTTCCTAAAAATAATTTTTCTCTCTAATGTCAATAAAAACTCTTCACTAAAACCAGCATTATATAGTACATTTCTATTAAAAACATCCAACGGAAAACTGAGACTGATTAATATCTGATTAACAGTGTCGTAGGTATATTACTTCTGTTTTGTTTTGCAATTAAAACTGATAAAAAGTGTAAGTGAATTCTGAAATAAATATAAAAAAGGATTTTAACTCCAAGAACTTATTAATTATTTAATCAAATCTTGAAAGTGTTTTTACATATTGCTCTATTGCACATTATTTGAAATACAATTCATCGTATACTTAAATAAATAGATCGTAAACAGTAAATTATTCTGTCAAACTATTGGTGGTTAAAATATGACTTTATTTCAAACACAAAAAATAATAATTATTAGTCTTTTAGTTTTCTATCCCTTAATAAAAGGGAAAGACAAAACAGAATCCAAAATCAACTTGCAGTAACTGGTGTCAAGTTAAATAAGGATATAATCTTTGCCATAAAAGCTAAAAGAGACATCACAAAAGGATGATTAATGAAGTCATCTATCACTAGAATATCTTTAATTACAAATCTAGTCATGGAACAGATTATGCTGTTTGGCTTCACAAAAAAAATGAATATCGACACGTGAAGAATTGGGTCATAGTATTAGCTCTGAATAACTGTGTACAAATAATGTTCTATTCTTAGAAATATATATACGCAATTTCATATTTCCTTAGAAATTACTCTTTCCCCTTTATTTTCTTGTGAATGAACACGTTTTTTTATAAATTATTCTTGTTTTTTAAAGTCTGAAATATAAATTCTAACATATAATTACAAGACATTTTTCTGTAAATGTTCCCTGGTGGAAATAAATAAGGGTATAAATATTTCAGGCAGAGTAAAAGTTAAAAACTTATGGATATTTTTATTACTTCTAAAAATTTATATAATTATAATAGTGAATATTATCACTTTCAATAAAAATATGCTATGATGTATGTCAAATTATCTTGAGCTCACTCCATTATAATTTATATTTAAAAATTTCAATAAAAGCTATAAAATACTGACCGTCTAATGAAAATTTTGAAGCATGTAAAGTTTAATAATTATATCTTAGTACTTTGCTAAATTTTAAATATACTAAAGGTACATTATTTGAACAAAAAATTTTATTTATTAATTTTGATTTATTTGAATACTAAAAAAACGACATACATGCATTTTATTATATAATTTTAGAGTTTATGCTCTTTGTTTTTGTAAAAGTTTAAAAGAGACTACCTCTAAAACATGTTGGATTACAACTAGAATTTGTCTAAGTGAAGAATATAATTCACAATAAACAAATATAATTGATTATATTAATAAACTTAGTGATTTATAATGAGCACTTTAAATTTTATACTTTATTAATTTTTTAACTAGCTGTGATAAATTTTATCATGCAATTTGACTTAAAAATAATATATGTGCCAAAATTAATTCTCTTTCAGGAATTTCTAAATAATTTTAGAAATTCAAAATGCAAGAAAGTATCTATTAAGAGAACTTTTCCTTATAAATTATGATGTCGAATTTGAAACTGTTTTCTGCAAAATATTGTTGATATTGTCATTTTTCATTGAACAGAAGCAAGAGTTAGCATATTCAAGAGAAAACGATGACTTTTCTTTTATCATGTGCTCTAAGTCTGAGAGCGTAGGTATAAATCTGAGAGCGTACATCCCTATTTCAGCAATTGTGAAAAGCTTTTTCATTAAATGAATAAACTGATTACAAAAGCATATAAAATTATTAACTATAATTAAATAGTATATATATTAAAACAAAAACATAAGCCAATCATTTCATGAAAACTATTTAACGCATTCACTGAAAAATAAGCATTAAATATTAACGAGTCCTTACTAATATGTCTTACAATAAATTGTTGATAAATTCATAGTTTTTCTTTTTTAATCGTTCAAGATAATTTTAGTTACAAATTGCATTATAAGAAATTATTTTTTTAGAAATTATTTACTGGAAAAATGTAATCTGGTTTTTAATCTGTCTCGTGATCCTTATAGAGGTGACTGTTTTAACCCACTTATTGTTATCATTCTCTTGCTTAAATGTGTGCAAAAGCCTTATGATGAGTAAAAAACACCAAAGTTTAAATTACATTCTGGTATTTTATGCATTCTTATTATTATGAAATAAAGTAGCATAGGAAGTTAAATGCTTTTCTTGCTTCCTTAAAAGTAAATTCTTAATCTCATGTGAAGTACAAAAAAGAAACAAAAAGCATCAGACGTGAAATAAAAACAATTTCAGAGCAATCTCGTCATTTTGTTCTTATAATCAACTAAGTTTCTAGACAAATCTCTCCTTTGTAAATTACGTATGACCAAGCATTCATAAAAACAATTAAAATCCTATTAAAATCCATTCTTCTTTTAATTAAAGTACCCATAGTAAATTTCTTTTTGCGAGTTTTTATTGCAATTATGTTTTTTCATCACATAGGAATTAGTTATGCAAAATAGTAATTGCCATCAACATCGGAAAATTGGTGAAAGTGCCTCAAGCTATATTTTTCTTCTTACGTGAGAAAAATTCTTTTTAAATGCGTTTTCATGGTAGTGAATTAATTTTGTAACACGCATGAATAGGTTGAGGAATTCTTTTAGAATTTAGACTTTCTTTTTTTAGAATCTGAGAGTTACGCTTGCGAAAGTGTTAAATTTTTCTTTTCCTTAATTTCTGAAGACTTTTGACTTTTGTAAAGTCAATTTTTTCAGTTAAGGAAAGGAACTGAACAAGAAAAGAAAGATTAAAAAAAGTTTTGAAATCTCAACGCATTCATTTCCAGTTATCACATACAAAAATTTTATTTTAGTTTAATTTGAAAATGCAACTGTAACTTTTATCCTCAGTTGTTGACTAATGTATGCGAAGGAGCTATTCGTTTTATAAATTGGACAAAAATAAAATAAGAAATTAGATGAAGAGTTATAAAATTTGCATACAAAAGTTCCTCTTATAATTCCCTTTATTAAGAAGATTGATAAATAAATTTCTTACATTTCTTTGTTTTAAATCAATTTTACGTAATCAAAAGGAAAAATTATTCAATTGATTAATGAAATATTTTTTAAATTTTGAATATATAGAATATAAGCAATAAAAATAATTAATTCTTTAGTTTTAGTATTGTAAAATATGGTGTTTTATAAATATATAGGATTATATGTGTATATGCCAGTAAGTGAGCATGAAATGATACAGTTAGTTAAACAAAAATTATGTAGATACTTCATTAAAAAGTTGAATATTTCTTAATAACTTTCTAAAATACTTCTTTAAAGTTTGAGCATTATAAACTTTTTATAAATTTCTAGCTTTTCTATTTATATACTTCTAAAGTTTTAGAAAAAGAGACTTTATGTAAATAAAATAGATGAATAGTCCTTTGCCTACCTAGATAACGAAGAAAAAAGTCACACAAACTTCTTGAAATAAAACAGAAAAAAAGAAACTAATTATTTTGTGCATTGAATATTTCTTTTCTACTCTTACTATTTAGGAATAAAATGTAAGAAGTCAAATGAAGAATTGACATTTGATAATGAGAAAAGTTTGATCGCCAAAAGCAAAAATAATAAAATAAATTTAAATATAAGATGCCATTTCGCTATTTCAAAATGTGAATGCCGAAAGAATAATTTTGTGATGATTCATTATGAATTTTTTAAATTTTTATTTTCATTAGGCATATCCAATACGTAAAAGACAACCCGAATCAATGTATGCTACACCTTCCGGCAATTTTAGCATTTCTTAATATCAATAAAATGTATTTTGTATGAAAATAGAGAAAAATACCATTTATTATTTAATTCAACTCAAAAATTATCAATTTTATTTTCTGGAAAAGTTTTGCAATGAGAAAGATATGATTAATGATCGAAATATTTATTCTTCGAAAGCCGATCTTTCAAACGCTATTCGTTGAATTCTTATGGATGTAAGAATTCATGGCTCTTCTCTCAGAATTTCAAAAAGAAAATGAAAATTCCTTTTACGAATGAGGAAGTCAAAGGGGTTATTGAAAATGGTGATTTTACGAAGTATTCTGCTTAGATTATATTGTATATATACATTCTTTAGTATTTAGTTCTTTCTTCAATTATTCAAAGAAATGCCAGTCATTTTAATTTAAAGAGGAATTTATTTTTATGTAAATTAATTTGTTACCAGGAATTTAGTTTGTGAAGATGATGAAAAATTAGGATAATGTTCTTGTTTTTATTATAAATATGTATACTGTATGTTGTATTTATCTGTTACTCCTATAGATTTATATATAATTAAATTAATATTTTTATTTTAAAACCGATACCTAAATTTCTAATAATTTTTAACGCATTAATTTCTATGAAATAAAGGCATAAAATTCATAATTATAATAATTGTTAAGAAGTTTGTTTTGATTGTGGACTTTCAATGAGTACGCATTATTTATTCATATAAAACGAATAGCAAATCGCAACATCCATCGCCTCCATTTTTCTTAACGTTTCTTTTTTTCAATTATTTTGACTCTTTTATATATTTGTGTACCTGTTTTTTTTAAATCAGAATCTAATGTAGTCATTGAGTATTTGGAGTAGTCAAAAAGTACTATGCGAATTGAATTTTGCGATTATGAACTTATTCCCAAAATAAAAGAAGGAAAAATAACTGAAAACAAAGATGTAAAAGGAATAAAACTAAGATGATGTTAATACAGAGCTATAGAACATATAAAAAGTTATTCTTCTTTAAGTAATGCAAAAGTAAAGTAATATATTTTGTTGTTCGGGCAGGCACTTGTGTATTGCAAACGAGCCAATTCCTTGACTGAGGTTTTGTGTGTGTAATGTGTCTGTAAACATCTATTAGAGCTCTTACCAAAACATCTGCCTTCTCGACTGTAATTGAAGAGGATAATTAGGATCAAGCACGACGTTCCATATGAACCTATTGATTCCATATTTTGTAAAGGATTGAGATTTCAAGTGACACCAGTAACAAATCAGTAATATGGTAAACCTCAATCCTAGTAGGCTTAAATTAGATCTCTATCAAAATCAGAAAAGTTGTGATAATTCTTTTTCTTTCTTGACAGCCATCATAACTTTTTCTTAGACAACAATATTCAAGTGAAATCATGTATGAGAAACCTGCAGTACAATTTCTTCATCTTTTAACACATTGTAGGTGTTGGTATTGCCACCTAATTGTATTTAAATACTAATTATTTGCATATCCTAGCATCTTTTCTTGTCATGTAAATTTTATGTTTCCTTCTTGGTGTAGAGATTTTAATGTCCCTCAATGTGTGGGTAATACGCGAATGAGAGAGAAAAATATAGTCGTATATATATATATATATATATATATATATATATAAAGTGAAACTCTTAGGAAACACCCAGTTGCATGTAAAAGTTATTACTGATCGTAAAATTTACTTTTGCGCATAATTTATAAAGGAGATTGCTGATTACATTCAAATGATATTATTGATTTAATTAGTAAACAATACAAACGAATCTAATTTAAGATTATCTTTTTTAATCTAATTAAAATTAATTTTATAAACTATTAATTGCTATATAAGTTTTTTATAGATAAAATAATAATAACTATATATTATTTTATTAATTATATTAGATACAGATCTAATAAGCGTAATTGCTTGATAAGATTCAGTATACATTTTCCTCATTTCTATCTAGAGAGCATTTTCTATGCCTAAAATTTCATTTGAATAAGATTATTTCAACTACAAACTATACCACAACTCAATATATTAAATAAAATTTAACTAATATATGGGAAAAAATAAAACGTCTTTAATTATAACATAATAAACATTTCTTTAGAATAGATATTTTGAATTCGTTGCTGTCAAAAAGAGTTTGTATTTTTTCTTTATGCTTACCCTTCCATATCTTTTAACTATAAAAGATTCTTTTAAAACAGATGCTTGTGAAAAACATATTTATTTTCATACCATAATATAAAAACTTGAGAATCACAAAATTTTATGCATTTTAAGATTATTTTCTACAAATTATAATAAAGTGTAAGAAAAATAAAAGTAACCATATTATATATTATGATTTTCTGAAGCTTAGCTATGATTTACAAAAATTCGCATAGCAAAATGTAATAAATGTGCATTGTTGGATTGAAGATTGTGAAATGTGTAAAATGAATGTTTATTGCAAAATTACAATTAATTGGGCAAAACTAAAAATAGACTTTTTAAAAAAGTCAAGAACGCGTTTAAAGAAAACCTACCTACAGAGGTGAAATGTTATTTAAGTTAATGGAGAGTAAATTAGTAAATTTTTTTTTTGCCAACATCAGGCAGTAACGAAAGTTTCCCACCACCACTAATGTCTGCGCAGCTTACGTTGGCATGTTCTTTTATATTTTGTCAAACGATCTTTGGTATTTGAAATAAAGAGACTTGCCTTATGACATTGTTTTATGAGAATCGTAAAAGCGTACTCTCTGTTATCATTAAATACAAAATTTCTAAAATGGAAATATCACGATACCAGATTAAATCCACCATGTACTTCTGGTTCTGTGGCAAAAAGTCAGTAAAAAGTACAAAATGTTACCAAATCATGTGTACAGTTTCAGGCTCTGTTGTTGTATTATACGACACTGTGAAGGTTTGGTACTGAAAGTTTGAAACCACAAAGACTATGACATTCAAGAAACAAAATTTTCTGGCCAGCCTGCTGATGTTGATAAGATCCACCTGCAAGAACTAGTGGAAGAAAATCAGCATTAAACGACTCGAGAAGAGTTAAACATTAGTGCTATATGCATTAGTCGTGCTATGGATCGGATAAACTTGACGCACAAGTTCAGCACAAGACGGAGCTGACTCAAGCAAAGAAGAATGGATGTGTTCAGGCTTTCACTAATCTGCACGAATATCAACGTAAATTCAAAATTCTGGATCGGCTTGTCAGTTGTAATGGAAAGTGAATTTACTTCAATAACACAAGCCAAAAAGGGGTTAGTCTGCAACTCTGTTGGCAGCTTCGCAAAGCACAATTTGACTAACGAAAAGATCATATTTTAAATTTTGAGGGAAATTCGTTGTATTATCCACAAAGAGTACCCGAAAAAAGATAAATTGAGATATTAAAACATCATCGACAGTAAAGTGTAAAACGTGATGCTAGTCCGTATTGACTACACAGCTATCAAATCCAAACACCGAACTGAGCGAAAGCGCAAGAAGGTACTGTTTCATGAAGATAATACAAGACCATATATGTCTGCATTCACCGGCTGGTCTCTGTACGGAATCAAATGGGATCTTTCTCTACATCCACCATAATACCCCGACATAAGTCCTTTCGGACTTCTACCTTTTTTACACCTGTAGTTACATCTTGCTAGTCCTCTCTTCCATTCCACACAGGACATCCGCAATTATGTTGATCTGTTTTTGTTTTGGGCCGAAGGCTCAAAACTACAAAAAAGTTGTCAAAATATCAGATTTTGGTGGTGACTACTACTTGCATTACAGCTTGCTTTCATGCATTTTTTTCAAATTTTATTAAGAACTTTTTTGGAGGAAAACTTTCGTTACCCGATATAAGCGATATGGATAAGTATCAAAATTCTTCCTTGTCAAAAATGAAAAAATGTTGTAATGGAGAAAGAAATCAGTGTAGAGAAGGAGACATTTAAAATGAAATTCATAAGTAATCTCATTTAAAGAATTAAACTCCAAATGCATGCAATTAAAAAATATTAAGTCTTTCTGTTAATGAGGAAGTTCAATAGAATTCCGTTGGTTTATTTCTCTGAAAAGCAACTTAAACAAGCCTACATTCGGGGATGAATTTGGACATGCTTAACTTTGTTCATCTTACAATCGCGACTTGAATGCTTTTGAAAATCCGGGTAACAATCCTACGCATTTTTGCAGGTTAAGGACAAAATCAGTAATGGCAAAAGATTGAACAAGCCGTAAAACAGATTGAATCTAATAAGAACAAAATCTGTTCTGTAGCACGAATTTAAGATATCTGTAAGATAAATTTAAAAATATGTATTTATGAAGCTATATATAATGAAATTAAATATTTAAACTATAATTTTGTAAATAATATCAAATTGCACATTGATTCTAAAAATGTTGCTTTTAATACTTATATACATTGTTTTAATACTTTTTTACTAAAGTAATGAAAACTATCAATTAATAAAATTCAAGATAATTTCATTACTTTAAAGAAATTTAAGAAAATTTTATTGTTTGTCTTAAATTTTATTATAGTGGTAGAAAAAATGCTAATAATGAATATGGGTTGATTATTTTTTCTTTTAATGTAAAAGAAAAAATGAAAAATTTTCAAAGTTAAAATATTTTCCGATTTCTTGAATTGCTCATTTATATCCTTGATAACACAGAAATCCTTTATATCCTTGATACAGACAGAAAAAAACTTAAAATGCCTGACCTCTATATACTTTTCATCTTATGTGGGAAACGCATATTTCTTAAAAAGAAAAAAATGACGTAATAAGCTTTACCATTACATACGGTGTTATAACTTTACTTAACGATACGATTTCAAAATTCAAACTATCATCCTTAATTTTGAGGCATATATAGAATGCGAACAGTTTCAATTGGAGCATTCATGTTAACTATAAAATATACACTGCTTTAAGAAGAGAGATAAATTCGTAAATTAAATTTATTTACTTTTAATCATTATTGTCAGATATTTTGATAAAAAAATCTAGACAATAAAAGAGCATTTCAAAGAGTACAGATCATTTTGAGTACCTTCTGGTGGAGGCTAAATCTCCCCTTTCTACGGCGACTAGGAATCTCTTCTCCTCCAGGGTGAGCGAGCCCTCTTTCGGCGGGGGCCGCTTCATGCTGCTCGAAGAGAAGGCCTGTGCTGGCGCAGGCGGACTCATGTTCACTAGCAACACTTGACAGGGGCGACCTCCATTCTGATAGCCGATAAAAGCTGAACGAAAGAATCTTCACTAATGAGTATATCTTGAAGCTCGTACAGATTAAACTCCATGGTTTTTGTTAAAACATCCTGTAAAAGGAAAACAGAGAATGTATTCAAACAGTTTTCATTGAATACTAAAAAGATAAAAGATATTAGATAAAGCGAAATTTTTTGTGTACAAAAGTTTACAAAAGATCATTGAAATGAAAGCGATTCAAGTTATAACTGGTGTGCATGAACGTGTAGAGTATACTTATCCTCTCATTAATTAGTAATTACCATAAAGTACTTATTGATCAAATCAGCAGAAATCGTCTATTTTTTAATCAATTTTAAAATTAACATTAATTTTAAAATTGAATGAAATTAAATCACAATAAATTCTTAAAATTTTCTTTAAATTTGTCTTTTTCATGTGAATTATGAAGCTATAATTAATTATAAATAAGAATTTCTATCTGCTTTTTGTCTTATATATATATATATACTATACATATATATATATATATATATATATATATATATATATATATATATATATATATATATATATATATATATATATATATATATATATATATATAGATATAAAGATAGATGATTTCATGAGATACAGATATCAATATATAAATTTTCATTGATATTTGAGCTTGGTTATCCTGCTAATGATTCTACTAAGCAAAAAGCATTTTACTAACGCTCAGCATAAGAAAAGTAAATAATATTGATTCAGAATTTGCAAGATTATTTCATATTTAACGTTGTGACATAATCATAGAAATTTTGAGTTTTTGATACGGGAAGCTATAACCAAATGTTAAGGAAAAGTATCCTTTTTGGTTTTGCTGATTCAAGCAATTTGATCGACAAAATGTCTTACAGCATAGCTTAAAACAGAGAAGAAAAAAGACCATTGACCTTTCGGTTTGTTTAAATGGAGTTCACTTCCCAAGTGGCCAAGCATTTCGATGCCCCAATTTTTTAAAAACAACTTGCCTTTGAAATCATTAACAACATCCTTGAAGATTCCACCACAAACTATACAGACGGAAGTAAAGAGGAAAATGGTTGCTTTGGAAGTAGAATTCATATCTTATCTCAAGAATGTACAACAAAATTAAGTAGGAAAAATCTATACAATTGTGCAGTTTTCAAAAGTGAGCTGATTGCCATTGATGTTGGGCTCGACTTGATTCTGCCCTCTACAAGCTGATTTACCATTTGAATCCTGCCGACAGCCTAAGCTTGATTTAATTCCTTTCTAATACGTATAAAGTGCGTGATAGTGTAAGAAAGGCCATTATTAATTAACTGGTGCGTCTTTCATCTTTCTCGGAAGTGCATTTTCAATGGATATCTTCACGTTGATATATACGGCAATGAGACAGCAGATATTTTGGCTAAACTGAATACTGGTGGGCCATTAGATATACCTAAGTCACTGACTCATATGGAGATGTTCTCAAATGCAAAAGCTGTTAAAGTTATTTGGGCAATCCCACTGGTTCACCAATGGTACCAGGGAAAGTGCCCAGGGCACGCATTATTTTTAAAGTGTTTCACTCGGGACCAGACGTCCACCATCAGGCTTAGCAGTGGACACTTAAGATTTATATTAAATACTTGAGAATATTCTTGTGGAAAAATATTTTCCTAGCCTGTTTGAAATGTGCTGACATTGAAGGCACTCCGGACCGAATTCTGGATTGTTTGGAACCTTATGGAATTGATCTTTTCTCAAACCCAATTTTAGAATTAGATTATTTAAAGTGATAAATTTCATAGACCTGATTTTGCATTGCTAAACCGGAAACTGCTACTGCAAAAGCAGCAACAAAATATTTGACGTTGTGAAATGTCATAATTATTTAGGAGAAACGTTTCTCAGAAAAAATATATGAAATTTAGTTTAAACATTTGATTTATATTGTGGCCAAAGGAACCCCTAAAATATGAATTTAAGTTTTTGCATGTTCCTTTTTATTCGATTCATTGTTTGTAAATTGCTGTCAGTTTTAACTATTGTTGAAGCTTCTAAGCACAAGATGAAACGCTAACGAAAAAAATTTTTTATCATGTTACATTGTATACTAAAGATTTTACTAATTACTTTAATATCATTTGAAAAAGAAGATAATTTTTTAAGGAAAAGAAATTTATAAGATTAAGAAACAATAAGTTAGAACCTTCTATAAACTTCTTTATTACAAAATATGCAATAAAAACTTTAACTATTGAAATGTTAAATGCTTATTCAACTAATGAAAAATTTTCATTGTAAATATTTTCTTTTTGTCAGGTATTTTTAACACTACCAACTCTGTAATTGAAACTTTTAAACTGAAAAACTGATGGAAGAAAAAGCTTTTTTGGTAATGATAATTAAGAAATTCATTGTTGTTCAAAAATATTAAAGTAGAATTCAAATTTAATTCTGTATTTAGAAGTTTAAATTTACTCTCTCTTTTTGAACAATGCGAAAGTAATTATAACCTCTCAAAAATATTAATAAATTAGTGAAAACTTTCTAAAGAAATTTTGACAGCTTTCTCTTCAAAGTATAAGTGTATTTTCTTTATTTATTTGCAATGAACTAAAATACTTGTACTAATTATGGCTAATCTATTTTTAAAATTATATGACATGTGTCCCAGAAATTTTTTAAATCAAAAATGGTAATCAATTTGAATTTTTTTGTGAAAAAGTAAATTAAAATTTTCACTTTTTGTTTCTTCCTATATATACATATATATATATATATATATACCTATATATATATATATATATATATATATATATATATATATATATATATATATATATATATATATATATACATACATACATATATATATATATATATATATATATATATATATATATATATATATATATATGTAAATATCTCTAAATGTCGAATATAAATAAAATTTCTCAAAATTGAGGTTTTCCAACTATCATTTATTAAGTCAATTTAATGCATGAAAATTTATGACAAAATTTAATATTCTATTCATATTTATGAAATTTTAATGAAAATTTATGTCATTTATGAAGTTAATTTAATTTATATTTATAAGCAACCTCTTGATAGCAAATGTGTCGTTTTTGAGTATGAAAATGACGTCAATCACCAAAACGAAATACTTAAATAATTTAAGAATTTATTTCTTCCAGCAATTGAATGATTTTCTCTTAATCTTTTTGTTATCTTTATCTTCAAACATAAAAGAATTATGATTATCTAAGCTATTTGACAGTTTTGGGTACATTTTAATGAGAAAAAGTAAACGGATCACAAATATGTGATCAGTTTCACTAGCTCACTTAAACACAAGGCCTTCATGTGCAAAAAAATGACCGTTGAGCGACAAACATACCATACCTTAAGCACAAGTTTCAAATAAGTACCTTTTTATCAATACATTTTTATCAATAAGTACCTTTTTATCATTATATTTACTTAATATGAATATATAAGTTACTCTATCAACATTTCCTTTTTCAAACACTATAATGTGTAGTGTAAATGGTGTTTATTAGTTTTAAAGCTTCATTTACTTCAACCAAAACATTTTTTTAAAATTATAACGTCAGAAAATATTTGGTTTTATATTAGGATTTAATTTTTACTGTGTAATGCTATATGTATTAATCTATTGTTAAAATATACATTTCTTTATACATAAAATGTAAATTTACTCCCCAAAGAAAATTTTCCATATAAAAATTACACGTAAAATTAGTTTTAGAGACTTACTCGGTTTTGAAATGTTAGAAAAAACGTAATTTAATATACGTTGCTTTCAACACATAAATAATTGATTTACAATGAAAGAACCTAACTATAGTATTTTAAATGGAAACCGCAGTTTAAAGTGGACTACGGTCTATTTATCAAACACCGCCGAAGTGAGAATTGAAGCTATAAACTGTTGATCTGAAGACCAGAGTGTTAATCATTCAGCTGCAATCTTAACGTTAAACTTTTCGAAGCAATAACAGTTTAAGCTGCTGTAAATAAAACTTTAACGTACAACGCCACCACTTATAAAATAGAATGTCTTCATAGTGTGAAAAAGCAAATTAAATGAATGTGATATATTTGTTTTTATTTAAAAATAAAAATTGACTAGAATATTTACGAATTCTTTGAAAATTTATAGAAATATGAAAATTAAAACATTATTACACTGCTGCATAGTTGCTAAGGACGGATCACAAATTGCAATGTAGCATAACATTTAGCGAGACATGAGGCCTAATGGGATAAAATATAGTTGCCACACTGTTCAGATATTAGAATAAAGAATATTTATTGTTCTGGAAAGTACAAAAGCTGTGAAACATCTGAAAGAAAAAAATGTTCATTTGATGCTGCATACGAAAAAATGGAATAATGCATCTAAAAGTCAGCAGGCACCTTGAAGAGAGGTATCAGTACGGAATATGTCCACCGTGGAGTGTGACGCAACATTCCACACGTCGTATCCTACTTTGCACAACATTATCCAGCAGCTGTTGAGGCAATTTATCCCATTCCTCTGGGAGTGCACGGATGAGGGTGTTCTTGTTTGTCGGAGGATAGTTTCGACCAGCAACTTGCCTCCCCAAAGCATCCCACACATTTTCAATGGGGTTTAGGTCTGGAGAACGTGATGGCCATACGTTGAATTCCCTAGCTGTCTAAACAATCCTGAACAGCGTGTGTTCGATGACATGTTGCGTTGTCATCCATAAAAACAAATTTATTCCCGACAGCACCACGGAAAAGACAAACATGAGGAAGTAGAACTTCATTAATGTATCGTTGGCCCGTCATAGTCCCATTCGCAACACATGTAGGGGCGTGCGGCCATCGATCATGATGCTGGCCATCACCATGACACTGCATGTCGGATATCGGTCCCTTTCCTGGATATTTTCTGGACCATAAGCAGTACCACTCTCGCGCCCGATCAGTTGGCGTCTACAATCCGATGACAGACTGAACCTACTCTCATCTGAGAATAGTAAGCATGCCCAGTCCTGTTCAGTCCAATTGCGATGCTCACGACACCATTGCAAACGGGCAGTATAGTGCTGTCTGGTCAATGAGACACACACAACAGGTCTGCGGGCGTATAGTCCTCCTCCCCTTCAACGTCTGGCAACAGTTTTTCGGGAGATCTGCTTTTCCTGAGGCAGCAAGAAACTAATTTGCCACCTGCTGAGCTGTGGTGCGCCTGTTCCTTTTCGCCCAAAAATTCCTGCTGATAGGACGATATACGTCTTCTGCAGGCGTCGCACTTCTAACACGACCTCCCCCGTGCCGCCTACTACACATTCCAGTAGTTTTAAATGACTTCCACAGCAGTGAAACAACGCTGTGAGCGATGTCGAACTCCCTGGCAACATCTGTTATTTTTCGCCCTTCTTCGATCTTTCCAATAATTCGGCCACGCATAAAATCATCTAAGTGATGTCGGGAAGACATGCCAAAAATTTCAAGTTCGTCTATTAAATCTTTCTTGTAAAACTTTGACTTGAAACAACAACTGTCCAAAACTTTTAAATCTCTTATGAACGCTATCACGTGATGAACAGACGTGGAAAAAAAATTTGCATACGCATACTTCTTCTTACTATATCCGGCACTTATTCTAATTTTCCACATTTTGCTTCTTTTCATTTTGTGGTAGCTATGGATGATAGTGTTATCCGTTCTTAGCAATTGTCCAGCAGTGTATTAGATACAATTGAAAAAAAAAACTTTTTGGACTAATTTTTCAAAAATAAATTTTTGAATTAAAGTAATGTCCTGCTTTTGAGAATTTAAAATTTATTATTTAATTTTACTAAATTGTATTTTCAGTTAACAATCAAATTTAAATAAAAATTTGTTTTGTCTGCACTGTCTTCAAATTCATTATTCATCATTTAGAAGAATACAAAAATATTAACGAATTTTCAAATGTGCATTAACACTTCAAATAAATAGATATTGTTCAGTTTAGTACAAATTAATTAATAAATTACTGAAAATTTATAAAAATCAGATTTATTTTTATTCTGTAACATTTGTTTATATGGTCGAATAATTGAAAATGAGTTATCACTCATACATTTTAAGAATTAATCTAATAAAAGTTTTATTGCAATTTTTTAATTATAAAAAGTAAATATATTTTTTATTGTAATTCTAAGAACCCCGAATCATTTGTTTCAAATTTAAAGAGTACATTAAGCAAATGCAAATTTTTTAAAGAATATATCAACCTTTAACTATTTTTACCAATTTTTATTATCGTATCATCTATATATTTACCCGTAAAAATGATTTAAAATCTAATTATTGGTAACTAATGGTTACAATTTCTGAGAAAAATATCATTTAAATGTAAAACACAACACAAATATACATGTTCCATTAGTGACATCTAACTTTATCTAAATTATCATAGTAAAATTTTTACAAATTTTACTATATTCAATCTTAAAATATAGAAATATATCACTTTTAATTTACTCTCCATCATCAAAACACAAAAAACCTAAATAGTTTATTTAATAAAATCATAGGTTTGTTTTCTAATTTTTTTTAAAAAATGTATGAAATATAGGGCCAATTTCTATAGATATTTTTTCGTTTAAAAAGACTGTATTATCTTTTTTAAGCAGAGGAAATGCCTTCCCTCCATTATCGTCTGATCCTTGGTGAAAAAAGGTTTTAGTACTTCTCTCTCTCTCTGAGCATACTGTTCTTCTATAAGCGATTTATTATGATTTGTTTTTTCTTTAGCGAACTTGTTTGTCGCCGATGTGGTTATCGCTAACAAAAGTACTTCTTCCGATTTCGAAAAGACTTGTTATAATGTTAAGATTTTTTCCAGATGAACATTTTACGCCTCTTAACAATGTGAATTTTTATGAATTAAAATTATTCTCAGCACATAAATGATTTTGATGTAAGAGCTCTAATCCATTATAAGTTTTTCTTGTTTATTCACAGAAAAAAGTTTTCTTTTTAGTTTATCAACGGAAAAAAATTCTTTAAAAGTTTGCTCGCTATTGTCCCATCCAAATAATTTTTGTTTGAAATTTTCATTTTCAACAAAAACCAGCGTTTTCAATGAAGTTAGAATATTTTTATTACTATGATATTATTAAAA